>CM029012.1:137593961-138193961 GCA_016801055.1 Panax notoginseng | reverse complement strand
GTTAATTTGTTTAATTAACCCTTGTTTTATGATAGTATTTGAGAATGGCAGCTGAGAATGCTAACAATGGAGTGAATGAGACTGTGGGGATACCTCTAATCACTAACCGTGATAATGTGATGTCAGACGAAGAAGGAATTAGAGATATCCATGTGGTGAGTGAAGAATTGATAGTTGCACCCGAGATAGTCACAGAGGTAACAGCTGAGACTGAGGAAGAAGAGGAAGAAGAAGTACCTGAGGAGAGTTTATTAGAGGTATTATATGATCAAAATGTAGAATTTCAAAATCGTATTCATGAGTTAGAAGAGCAGGCAGAAGAATGGCAGGCGGTCGTGGAACAAAAGGATGCAACAATTCAAGCTTGTGTTACCCGATATGTGATGCTTGAACAGAAGCATTCTTTGGCAGAGTATAAGATGATAAAAATGGAATCTGAGCTGAAAGAAGAAAAAATTGAACGAGTGAGAATAAGTGATGCATGGGCAAAAGCTGCACGACACGTGGATATTGTGGAAAGAGATGTTCGATCTAAGAAGGCTAAAATAGATGATATGTATTTCTCTTTTTGGACAGCAATTGGAAGAACCCAACATCGAGTTTTGAATTATCCTGTACAGAGCGGTCAACCCGAATTCGATATGGATCGTAGATTGATGATTCAGATCATGAATCAGGAGTACGACGAAACAGTTGAGGGATGAATATGCCCTATAGAAAAGTATATTCCAACGGTAGTGATGACGCCAAATGCTGCCCCAGACAAGTCAAAACTGAGTAGTTCGAGGGATGGCGGTTGTCATGACTTCCCAACAAGTGAGGAACCTAAATGAAGTTATCACGGGAGATGAGCAATGGAGAAATCATGGTGACCGGAGAGATAGAATCTGGAATGAAAGTAAGGTATTCTCAACTTTTCAAAATACCAGGTACGTAAATTTTGGGGACGAAATTTCATAAGGAGGGGAGATTGTAAGACCCCGAATTTTATGAAATAAAAGTATTCAATTTTTCTTATAATTACTATTCAGTAAATGGTTAAATTGATAAAAGTTAAAGTTAAGGGTGATACATGAATTTTTTTTTTAAAATACGCAAGTGGTTATAAAATATTCATTGTTGTCGGGGAATATTCGTTTAGTCGTGGAATATTCTTTCTGTCGGGGAATATTCGTACGACGGCACAGCCATTTGTGGGTCCCATAACAGAATAACTGTCAGATGAAGAAAACGACAAATTTGAGTTTTTATAAATAACGGCGTAGTTGTTATCGTTAACACTGTTAGAATACCTGGTGGTTAAAATACAGTAATACGCGTAGTTGCACAGTAGCACACGGTATTGAACAGTATTTTTTTCAATTATTGATTTTTACGTGAGAAGGCACTACTCAATGATTGTTACAGTAATTTTTGTTCAATATTTTATTTTATTGAATCAATAATTGCTGAGTTGATATTTTATATTATTGTTGTTTCAATAATTATCACTACACAGTATCTCCATTATCAGATCAATAATTTATATTATTTGAATAATATTATTAGATAGTATTATTGGCAATGTCTAGAAAGTTCTGTCTAAAGAGAGGTTTGGTCATCTAATTGCGTGCCAGTAAGGAGAAATTCTTATCGGAAAGCCCCCTCTTTCCTAGGAACTGCCTGGTTGTCATTATTGTGATTCTGTAATATTATTTGTGAATAATTAATTATTAATTTATATGATAAGAAAATATTTATTTGATGTGGATATAAATGATGAATTTATTTATGTGGTTATAAATGAAGGAATTAATGTTGAGGTATTTTATCAGTATTTTATCGAATTGGAGGTATTAAAAGATTAAATCAGTGTTCTTACAGCTTTATTATGTGAGTTATAATTTTTAATCTGACCGTTGGATCGTTGTGATATTTGGATATGTTATACATATATAAATTGAGTATTGTTCACAAATTTTGAACCGTTAAAAATGAACGAATGATTTGTTATGAATTTTAAGAGGTGACTGATTCGAAAATTAGGTTTATAAATAATTTTGATGGAAAATTCTAGAAATAGGTGGGCCCCACTTCTGGTTGTTGGAGAAGATGACTGATTTTTTTGGTAGGTGGAATAGTAGCAGGTAAAGTCATCAGGTAGCAGGTCAAGTCTGCTTCGGCGTGCTAACATTTTCCTATAAATAGAGGGCTAAGTTAGAATTGAAAATCACACCAGAAACATAAGATTTCTCTCTTTCTCTCTCTATATTATCGAGCGTAATTTGTGAGTATTTAGATACTTGGTGAGTTGCTATTCATTAGTGCAAGTTTCCTTCAGCGTCATATCCGATATCCAGTCAGAAGTACTGCTCTTTTTGAGGTAAGGGATAGTAAGAGATATTAAGGGATGCTATATTCTTCATAATGATGTTATTCTTTCAATATCATTATACTGAAATATTGGTATAGATTTTATTGTGGAATTTTTACCTTTTTGAGTCGGGATTACTATTCACGTATACGGCACTATTCACGTATACGGCACTATTCATGTATATGGCACTATTTACGTATATGACATTATTTACGTATACGGTACTATGTACGAATACGGAGTACTATTCACAAGTTACTATTCACAAGTTACTATTTATGAGTTACTATTCACGAGTTACTATTCACGAGTTACTATGTACGAGTTACTATTCATGAGTTACTATTCACGGGTACTATTCATGACAAAAATTAGTTTTTTTTTCTGACCAAATTATCGTTGATTTATGATTGTTGCTCTTGAAAATAAATGCAGTTGTTGTTCATATTGTTTTTATTATCATATATAACATTTTTATAACCCTGATGTTGAATTTCTCTTTCACTTGAGTGTAAAGATGGGTAAATTATTGGTATGATCGTGACTGAGGAATATCTTTGGCCTGTAGTGCAAAGATGAATTGTTAACTGGTATGATCATGACCATTGAATTTATAATTGAATATCTTTAGCTTAAGTGTAAAGACGAATTGATTAACATGGTTATAATTATTGTTTATATAAATTCTGAAATGATTATATATTTCTTTGAGATATGAATATATTTGGCTTATAGTGCAAATATGAACTGTTGAGGAATATCTTTGGCCTGTAGTGCAAAGATGAATTGTTGATGAATATCTTTGGCCTGTAGTGCAAAGATGACCTGTTGTTGAATATCTTTGGCTTGTAGTGCAAAGATGGTCTGTTGATGAATATCTTTGGCCGTAGTACAAAGATGAAATTGTTAGTATGATTATAAACAGGAACTGTGATTTGGTATAACCAAGATCTTTGATGTTTCAGGTAAAGACATGTGATGAAAATTATCTTCGTCCTGGATGCGAAGCGGAATTTAGAATTACAATTATGATTATGAGTTATTCATATAATTGTGGAAAGGAACTGTTGATTAATGTTACAGGGATAAAACATTGTCGGTGAATTTTTAACATGGAGAAGATAATAGACTTTATGGTCTATTTGACTCTTCTAATGGATTGCTCGTTCCGCTGCAACTATGGTTGAAAAATTTTATCATCTACCATATGTTCTAAATCTCTGATTTATTACTATTGAAGGCTATTGATAATTTATTTATCTTTAGTCATGATATTCTTTACTGGGCTATTTGTGCTCAACCTTTTACTTCACAATTCCTTTCAGGTAATAAGCGTGTAGCTGGGTCGAGCGGGGGTAACAAGGGAATAGAGCGGTGGTCTCTAGCTATGGAGTTCTCCCTAAGCAGTATAAAAAAGTTCATTTAGTAGTTATATTTGGTGAATCCAATAGGGTAAGGCGTACCCAATGTTGGAATGGTGTTTTGCCACTGTCATACAAGATGTCTAATGTCATACAACCTCGTGTCATCATAAGATAGGGTTGTGCACATCCACTTGCTGAGTATATTTACGAGCACTACCTATATAATCTTGGTGTTTATTTGAAGTATAATTCTCAATTAGAGACAGTGGAGATAATGATATGTCAAGAGAAGACTCACCATTGGGAAGAATATGATAGTAATCTTCTCGTTTTTCTTTGGGATCTATTGGGTCAACCAAGGATAATTCTGTGGCCATATGATATCTATCATAACCTAAAAGCATGGCCTCCCATATACGAAGGTTTCCTTGAGCACTTTCCAAATATTTTAATTTCTAAAACAGTTATTGACTGTACCTTTATATGATGTATCAATGTGAGGTGCTGTCCACGGTCACAGTTGGTATTAAAACTCACAGTATATGTGTTGTTGTATTTTGCACGACAATTATGATAATGAAGTTGTAGTTGTTTTCTGTACCATGTATTTGGCGACTCAGAATGAGTTGGGTGGAATGAACCTATTTTGGGGTTGTCACAAAACTCGTAGAGTCAACAATAGCATTCTTCCAACTCAATAATTCTGTAACATAGCAATCATTAGCACCTCTTGATCTTTGAAGCTCTGTTGATTTATACTCATTCCCAATCTTCCCATTGGAAAGTAGCCGTTAAAAGCTTTTTAAGTTGCTTCGCAGATCTCGAGTTATTTGGTGTAGACTGCAGATGTGACATGACATCTCCTTTACTGACTTTCTGACACTGCAGTCTACTATTTCACCTACCCCGTCAGAGATATCACTTTGATGTCTTGGGTAGGTCGACGACTTTATTTCCTCCTTCTGATTTCTTGATCAGAGGTTGTCCTTTTGCATCGATGCTCTCAATAAAATTTTGTCTGAATATCAATCTTCAGATTGAAACATTGCCAATTGAAATGATTCTGATGTATGCTTTCTTGGACCTAATTGTAGTGTCTTGTTGACTGTTGCTCGTTGACATGTAGAGATAACACTACGATCTTTAAAGAGTGTTCATTTGATCTTCAATGTAAAGCACATCTTCCTTCTTATTGTGCAGTCCTTCAACACTTCTGTTTGCCTTGACTGTTCTCAGATACTAATGGCTTGACTCCATGTTCTGGCCCCTTCTAAAGAGTAAAACACTTCAGATTTGTGGCGTGTCCAGCTTGCTTTCTCCTTGTGATCTCCCGTTCAATTATCATCAATGGATTGACCCAGTGCTTAATCACTTTAGCCTTGTTCTTCAGTCGTTGACCAGTATCTCTATGTACACTCCATCAATTCTTTCTTTGTTTGGCAAACACTATGATCCTGGTTGCTTCCAAGATCGTTGTCTTCTGTTTCCTTGACAACTACTGCACTTGCTGACTTTTCCTAGTCAGTTACTGAAGTCTTCTTCTGATCAACTTGTGGAATAAGTAAAAGATCTAGAAGGGGGGATTGAATAGATCCTTTTAATTTCAAATATTTTTCTCGTTTATTTTGTATTGCTAATGAATTAACATATGACAAACATAAGAATCTTTTCAAGCACAGCGGAATAAGTAAAAGATCTCCTTCATTGATATATTCATAATCATTCATACATTGTTCTTAGAGTTAGTTCGGTGGTAAGCAGTTAATACATACATAGCAGTTATAGCAGTTAAGTACATAATGTAAATGACATAAAGTAAAAGACACAAGGGATTCTAAGTGGTTCAGAGACTCAAGCTCCTAATCCACTCTTCTGCTTTCAACTAGCAGAATTTCCACTAAGGAAGGGCAATACCCTGAATCACTAAGATTCCTTCAAGGCCAGCAGTCTTGGGACTTCAGTTCACTAAGAACTCTTCAAGGCCAGCAGCCTTGGAACTTCTCTAGTTCCCTAGGAACTCTTCAAGCCCAGCAGGCTTAGAATTTCATTTAGTCCCTCCGGACAAGGACCCCTCAGGCCCTGGCTTCTTGTTGTTGTTATTGTTTGTTATTGTTGTTGGTGCTGAGCTGCTAAGATGTCTTTAAGCTCGAACATCTTTTGTACTTAGCAGCTTGGTGTGGTCCTCTTTGCATTCTGCTTCGAGTCTAGACCACATCTTCTTTGGTGCAGCTGATCTTCATTCTCTTCAGCTCATCTTCATATGATGTCAGCTGTGCACCATCACCATTTCCTGAACCCTTCTTGACTTGCTGGCAGACATGGTTCTGCACTAGCTCTGGTTCAACTTTAGGTTCATGGTGATTCGTAGAGTGGCTCTCAGGATCTGATTTGTGCTTTGCCACTATTCTGAATGTTATCTTCTTGTCCTTCTCGGCACTCAGCTTAAATGCCAATTGAAGTGGCATTCTCATCTTTGTTGAGTGAAGCTTTGGTCTGTTCATCCTTTTTCAAAGCTGCTTCACTTCCACATTCGTAGACTCACTGGCACTGAGACTTGTTCTGTTAAGCTCAGGTGGAACTCGTAGAGTCAACAATAGCATTCTTCCAACTCAACGATTCTGCAACATAGCAATCATCAACACCTCTTGATCTTTGAAGCTCTATTGATTTATACTCCTTCCCAATCTTCCCGTTGGAAAGTAGACGTTAAAAGCTTTTTGAGTTGCTTCGCAGATCTCGAGTCATTTGGTGTAGACTGCAGATGTGACATGACATTTCCTTTACTGACTCTTTGACACTGCACTCTACTGTTTCACCTACCCCGTCAGAGATGTCATTTTGATGTCTTGGACAGGTCGACGACTTTATTTCCTCCTTCTGATTTCTTGATCATAGGTTGTCTTTTGCATCGATGCTCTCAATAAGCTCTTGTCCGAATATCAATCTTCAGATTGAACCGTTGCCAATGCTTCAATATTCGGATGACCGAACTCTACGATTCTGATGCATGCTTTCTTGGACCTGATCGTAGTGTCTTATTGACTGTTGCTCATTGACATATAGAGACAACACTACGATCTTTGAAGAGTGTTCATTTGATCTTCAATGTACAACACCTTTTCCTTCTTATTGTGCAGTGCTTCAACACTTCTGTTTGCCTTGACTGTTCTCAGATACTGATGGCTTGACTCCTTATTTTGGCCCCTTCTAAAGAGCAAGACACTTCAGATTTATGGCGTGTCCAGCTTGCTTTCTCCTTGTGATCTCCCGTTCAATTATCATCAATGGATTGACCCAATGCTTAATCACTTTAGCCTTGTTCTTCAGTCGTTGACCAGTATCTCTGTGTACACTCCGTCAATTCCTTCTTTGTTTGGCAAACACTACGATCCTGGTTGCTTCCAAGATCGTTGTCTTCTGTTTCCTTGACAGCTACTGCACTTGCTGACTTTTCCCAGTCAGTTACTGAAGTCTTCTTCTGATCAACTTTTGGAAGACTTCATCTTGAATGGCTTTACAACTCAATCTTAATGTTGATTGAGTTGGTGCTTAGATCTTCTGTTAGCTTGTATGCCATTCGTCGAGTGCTCTCTGGTTTCCTTCAGGTGGAATGTATCTTTGCAGCTTAAACCAGATCGAGGCTTCATTTCTTTGGATATTATGGGAGTGCTCATTTGTTGAGAATCGTATTTGCTCTACGATTCTGCCTTGGCATTGTGAGCACATCTGTTGAAGTCTTAGTTCTGCACTCTACGATTCAGCTTCGGCTGTGCAGACACTACGACTTCGAGAACAGATCTTGACACTCTACGATTTTTGACTTTGTGCTCGTTGTCTTCATCTGATCTTGCTCGACTACGATCTCTGCCTCAGATATGATCAGTAGACTCTATGACTCCGAGTGTAGTCTACGATTCTTGACTTGGCTTCGGCAGATGCTCGGTCGGCTCGTGGCAGGCTGTCTCTACGATTCTAAACATGACTTCCTCAGCAAACTACGGCTCCGTGGAAGTTCTTCTCGACATACTACGATCCTTCCTCGTCTCTCCTGGCAGTCTACGAACTCCGAGTACTACTATCTTGCAGACTACGATTTTTCCTCGATAGCTCCCGAGTTTTTCTTGACTCTCCTGGCAGACTACGATTTCTGGTGCAGTGCGCGACGATCAGGCAAGCCTATCTATTACATCATAAGATCAACCTAACATGCATGATATTTCTATATTTATAGTCCTTGTACATCATTTCTTTTTAAGGACTTTACAAAGTAGTTTTGCTTATGTAGGATCAACCTAACATATTTGATCAATTCATTCTAAGTCCTTGTACACATGTTTCTATTATCTATCAAACGACTTCACAGCTTTTCTTAATGCAAGCATACTTGCATATTCATTCATATATATCATAATCAAATCATACGTAAATAGGAATAACATCCACATGTTTGTTCCTGACATAGACCTTAGATCAAGTTTGGATTGTCGCTCCTCGACCGAGAGATGAACATAAGCTAGACAACTAAAGATTTTCATCACAGAAAAATCAACTGGTTTCGTAGTACATACTTCCTTAGGGATTTTGTAACCAATTTCAGCTGAAGGAGATCGATTTATCAGATAATATGCTGTGTTGAGTGCCTCAGCCCAAAAACTTTTGTGCAAACTTGCATTCAACCTCATACATCTGGTGTGTTCCACTAGAGTTCTGTACATCCTCTCTGCAACCCCATTTTGCTCTGGAGTTCTTTTAACTAAGAAGTACCTGGTTATACCTTCATCCTGGCAGAACTGTAGGAATGATCTGTCCTTGTATTCCGTGCTATTATTTGATCTTAAATATTTCAGCTTATTTTCGGTCTATTTTTCTACTTTAGCTTTCCACTACTTAAAATTCTAAAAACCTCGAACTTCTACTTCATAAAATACACCCACACACTTCTAGAGTAATCATCTATAAAGCTGACAAAATAATGGGTTCCACCTATTGACGTATGCTTGATTGGGCCCCAAACATCTGAATGTACATAATTAGGTACATTCATACTGGTATGTGCTTCTGCCTTAAATCTTACCCTCTGTTGTTTTCTGTACACGCAAACCTTACAAAATTCTAAATTGCACGCTTTGACATCTTTCAACAACTGCCTTTTGTGAAGTTATTTCATTCCATCTTCACTCAAATGGCCAAGTCGCATGTGTCATAATTCGATGCTATCACTGTTGGAATTATCCTGCACAGAAATTGCTACTTCACCAATAATTGTATTCCCTATCAACTTGTAAAGGATGCCATTTTTCTGGCCCTTCATAATTACCATCGAACCTTTGGTAATTTTTATGACACCATCTCTAACTGAGATACTACATCCTATAGAATCAAGTACTCTAACCCATAGTAAACTCTTTTTCAATTTTGGAATATGCCTCACATTATACAA
This sequence comes from Panax notoginseng, assembly GCA_016801055.1. Lineage (NCBI taxonomy): Eukaryota > Viridiplantae > Streptophyta > Magnoliopsida > Apiales > Araliaceae > Panax > Panax notoginseng. Next base: position 138,184,801 of record CM029012.1, on the reverse strand, counting down.
CGTTCTGACAACCCTGTGAAACATTTTAACTTTGATGGTGCCTATCCCAATAACTTTGCAACTTGCATTGTTACCCAATAAAACTGTACCACCATTGCAGAATGTAAAAATATCAAACTAATCCCTCTGAGGGGACATATGAAAAAAACAACCGGAATTCATGTACCAATCTATAAGGTTGTTGTTGTCTCTAATAGATAAAAGATCACCTTGTGAAGTTTCATTTTCTGTCACTGTGTACAGTTCTCCATCGTTGCACACATCTGATTGCTCAGCAACATTAACAGCATTTTCAATATGCTTACCTTCCTTCTTGTTTTCTTTCTTCAACAATGGACACTGATTATTGTAGTGGCCATTCTCGTGGTAATGATAACACTCAACTTGAGATTTATACTTCTTGCCTGATCTCGACTGAGACCTTCCTCGTTCCTCGCCAAAATTCTTGTTCCAATTAAGACCCCTGCCACGCCCATCCGAAAATACAAGAAGATTGTTTCCTTGATATCTGAAAGTAGTGCCCCTGAACTTATCCTGATCTAAGACTGCTGACATCACATTGTCAACTGTAAGTTTTTCCTTCCTTACAAGGGGAGTAGTCTGTAGATTTGAGAATGAATCTGGTAAAGAGACAAGAAGCAATAAAGTTTTATCTTCGTCGTCTAACTTCACATCTATAGTGGTCAGCTGGATCACCAATCTATTAAACCCATTAATATGATTGGTCAAATCTGAACCTTCTTCCATCTGAAACTAGTACAATTCCTTCTTCAAATATAATCGATTGGACAGAGACTTCGACTTCTATACTTTCTAAAGTTTCTCTTCTTTGGAGAGGTTTCTATCAAGATCTGATATTTGATCTGTGGGGCCACACTTAATCTGATTGTTGGCATGACCTTTGCTTCAAGTTTTGTCCATTTTTCTTCTATTATGGTTTTTTCTCATTCCCTTCTGTTGCCTTTGTTAATCCCTGTTGAACCAATACATCTTTGACCGTATTTTGCCAAATACTGAAATTTGACTTTTCATCAAATGGTTCAACATCGTACCTCATACTTGTGTTTGCCATCATTGCATTTGTGACCTACAAGTTTCCTCAATAAACGGATTTTACCAGTTGGTTAGGTAAGTACAAGTCGGGTGGTAAGTCTTTCTGTGCTTTTGGAACGGTGACTAATTATATAACCACATTTCTTAAAGGAACTGCCTTTTGAACCACTTTCCTAGACACTAGCGACGTGAACCAAAAATTCTGATACCAATTGTTGAGAAATCAAGCACACAAAATACTAAGATAAACACACAATTTCTGTATGAGATAAAATAATGACACACGAATTTTACGTGGGAGCCCAATTAAGAAAAAATCACGGGAGAGAGATCTCAGAAATCCACTATGAAAATATTTAAGAATATAAGTGTTACTAACTGAGAAAATAAACTCACTCTCTCTACCTGACTAATGCACACACTTGAGCTTTATCTCTCTACCTCTCTTGCTCTCTAATGTTGGTGTGTAGAAATGAGAAGTCAAAGCTCCCTTTTATAGGAGAAAAATAGAAGTGGTTAGTATGAAGTTTATTTTGGGGTAAGTTGGTCAATTGACCAATAGAATACTGACACGCAGACTAGGTTATATGTGTATCAGTATTATATTGGTCAATTGACCAACTTATCAAAAAAATAACTTCATGCTAGCTGGATCAGAGAAAAATGTCTTGAATGTCATCCCCCAACCACTAACAACTAATGGTCATTATGAATGTCATCCCCCAACTATTACCAACCAAAATCAATTAAAGACAAGTTAATACTTTCAACAGTATGATACGGGTACTCCTTAATTTTGTTAATTTTTTACATTAAAATAAAGTGTCTAGTATCCATATCTTTGTACAAGTTGTGAGTATCAGACCACGGACACTCTAAGACAAATTAAAGAGTCCGTGTAACATTGGTTTTCACCTCTTTAGTTTCCGTTTTGGCCTTCCTTTAGAGTGCACCAAAACATTCTTGATACTTTTATTAGTCCTTTAAGTATCAAGTTAAGCTGATTCTTGCAAGATCTTAAAGTGGCTATATCTTTTTATCTGTAAAAATCAAATGTGTCAATTAACATGTAGATAAGTTTATACAATTCAAAGCACTTTCAATTCTGCCTTTGCCTTCTGTATTTAATGATTATTTAATTTCTTATCTTTCTGGTCTTGGGAACCTGCTATTGGACATGCAGATTGACGGAATCAAACCAGGAGCAGTGTTTTACTTATTAATGTCACCTTCTATGGAGACCTCATCATCTGAAACAATAATTGCTTAGACTAGCAGTTGGGGTTGATCTGTCCCACTGCCATAATTTTGAGGAAATTATAACTCACCCAATCCGTTTGATTTGAGCCAACTTTGATCACAATATCACATTGTTTTCTTTTTCTTTCTTGTTTGATACTCCCTCATTCTCTTAATATAAATTGTTTTAAAGAAGTGTTTTTGTCCCTTAATATAAGTCGTTTGAGAATTTCAAGTAACAATTAATTACTTATTTTTTAATATTACCCCAAGTATTAAATATAACTTTGATTCTCTCACTATTTTTTATCCTATAAATAACCCTCATTTTTTTCAATACAAGAATAATATATATAGACAATTGATATTATATTTAATGCTATAAAATTATTTCTTTTAATACTTGTGCACAACTCTAAAACGAATTATACTAAGGGACGGACGGAGTAATTATTTTTTGACTTAACCAAGTTATGTGCTTGAACTTGACTTGGGTGACCTTGCCATATATACAATACAAAGTCCCAATCATGCATAGCCACTTGCATGTACAACGTTTATTTGCACTAGCGGCGGTGGCGGAGTTTGCGAGTTAAATAAGTTATGTCTAAATGAAAGTTTAGATCTCCAAACGGGCCCAATATAAGCTAGTAGACGAACATAATGAGACTATCACCTCATGTATTACTGTCAAGGCATTCAAATAGACATGATTTAACATAATTGGAGACCTGTACTTATTTATCGGAGAGCATGTACCCAAGTCTAATGTGGTGACCAGTCCACATGGAAAGAGAGATCAAACTGTGTAAGCCGTGAATATCTGTCAGCAGTTTTCTTTATGGTTTCTTGACTTTCTTCTACTATTTTCATTGGCATCTGTTTTTGAATTGCTAGCGGATAGAGAAATAGCACGGATGCAACTTTTATCATACAATCGTTAAAGGAAAATGTTTCATCTCTGAATTTGTTGTGTTTTACAGCAACATTTTTATATAGAAAAAGTTGCATCTTTGCTATTTTTTTCGGGATTTCTTCCCGTTGTTTTTCGAGTTGAGCAAGAATTGAATTAAAATGAATCCTGAGAAGTTGAAGAAGATAATTTGTGGGCAATTCAGAAGATTGCAATGTTAACTGACATAATTTGGTTGTATAAATGGAACTAAACCTGCAGATAGGTTAGTTAGAGACTTAGAGCCAAAATGCTGGCATATTTGATTATATATAACCTGTTAGCCTTCTAAGAAAAATTAAACTGTTGCCCAGTTGATGTATTGCTCTCTGCGGTAGAAAAACTAGAGATATTTTTCTTTTTTTACTTATTCTTTTTCGTCTGGGATTCCTGTTCATCTCACTCTCCAGTGTCCTAAATGCACATTGCCATTTCAATATATCCTCACTTCAGAAATTTGAAAACCTGGCATGGTTTTGTGGACCCGGAAGATTCGGTGGGACTTGTGCCACGTGACAGAATATTCGGGTCATGAGATTTAATATTCTAAGGAATCTATAGTCTTGGTTGACTTATGATTCCCTTTTTCAATTTGACTTCCTATTTTTAACGAGATCAAATCTAATTCAATTATGGAGGTTGGACAGTCAGAATTAATTTCGATTTTCCTAAGAAGATTAAATTTCATTCAAGTATGGTAACTGATCTAATAAGGAATCCTATTTCTACTCGGGGACGCTTTGTCAAACAAAAGCACTAAAACATTAACGCGTCTCCATTGTTGAGCGATCTCCCGACGGTCCTCAATGTGTTTGCCATTTTTCTGTGTAGGATTTGACTTTCTTTTCGGTGATTGGGAGAGCAGACGGATATTTGCGTTAACGGGCACATCAGATAATTAAACTTCAAATGTATACTATGCTTCTTTTTTTCTTTCTTTTCTTTTACTTGTATGTAGATGTTTGGGTTTGTGTGCTTTGCACAAGGCCGTAAGAGAAGCCACTATACCAGTGGGCCTTTGCAATTACTCTCCTGCATTCAAAAATTAGCTACCACTTTTACGCAAGAAAACAATCGCAACACTTGTGTGTGGTTAGAGTGGCATACTCCGTCATACAGCTATGATAGTGACGTTACTCTCTCTAAAGTTTTCATTTTGCACAAGAAATTATATATAAATATATATTATATATATAGATACATGTATATATATAGTAAAAATTGATATTTTTACTTAGATATGATATATATATATAGTCCACTTTTTCAATAAACTGGAATGAGCGAACTAAGAACGAACAGACTATAACGACGATTTGTTTCGTCGTTATAGTATAGAAAGTCGGACCGGAGAAAACCGGGCTATATATGTGTGTGTGTGTGTTTGTTATGAATGTACACAAAACACATACTCCAATATACTTCTTGATTTACCTGAGTATTTAGAAATCATAAAGCGAGGTAAATAACCTCATTTTGCTGAAACCAAGACACCGAGTGTAGGTACATTGAATATATATATATATATATATATATATATATATATATGTGTGTGTGTGTGTGTGTGTGTGTGTGTGTTAGTAAAGTTTAGTTCTTGTTATAAATTTAGGCTGTGGTAAAGAGTAAAGAGGTCATTTTAAAGCTACAGAGACCTGAGAGAAAAGAGAGGCATGGGAATGTGGGGTTTCTCTTTTATTGATGAATTTTGATGGTGTTTTGTTTTCTTGCTTTTATCTGCCGACAGAAAAGGAGGTCTTAAGCAGAGGGCTTAAGACCTCTCCCCTTCTCTCTTTCTCTGTTCAATTCATTGGTTACCAAAAAGTCTCAACTTTTCTTCAAGGTATGGACTTGTGCCGGAACATTTCAGTCTCCGGCGGTGTTCCGGTTGAATTTGAACCGGAACAGCAGCTGTTTTCTCCCTCCGGCTCTAATCTTGGCAGCCTGGATGACCTTTTTTCCGGCAACAATACGGTATGAACCTGTTTCTTTTTTCTTGTTCAAATGTTACCTGTTTCTTTTTTCTTGTTCAAATGTCTTGAAAATACTAAATCTTCTTGAGTTGAGGCTGGATTTTCTGTTCTTGTTCTGTTTAGTTTATACATTTTTGGACTTGGCTTCTATTCTTCTTTTCTTTGATTGTTTATTTGTTTACTTTAATATAAAATTTTCTGTATTCTCATTACATTCCATAAAAAAAAAAAAACCAATCTTTACTATTTCTAGTCATCCCGGCTTCAATTTTACTTATTTTAATTTTTGTTTCACAAATAATGCAGGAAGGGGATATGAACTTGGAATGGCTGTCAATATTTGTTGAAGACTGTTTATCCAGCTCTGGAAATTGCATACCCCCTCCTGCTCCTGCGCCTGCTCCTGCTCCAATATTACCCCAAAATGTTGAGAAAAACACTACAGAAGCGGCATCAGCAGCAAACTCAAAGCCCTTGCAATTAGTAAAACCCCAAAAAAACCCCAAATCATCATCAAATATTCTGCTGCACAAGTTTGTGATTCCAGGCAAGGCAAGAAGCAAAAGAAACCGCAACCCAATTGGCAGCAAAGCCAGAAGGAGCCACAACACTCAACTCACAAGCTGGTCTCACAATCTCCAAATGACAACAAGCTCAGACCCCCCTTTGCTTCAACAAGCCTATTGGTTAGCTGACAGTGAACTCATTTTACCCAAAAAAGAAGAAATTAAGCAAGAGGATATGGTTTTGGAAAAGGAGGATAAAGAAGAGGACAGCTTGGGCAGCTTGGAGGGTAGCAATGAGGGGCAGGGGCAGTTACAGCAGCAGCAGCAGCAGCCAAGGAGATGCACCCATTGTTTAGCACAGAGGACCCCACAATGGAGGGCAGGACCATTAGGTCCAAAAACACTCTGTAATGCATGTGGGGTGAGGTACAAGTCGGGCAGGCTGCTGCCCGAGTATAGGCCAGCAAAGAGTCCAACTTTTGTGAGTTATAAGCACTCTAATTCTCACAAGAAAGTTTTGGAGATGAGAACTATGTCCCTTCTCTCCTCAGATTCCTCCTATTCCTCCTAGTCTTGATTATGTTAGGGTTTTTCCATCTTTAAATATTTAATCAATCTCAATTATTATGCATGTAAATCAAAGTTTAGGGAGATGGAAAATATAGAGTTTATCTATTAAGCAATAGTATTAGTAGTTCTTACTTTTTAGCATGTTGTATTGTAGTAGATCACTTCTTTGTTGAGGACCAGTGATAATATATATATATATATATAGCTAAGAAAGAGTCCCATGTAATGATAAGTCTTTAGTTTTTCCCTAGTTACAAGTTTTTTTTAACAATCCTTAACCACTAAAATGCAATACTCTACCTTATGTGTTCGTGTGATATTCTCGTATTTGAGTTTGATTCATTATCGAATCCTTCTTTTAAAGCACAAATATTAGTGTAAAATTGTACATTTTAAGGTATAATTTATTGTGTAAAATTGACCTAGAAGATATAATTTTACACTATTAATTATTAATTGTACTACGAGTTAACGATTTGCTATGGGAATTTGATATTTTCAAATGATTTTTTAATATTTTTATATGAAAAGTGTCCTTATAGATGTATAGTAACGGTAAAAATCGTAGTTATAGGATCTATAACAACGGTTTTTATGTGAAAATATTAAAAAGTCGTGTAAAAATATCAGTTTCCTTTGCTATATTGTAAAAGTGAAGTAATGTTTGATAAACTTCGGGTGTAATTTTGCATAGAGTTCTGTTATATCACTTATTACATATATCTCTAAAATTGATATTTTTACAGCATTTTTTGATATTTATACATAAAAAATATTATTTTCTGTTGTGAATTTATCAATTTATTTAAAAAATCGACATTAATATACATCCATTTCTATTTGCATTTTAGTCCGTTCTTATCAGTCTCTCATTTGCTTTGAAGAATTTAACTTGGCTCAGTCCAAAAAATATATTATACTACGAGGTAGTAATTTACTATATTATAAATTCAGATATCATATTTCTACAAAGTGATAAGCAGGGTATAATTTTACATTTTAGTCAATTCTTAGGTGTCTAAAGGGTTTAACTTGGCTCAATCCAAAAGATAAAAGTGATGGGAAGAAGGAAAAAATAAATAAATTGGTTTTTGGATACCACTCAAACCAAAAGCTCTCGTCTTTGTTTTATTTTTGACATTTTTTTTCTTTTATTTATTTGTTGGCTTATTTTAAAGTGGCACATTCTCGTAGGAGATAAGGACATAAGGTGATGTGTCCACAGAAGTTAGGCACGTGACTTGTAACAAATGTAACGTTATTTAATAGAAGAAAAAAAATGATGATTCTCATGAAAATGGAAAACTGGTTTTAGATTCTCTCTCTATTTCTTCTTTTTCACATGATTCCACTGTCCTCCTTTTTCCCCTTCTATTTTTTCCTGCATTTTATTTTATATGCCCCATAATTCCTCTTGCTTTACCTACCATACCCTCTAAATGTTAATCAAATTTGAGTTTATTGTGGTTTGCAACGTTTGGAGGTACAAAATTAAATAGCTGCGTTTAAAATAAATTATTATTAGGTGAATAAAATTTTCAAGTACGTTTAACCTTTCAAATATTCTAAATGCACCAAACGATGAGTAACCAAATGTACACTTTGTTAGTTATAAGTTTCGTCATTTGATTAATCAAAACTACGACTAAACCCATTTGTCGGTATCAAATTCATCGTAATTCTCAAATTTAAAATTACAATCCTCCCATTCATAGTTATAGGTTGTCTTATGTAATCACTGAGGTCTTAATCTAGTGGCTAAAACTAAGGTATTGTGACATTTAGGTCTCGAGTTTGATTCTAACTTATGTGAGTTTATATATATATATATACTAGTCGTGTCCCGTGCCTCTGGCACTACATGAACGGTGGGATTTATCTCAAACTTTGGATGGCCCAGATGATTTATTAGGGTGAGCGGAATATTCAAAATCAATTATATTTTGTAATATATATATATATGTATATATATATATATATATATATATATATATATGAAGTGTGTAGTACTCAAAAACCAGAGTTTAAAAAAAAATAAAAAAATTTGCCTCAAGGTCTTATGATTAAAATATTTTTAAAATTAAATTATAAAAATAAATATTACAAATAAAGAATGGAGGTTGTTGGTGCATCATTGTAGAAACTTGAAAATTGACGTGCACTATTTTATTTTATTTTTTTGGAAACTAATAAGCAGGGTGGAAAATGTTACCATCCAATTTCCCTCCTTTAGAAAGGTTTTTTTTTTTCAAAATTCCAACCTTTTGAAATTTGAATTCCATTAAAATCCAGAGGAATTGATTTGAGGAGCCGACAAGGCCTTTTTGAATTTTGATGCAGCTGCAGGTGGGGTGGAGTGGTTGCCAATAAGTATGGCACTATGCGTGCCAAGTCTTATGCCCGCCCACACTTGCTCATGGGTCCCTTTCTTCCAACAAAAACTTGAAAATTAAACTACATAAATCACAAATTATACCCTATGATTTAGGTTTAATATCATTTTTACCCTAAATCCTATACTTGGGAGTGTCAAAATAATTCGCACATTCCACACTTAAATTTAGGATGCAAATCATTTTGATGTTGAGGGTCAGAGTGTAAATTACTCCCTGTCTTAATATAAGACGTTTTGGATAAATATTTTTGTCCCTTAATATAAGACGTTTTATAATTTCAAGTAAATATTAGTTGCTTAATTTTTAATATTATCACAAGTATTAAATATAACTTTGATTCTCACTATTTGTTGTCCTGTAAATAATACTCTTTTTTTTCAATACAATGACAATATAGACAATTGATATTATATTTAATCATATACAATCATTTCCTTAATACTTATACACAACTCTAAAACATATATATTAAGGGACGAAGGAAGTATTAAAGTTGAGTAGGGACTAAGGGGCTGTTTGATTAGCATTGAATGGCTGATCGATTCAGCCATTCAATGCGTTTGTTTTGGAAAAAAAATTTATTTTTTTATAATATTAACTATTATATTATTTAATATTAAATAAATTTACAACAATTTTGAATTTTTTAAATGGATAAAATAATAAAAACTTATTATTTAACTCATTCAGATTCATATTCATTCAATTTTTATCAAACACCCTCTGACTAAACCGTTGTCCTACAAGTTTCGATCTTAATGCCCCTACTACTACTGTGCAGCCTTAGGGTATTTTAATTGGAAATAAAATTTGCGGTGGAAATTAAATTTTGACATATACTATAGGCCTATAGTGTTTAATCTTCATTATTTCGTCCTAAATTCCTAACCACACTCTTATTTTTTATATAATTACATACAACATTTAGCGTTTTTAAATTTAAATTTAAAAATATTTCAAATTAATTTTTTAAAAATCAATAATGATCTTAAATTTAGAATGAGGAAGTACAATATTTTGTTGACACTCCATAGATTTAAATTTTTCATAGAAAGACAACTCTTAATGATTTGTATTTATATCTTCTCCTTACCGATTAAGAGACGATAAGAGACAAATAAAATTTTAGCACGAATTAAATGTAAAGCTGTTAAGAGATATAATCACGATTGTTAGTCTAATTTGTTAGTAGATCAATAAGCAATCTCAATTTGAAAAGTTCGACTAAAAATCCATTTTGCACACAAAACTTTAATCTTAAAATTAATACACTATAAATTTTATTTTGAATTAAATTCACCCTAAATTTTGAGTTTCAAAATAATTTGTACACTTGTAAATTGTTTTGGTTGAGGGTACGAAAGGGTGCAAATTATTTTGAAACTCAAAATTTAGGATGCAAATTGATTCTAGGACTAAAGTTTAGGGTTCAAAATGAAATTTAGTCTTTGAAGCTCCCACTAAAATAATTTAAATTTAAGCAATAAAAGAAAATGGACCAAAGATCATAAATCTAAGATGAGATGAGATGAGATGAGCTGTCCATTTAAAATGCCTCACTTTTGAGTTTTTCTTTCAAGCTAAAAAAGATTGTAGTGATATGGAATGGAGTATCAAATTTGCATTAGTATTGAGTAGTAGTTAGATTGACTTGACACATAGTTTAAAGAAGAGAATAATGTATCCAAATTAAAGATTTATTCTTCATTATGCCCCTCGAATCAAATAAGTTTTAAATGAAAAAGTAATAATGGGTTCACTCAGTTTTAGATAATAAAGGGTAAAATAGTCTAATGCACATTGATATATACATGTTACTAAGAGATTTATTCCTCATTATGCCCCTTGAATCAAATAAGTTTTAATAATGGGTTCACTTAGTTTTAAATAATAAAGGGTAAAATAGTCTAATTCACATTGACATATACATGTTACTAATTCACTTGTTTAATGTTAATGTTCTCAAATTTTTGGCCTTGACTAGATTTTAACGATATAGCGTTTAATATTTTAATGAGAATTTATGATATAATCAATCACAAAAAATATATTTAAGGGACATCCCGAAATAAAATTTTTATAAAATTAATTACCCTTATATCTGTATTAATTTATAAATTATGACATTGCATCAACTCGCAACAAGAATTCATATATTTTTGTGACGATATATGGAATGACTCTGAATTTTTTAAGATTTATTAAAAAAGTATGGGTAAAATTACCATGTCCTCTCTTGTGTTTTAACAAAAATTACACACAATTTTCTCCCCTCTGTTAATTAAAAACGCAAAGTTTCAAATTACGAAACAAATATAAATAAATAAATAAAATCATTTGTACCGATCGACGAATGAAATAATAAATTAAAACAGAATTACAAGTAATAATATGTAAGCATAAACAATCGCTGAAGACCATGAAGAAGCAACCCCCGATGATGGACCTGGTGCAACAAATGCACGCGGTGCACCCCTTAGCGACGGGACCGGTGCAGGAGATGGAGCCGGCGGCGGCGATGGCGGAGGTGCATACAACAAAATTGGAAAATTACAATCCCCTTGTGATATATTCTTACTAGTAACCATGCCCAAACCACCAAAATCACAACTATTTTCCACTTGATTGTTCACTTGATAATACATGTTAAATGCATAAGATGCATTTCCATTAGCATCCAATCCATTACAAGAACAACCATAACCAAGCGACGTGCAATCCGAATTTTGACAAGCAAATTCAAATGTTTCATTAAGTTTGCTCAAATCCTTCGCATTTGGATTCATTTGGCACCATTTTTTGTCTTGATAATGCACATTTTTGGCACCCACAAGGCTCGCATTTTTTCCCTTGCCCGAAAAATCAATGGAGTATTTTGGTTGCCCATCGAATGTAAACATGCCCCAATGACGCTCAAAATTACCGGGAAGGATGCTCTTAGCATCCTCATCAAGGAGGGAAAATAAGTAAACTTCGATGGACGAGTTGGGGCGAAGTGGGGTGCCTTTATTGAATACAAGCCTAGGTAAAAGTCCTTTATAAAATCTATAAGCCAACTTGGTGTTGGCATTCAAATCCCCATCACTTGGCCACCCCATTTCCCCTACTAAAATGGTCATATTTTCGTACCCTAAATCTTTTAAGGCCGATGCGCAAGTGTCATAGTTTGCATCAAAAACATTGGTGTACAAAATCCCATTATCGTTAACGGGATTTTGTACACCATCAAAGAAACAGTAGTCTAGGGGGAACTCGGGAAAACTGAAATAGAGACTTAAGAAAGGGTAAATGTTTACCATGAAGGGCGCGTCGTTGTCATTTAGGAATTTGACTATTTGTGTCATTTGTTTAGAGACGTCGGGCCTAAATTTTCCGGCGGAGGGGACGGGGTTGCTATCGGGTGAATTGTAGACATCTGCATTTAAGGGAACAACTGCCTTTATGTTTTTTCCTACCCCTGCTTCATTGAGGGCAGTTTGTATGTTCTTTAAGGCTGGAAAGGTTACATTCACAAGTGTGCCATTGTAGGCTTCTAGGAAAGGTTCATTTCCAACTGCTACATATCTGCAAGAACATACATAGATTGTTAGATTATTATTATTTTTTTTTAACAAAAAATAAATACGGCTCATAATGTTAGGGCTTACTGAAACTACCAAAGTAAATATGTATTAGTGTGTATTTTCAGTTAAATTTATTGCTCATACAACAAACACTATGGCAACCGTAGCAACCAAAATACAGAGAATTTAAATAGGTTGAGCAAAAATAATGTTGTTAGGGTTATCAAAGAACCGCTCGACTCAAATTCATTTAAAGAGTCGAGCTCGAACAAGTTTTTTTTTTTCGTGAACATATACGAGTCAAGCTCAAGTTATGCCTTGTTTGACTCGAGTTCGGCTCATTTAGGCTTAACTCAACCTGCTTAATAATATATCTTAATATCTCTATTATAAAGTTATAATGATTAAAGTAATAATTTTTTTACCATAAATGAAAATCTCGAGCTCGACTTGACTTGTTTAAACAAAAATCGTGAAAACTCGTACATTAAATGAGTCGATCTTGAACGCCAAATTTAAGCCCATTTAGGAACTTGACTTGTTTTAACTTTTTCACGAGCTCGAGCTCATTTCCCTCCATTACACATGTCCTTCAAAATTTTTTAATATATATTTAGCAACACAAATATTACTTTTAACAACACTTTTTGCGAGACAATTATTTGCAATGAACTTTATTTTGTCAGCCATACTTGTCAAAGCAATTAAATATATATTTAACGACACACAGAACCGTTCTTGAGCACGGGCGGGAGGGTCGACCGTCCTGGGTCCCCGATCAGAAGGGCCCCAATTTATATATATATATATATATATATATATATATATATATATATATATATATATAGGATTTTGAACTTTTGATTGAAGATTTTGACTTTAGGAATACTAAAAGAAGTATCTTTCAATGAATATATTGTCATATATTTTGTTATAGTCGAACTTATATTTTGTTGTAGGCGAAGTTCTCATATATTTTGTTGTAGCTTCGGAAAGACAATTTTTTAAATACAGCTTGTACTTTTTATTTATTTAATTTTACATTGTTTTAGGTGAAGACAATATTTCGAAGAGGATCTCGTTTTCATTTTTCGACCTGGCCACCAAAATATCATGAACGGCCCTGACGACACATTTACAATTGTTCTAACCACACTTATATATTACTCTAACAAAATCATTCTAGCTCTGACAATATCAACCGATGACCAACAAGACAAATAAATAAAGGGAAGAAATCTAACGTGATGTTAACTCCAGATTTCATGGAAGTGTAACTGGTGACATTTTCGCGAACCCAAGCTTTGGCTTGATCGAAACTCGACATATCATCAAGCATATCATTAGCAATAGCCACCATAACTTCAATCCCAGAACCCATCAGTGCAGTCATGGTGGATTTATCCGCATCAAACAGCTTTACCTTTTTAATACCATTGTCTTGCAACATTTGAACCACCACTTTTGGTGGCAACTTGTGGCCTGCAATGGTGCCCCAGTTCACACCAAGACCTTCAACAACTTCAAAATCCAGTAAAATTCCGACGACCGATAAATACAACACGCATAACCTCATTTTTGACATATTTCCGGCCAATTTAAACCGGAAACTGGATTCTTTAATGCTGTTTTTGGAGAAAAATAGGATCTTTTTTTGATGGGTCAGAAAGATTTCCAAGAAAATAGTAGTGTGTATTTTCTAGTTGAAAGAAAGAAACAACTTTTCCCAGGGTAAAATTTGTATAAAAAAAAAGTTTAGGTGAAATTTTGATACCAGAAAAAATAGAAGCGTTAGAAAAATTTGTTCTGGATTTACAGTGTTGGATTGGTTGTTCGTTCTTTCTTACATGTAGAAAATAATGACCACTAGTTTTTAGGAAATAGTGGTGTCCATGGGTAGAAAATGGGTCTGACTGGCCGGGGTTGTAGCAGATTTTATTAGTATGACCTGGTCAAATTCATGCAGAAAAAAAAAATAGAATTTTTTTTTAAAAAAAATAGACCTATTATACTTTAAAAAAACATATTATACTTTACATGTTCTTTCTCTATTTATTTGGGGAAAAAAATTAAAAAATTCATCAACTTTGGTCAGAATGTCCAATCTGGACCTCCTAATGTATTTGATTATGACACATTTTTAAATATTTTAAAATATAAATTTGAATTGTAACAAATCGAGTCGAGTCGAGTCGGAGCTTGAGCAAAATTAAAACTTAAACAAGCTTAGTCGAACCGAGCTTTTAATAAGCCTAATATGTTGTTTGAATTTTTCGCGTTTATAAACGGAAAATGAATAAATTAAGATCGAGTCGAATTTAAGCGAACTTGATCAAGTAGAGCTAAACTAAACTTAAGTCATTATTAAATTAATTTTTTATATATGTATATACAATATGTAAATTTAATTATTTTTTAAAATAAATACTAAACAGGTAAAGTTTAAATGAATGAAACTTAAGCGAGTTCGAGCCAAGTTTAAATAAGTCAAACTCCAGTCGAACACATAAATTCTACTCGATTAACTAAACGAACAAGATCATTTTCGAGTTCAACTTAAACGAATTCGAATTGAGTCGAGTTATTCGCAATGAACTCAATTGTAAACGTTTACAGCTCTATATAAAATTATCATAATAATGTCTATAACAAGATGCAACACGAGAATAATGATCTAGTCCTGAGATTGTTTATCATGATGAGAAGCTGGGGATGCAGCCCAATCATTTTTTATGAAGTTATATTGGAATACTAGGGAGCACAAATGGGAACAATTAAGATGTCTAACCCTATGCACAAACATAATGTCACATTAAGCAGCAAATATTGACTCAAGGAGAAAAAAATAACTAAATTTTTTGTAGTGTATTAGAAGCATCTATAGTTTAAAATTTGAACAATGCATCAACATTCAAGAACCCACCATAACAAAAAATTTAGACCAAAATTTATAAAGTATCTATCTTGAGAAATCTAAGACATCAAAAATGTGAAAAATATTAAAAATATTAAAGCCACCAACAATGAGGGACCTGCAGATGAAGAAGACTCTGATGACACTATCTGAACGGTGAAATTGCAATTTGCTTGTGATATATTCTGTGCAGTCACTGAGGCCAGCCCCTGGAAATTACAGCTCAAATCCCCTTGATTCTGGACCTGGAAATATGCATTAAACGCATACGACGCGTTTCCATTAGCATCCAAGCCATTACATGATGAACCGTACCCAAGCGCAGTGCAATCTGCAAATGTGCAAGCATAGTTTATATTATCTGCAAGTTTGCTCAGATCCTTGGCATTTGGATTAAACGTGCACCATTTCTGGGAATGATACTGTACGTTCTGTGCAGGCACGAGCAGCTCGTTCTGCCCTTGGCCTGAAAGATCCATACCATATTTAGGTTGTCCATCGTATCTAAAGATTCCCCAATGGCGCTCAAAATTGCCAGGAGCTATGCTTTTAGCATCCTCGTCAATAAGTCCAAACAAGTAAACTTCTATAAATCCAGGCCGAAGAGGGGTGCCTTTGTTTGCTGCAAGTCTTGGTAAAAGCCCGTTGTAGAACCTATAAGCGCTGTTCACATTAGCATTTTTGTCTCCATCGGTTGGCCACCCCACCTCGCCTACCACAATGGGCATGTCGCCAAACCCTGCTGCTTTCAAGGAAGAAACTAAAGTATCGAAGTTGGCATCGAATACGTTTTGGTATTCAATCCCGTTATCGGGAATGGGTTTGCTTACACCATCAAAGAAGGCATAGTCAATGGGGAAATTGTCATTGCCATACAGACTTAGGAAAGGATATATGTTCACAGTGAAAGGCGCCTTGTTCTGGTCTAGGAATTGGACAATCTGGGTCATTTGTCCGAGGATATCTTGCCTAAATCTTCCAGCGGAAGGGACGGGATTATCGTCTGGTGAACCATATACATCAGCGTTCAAGGGAACAGTTGCTTTTATGGAATCTCCGACACCAGCTTCATTGAGGGCTTTTTGGATGTTCTGAAGTGCCGGGAAGGTAGTATTCAGAAATGAGTTGTTGTAGGACTTCAAGAAAGGCTCATTACCAACTGCCACATATCTACACAAAAACGGGGATAGACAGACTTGATGTCAACAGTTTAAAACAAACTCAGCGCCACCATTTTTATCCTTATAAAATTTAAAAGGAATAACTAATTCTACTTTTTTGTTCTACCATTGTAGTAATTAATTCTACTTTTTTATTCTACCATTGTAGTAGTCTTTCCAATAAACAATGTCCAAATTGCCCCTTCCATCGAATTATAGACCTGCCCTTTCCTTCAACTGCACAAACACGAACTAAAGCACAAACATGCACAAACATGGACTAATGGTGGCAAGTTGCCTATATGCCTTTTACATTCATTAAAGCACCATTAACCCAATTTCACTGTAATGCTGCTGAAATGTTTTGACAGTCACAGTACTGAAACAGAGTCACATTTACATAGAAAGCCACCTTCTCATTTTTTTAACCATGCCCTTATTTGCAAGGAAGAATTCAACTTTGTGTCAAATTGATGTAACAAAAATACTTTCATTATAAAGGGAAAACTAAGAGGCTAAATTAGAAAAGGCTTATTGTTCTAGATATATTTTAAATTGGTCAAATTTTGAAGAAATATATTAACTGCCCTGCACAATGGAAGGTAGTAATCACAATTTAGTCAAAAAAATAAACAAGAATTAGATAACACCTTCTCAACCACAATTCCATATGTATAGGTTGTACTTGTATTACTGTAATAGGCCAAGAGTAACAAAATGGCTTTGGATACATAAAGTTAAGGGTGGAAATGAACTGAGTCGAGCCGAGTATTGAGTTCCTCATATTTGGTTCACAAAATTTATCGAATATAAAATAAGGTTTGATTGAGACTCATTTAGCTATCGAGTCGAGCCCAAACAGTTTGAACTTTTCAAACGAATATGATCCGAATAACAATAGAAAATTACAATTTGAGAAGGTTCAAGTTACTTGTCGAACTTTAAAACTTGCTCATATTTGACTCATTTATATTTCGAGTCGAGCTCGAATCGAACTTTTAGTCGAGCGAGTACGAATCGAGCCCGAACTATTTGTTCATTTTACAGCCTTACATAAAGCTCTGTCTCTTTGTAAGCATAAAAATTAACTTAACATAAATCAACATGCATTCAAAAGCTCATAGAATCATACAAATACAGCAAGCTATAAACAACAAAAACTTCAAACAGGCATCAAAACTAGAAGAATGTTTTTATATAATCCTTCCGTCCCATATTAAATGTCCTAATTTCCTTTCTTTTTTTGGATGTTCAAAAATAAATGTCATATCTCTATATTAGTAACTATATTTATCATATTCTTCCTCTTATACCCTCATACTGTATTTAATGTACTTATTGAGGACGTGAGAGTTACAAAAAAAATTGTTTCTAGAAAATTAAATGACTTATGAAAGAGCAATCAATTATTGGGGTCACAGAAATACTTCAATTAATAAGAAAAATTTGTTAATTAGCGTGCCAAAACCGTCCTTTATTTCGGAACCAAGGGAGTATTAAACAACGCATGAGTGCCTGAGACAGGAGGGTGTAAATAACAGACACATTTTACTATTCAATTTTATCACTTACAGCAATCCACATTCAACATAGATTCAGTCTAACATATATAAATCATATTCCTAACCAAAACTATTATAATTATGCAAAAACCCAAATATATACCATTCAATTCAATGTGAAAGAAAAATCTTACTTGATATTAACACCTCCATGGAAATTGTAACGGGTAACATTGCGCTGCACCCATTTTTGAGCTCTTTTGTAACTATTCATGACAGAAAGTTGATCATTTGGGATGGCAACCATAACTTCAATCCCAGACCCAGCAAGAGCACTCATAGTGCTCTGATCTGCATCAAACAGCTTCACCTTCTGAATTCCATTGTCTTTTAACATCTGAACCACCACTTTTGGTGGCAACTTGTGAGTTGCCATGGTACCCCAGTTCACACCTAAACCTTCAACAATTTCTGCAAAACCCAACAAAATCCCCAAAAACAAAAAATAAAAAATAATAGACCCCATACCCTTTAGCATTTTATTGCAACTAATAGCTGGAAAATAAATACCTGAAAATAAAATTTAGATTTTTTTTTTCTTTCAAAAAATTGTGTCTTTATGTGGTTTTCTCAAGAATAAATTTGGGATTTCAAGGAAAAAATGTGAAGAGCTATGAATTTAAAAAAGAATAAATTAAATAGTAGTGAAGCTGCTGCTTCTTTTTTTCATTGGGAAATAAATACATTGGCAAGATAAAAATTAGATCTTTTTTTGGGTAATTGAGAAAATTTGGATCTTTCTTTGATAGATGGAATGGTTTTCTCAAGAATAAATTTGGTTTTTTTTTTTTGCTGTTGGGAAAAATTTCAGTTGAGAAAGGAGTGGGGAAAAGGCAACTGTATTTATGTGGGAGGTGGGTGAAGAACAGCTAAAATTCAGTGATATTATAAAAAGATTGTAACTGACAGCCCCACTTTGTAAAAAGGTTACACCTTTTGTAATTTGATTAAGGCCTGAAGGGTAAATCCAGAAAACTGATCTCCCAAAATTGATCAGAATGAAAAAAAGAAGAAAAAAAGATGAGTTATTTATTTATAATTTGTGTAGCAAATATATAATGAATGTAAATATTGGCCAGTACAGAGAGGGGGGAAGAATGGGTATATCACAAAAAACACAGATTGATGATCAATAAATGATTTTTAGGGTAATAAATTGGAAATTTTTCTTAATAAAAAAGTAAAGCAAAGATTAAAAATGGAAAATAATAGTAATTAAAAAAAGAATAATTAAATGGAGAAATGGGTATTTTATGATCAAGAGTATAGATTGATTTGGGACAGAGTTGTGGGACAAAATGTGAGTGAATATTCAGCTTATAACGGCTATAAAGTTTTTTGGGGAAGGAGAAGCGGAAAGAAGAAGATGATCTTTTTCCGTAAAAGATGAGTGTAGGCGTTGTGTGGGGCTGGCAAATGAAAAGTCACCTCTTAAACATTTTTGTCCAATAATAATTATGACCTATATTAATATATAAAATTAGATAAAATAATAAAATTAGTTCATTGTATTAAATAATATATTATAAAAATATTATCAATTAAATTTATTCATTTAACTTATAATAAAAAATCAAAAAATAAAATCACAATATAAATCATTATCCTTGCAAGAGGTTTCATTATTTTTGTCGTCTTGTGTTATCCATAATCATCCTCTCTTTTTAATATATTTTTTTCATTAATAATTAAGTGGTGTCACATTAATAAATTTTTATTAATATTAAATATTAACACATGTAAAATTATGTGAAATTAAAAATATTAAACAATATTTAGCAAAAAAAAGTATATATATATAAAAAGATTTATATTATTATCTATTTAATCGCTTAACATTATATATTTGTCAAAATCTAAAATCGTCAAAAAATTTATAAATAACATAATCCTCGTAATGCCATCAGTTTTATTTTTTTAAAATAAAAAATAATGGCTCATTTGAAAACAAATATTTCACCAAAAAAATTACTAATAATAATACAAATAACATGATTTCCTTATATATAATAATATAATTTTATTATCATGCCATTATTATAAAATACTCCTTTCATCCCGTATTAAACGTCTTAATTTTTTTTAAGAGTATGCATTTATTATATTGAGAAATAAGTATGGAAGAAAATTAAAATTTTGTGAGTTCGTAAATTTTATAAATGAATAATACTATGTGCCAATGAGAATGTGTAAAGCATAGGCCCTACTTCTTATTTTCTCTCCTTTTTTATAGTACAATTTGTGTGTATAGTTTATATATGTAACATTACTCCTTATAAATTAGATGAAATGAAAGGGAGGAGTAACTCTGGCTTGTTCGGAAACTTATTATTTTAAATGACTTATAAGTTAAAATATAAGTTGACTTATAAGTTATTTTAAGTTGTGATTTATAAATAAAAGTGTTCGGCATCAATTTGATTTTTAAGTCAAAAATTAAGTTAAAACAAGTTATGAAAGTGTTTGGATCATAATGACTTATAAGTTAAAATAATATAAAAATTACTAAAAAGAACATTAAAAACTAACTTATAAGTTAAAAAATAAGTAACTCCCAAACACTCAAATAGTAGCAAATGACTTATAAATTGGTTTGACCAACTTATAAGCCACTGTCAAACACCCCCTAAGATAATAAACGCATTCTGTTATGGGCAAAACTAAGAAAAATTTCACTGTAGTTGACACGTTTTACATTTTACACTATTAAACTTTTAAAAATTCAAATTACCTCATTGAACTAATTAAAATTTTGTAATTTCATCATTCTGTTAATAAGATTTGACGTTCGTCAAATTGACTCAGATTCTTTTAGATAAAACTAAAGAAAACTCCATTATAGTTGGCACATTTTACTTATTACACCATTAAAATTTTAAATTTTAAATGATCCCATTAAACTAATTAAAATTTTGAAATTATATCGTTCCGTTAATAAGATTGGATGGGAGCCAAATTGACTCAGATTTTTTCAGACGTGAGTAGATTTGTGTTTCTAATTTATAAACCAACCGGAATTACCCCATAGATTTCTACTTCAAATTTATCAAGTTGATGAAATTAATAATGTTATTTGATAAAATTAAATATACTCAAATTTAATTCTTTTTCTTGATATTCAATTTGTTCAAATTACATCATTAATTTGATAGATTTTATACAATTTGAATGTATATACACCACTATTTTTATAGACAAATCAGAGGAGGAGTTTAGAATCCTAACTATTATAGTAGGTATGTTTTCTTCTTCATTTTACAATTTTTTTCTTCTTGGTCCTCTTGTGCCTACCTTTTGTAATCACAACTTCTACAACCCTAGTAGCCTCTATCAAAGTCCCAATTCTATTTACCAAAACATAGCTCTATTATCAACCTCCAACGCCCAAAATCAGCCTTTATTTGCCTAATTACTAACACCAACCCCACTGCAATATCAACCCACATAGCCTAAATAAAAAAAAAGTGGAGAAAAATTGAACCAACTAGCAGCGTACTCAGTACCGCTGTTAAAAACTTCAACACCAAAAAAGCTACCGCAACTATAAGGAGTTTCCAACGTCGCCGCCACCACAATGAGTCTCCACTGTTGTCGTAGCCACCACCGCCACATGAAACTTCCACCGTTGCCTCACCTTGTGCCACCGCCTTCTTCTACACTTGGTAGGTTTTCTCTCTGCGTATTTTATTTTGGCTTTGGAGATGTGATTGGGAGATGAGTTGATTTTACTGCCTAATTCACGTAGGAATAACATATGTCATTTTTTTTTCTTTTTTCACTAGCCACGTCTGAAATTTTTGAGTCAATTTGATGGACGTCTAATGTGACAACCCCAAAATAGGTCCATTCCACCCAACCCATTCTGAGTCGTCAAATACATGGTACATAAAATAACTACAACTTTATTACCACAATTGTCGTGCAAAATACAACAACACATATGCTGTGAGTTTGGATACAAATATATACCAAATGTGACAATGACACCTTACATAAAGGTATAGTCAAAAACTGTTTTAGAAATTAGAATCTTTGGGAAGTGCTCAAGGAAACCTTCGTACATGGGAGGCCACGCATCTAGGTTATGATAGATATCATATGGCCACAGAATTATCCTTGGTTGACCCAATAGACCCCAAAGAAAAACGAGAAGATTACTATCATATTCTTCCCAATGGTGAGTCTTCTCTTGACTTATCATTATCTCCACTGTCTCTAATTGAGAATTATACTTCAAACAAACACCAAGATTATATAGGTAGTGCCCATAGATATACTCAGCAAGTGGATGAGCACAACCCTGTCCTATGATGACACGAGGTTGTATGTCATTAGACATCTTGTATGATAGTGACAAAACACCCTTCCAACGTTGGGTTCGCCTCACCCTATTTTCTTCACCAAATATAACTACTAAATGATGACCACCGTTCTATTCCCTTGTTACCCCCGCTCGACCCAGCTACACTCTTATTACCTGAAAGGAATTGTGAAGCAAAAGGGTGAGCACAACTAGCTCAGTAAAGAATATCATGACTAAAGATAATTAAATTATCAATAGCCTTCATCAATAATAAATCAGAGATTTAGAACATATGGCAAATGATAAAAATTTCAACCATAGTTGCAGCGGAACGAGCAATCCATTAGAAGAGTCAAATAGACTATAAAGTCTATTATCTTCTCCATGTTAAAAATCCACCAACAATATTTTATCCATGTAACATCACTCAACAGTTCCTTTCCACAATCATATGAATAACTCATAATCATAATTGCGACTATAAATTTTTCTTCGCACCCAGGACGAAGAATATTTTTATCACCTGTCTTTACCTGAAACATCAAAGATCATGGTTATACCAAATCACAATTCCTGTTCATAATCATACTAATAAATCCATCTTTGTACTACGGCCAAAGATATTCAACAACAGTTCATCTTTGCACTACAGGCCAAAGATATTCATCAACATACCATCTTTGAACTACAGGCCAAAGATATTCAACAACAGTTCATCTTTGCACTACGGGCCAAAGATATTCATCAACAATTCATATTTGTACTACAGGCCAAATATATTCATATCTCAAAGAAATATATAATCATTTCAGAATTTATATAAACAATAATTATAACCATGTTGATCAATTCACCTTTGCACTTAAGCTTAAGATATTCAATTATAAATTCAATGGTCATGATCATACCAGTCACAATTCAACTTTGCACTACAGGCCAAAGAGAACCCTAGTCATGATCATACCAATAATCTACCCATCTTTACACTTTAGTGAAAGAGAATTTCAACATCAAGGTTATAAAAATGTTATATATGATGATAAAAATAATATGATCAACATATAGTTTTAATCTCAAGAGTAATATTCGTAACTCATGAATAGTAACCCCGACACAAAAGATAGAAATTCTACAATAAAATCCATACCAATATTTCGGTATAATGATATTGAAAGAATAACATTACTTAAATTTATAAACAATTTATTTTAATTGTTTACACTTTACTAATTAATGCATTTAATCATCATAAAATGCCAACTCTTACAATTTCATCATCAATAACCAAAACCCTCATCAAAAATCTGCATATACCTCATATAGGATTCTCAAGCCATAAAATCCTATTTTCCAATTTTCTTTCTTCACAAAACATATTTAATTCATTTACTCATAACTAGACCATTTTTATGAAAAATACCAAATCAGTTCCAAAAATATTTTATTTCTGGGATTTAGCATAATATAGTCCCATAGTGAACATATATTTTTCTCAGAATTTTTAAAAGTCATTTACTATTTTTCATATGGCCAAAATAGCCGAATATTTAGACATTTATCAAAAATTGTACTTTTGTCTAAAAATTCTGAAATTTACAGAGTATACTTCTATCATATACATGTACTCCCAATAAAAATTTCATCAATTTTGGAGTTAACCACAAGGAATTATAAGCGGTTACTTTTAAAATAGTCTTTTCTCATAAAATTCATAACTCTCAATCTATACATCCAAAAATCACCATTTTTGGACACAATCAAGAAAACTCATCAAAATATCATTTCAAATTTTTCCAGAATTTTTGAAGATCAGAAAAATTACGAAACTGAAAAATATAACAACCCTTAAAATTCCTTACAATCCCTTACAATCCCTTACAATCCCTTACCTCAAAAGAGCAGTACTTCTGACTGGATATCGGATATGATGCTGAAAAAAACTTGCACTGATGAATAGCAACTCACCAAGTATCTAAAAACTCACAAAATATGCTTCATAATATAGAGAGAGAAAGAGAGAAAGCTTATGTTTCTGGTGTGATTTTCAATTCTAACTTAGCCCTCTATTTATAGGAAATTTTTGGTAGGTTTGACCTGCAACCTGATGGCTTTACCTGCTACTATTCCCACCCACCACATTTGAAATATAATTCAGCACATTTCTTCACCAACCACAAGTGGGGCCCACCAATTCTAGAATTTTCCACTAAAATGATAAACTCCGAAAATTCAACAATTTCTGAACCAGTCATCTCGTAAAATTCATAATAAATCATACGTTCATTTTTAATGGTTCAAAATTTGTGGACATATACTCAACTTATATATGTATAACATATCCAAAAATTACCACGATCCAACGGTCGGATTAAAAATTATAACCCCCGTAAAATATCTCAAAAACCCTAATTTTTAATACCTCCATTCCGACAAAAATACTGATAAAAATCTCAACATTAACTCCTTCATTTTTTAACCATAAAAATATATCCCTCATTTATATCCCCATAAAATAAATATTTTCTTATCATATGAATCAATAATTAATTATTCACAAATAATATTACAGAATCACATTTATGACAACCAGGCCGTTCCCAGGAAAGAGGGGGCTTTCCAATAAGGATTTCTCCTTACTGGCGCGCAATTAGATGACCAAACCTCTCCTTAGACAGAACTTTCTAGACATTGCCAATAATGCTATCTAATAATACTATTCAAATAATATGAATTATTGATCTGATAATGGAAAATACTGTGCAGCAACAATTATTGAACAACAATAATACAAAATTTCAACGTAGCAATTATTGAATCAATAAAATAAAATATTGAACAGTAATTACTGTAACAATTATTAAGTAGTGCCTTCTTACGTAAGAATCAATAATTTCAAAAATACTGTGTAATACCGTGTGCTACTGTGCAATAACGCGTATTACTGTATTTTAATCACCGGGTATTTCAACAGTGTTAACGGTAACAACTACGCCGTTATTTGTAAAAACTTAAATTTGTCATTTTCTTCACCCGACAGTTATTCTGTTATGAGGCCCACAAATAGCTGCGCCGTCGTACGAATATTCCCTGACAGAAAGAATATTCCACGACCAAACGAATATTCCCCGACAACAATGATTATTTTATAACCACTTGCTTATTTTGAAAAAAAATTCATATTTCACCCATAACTTTAAACTTTTATCAATTTAACCATTTACTGAATAGTAATTATAAGAAAAATTGCATACTTTTATTTCATAAAATTCGGGGTCTTACAATCTCCCCTCCTTATGAAATTTCGTCCCCGAAATTTACGTACCTGGTATTTCAAAGAGTTGAGAATACCTTGCTTTCATTTCAGATTCCATCTTTCCTGTCATCATAATTTCTCCATTGCTCATCTCCTGTATTTCAAATAACATTCTAGAATACAGCTTCAAAACAAGTGTTAATTTAACAAATTAACATATCACATAATATCCCGATATTATGACTGACCAACAAATAAGCTTAGGTAGGACACACTAGCGAAGGATTTACTCATCTCTCCCCTCCTAGTTGTATTCCTCGATCTTCGCCAGAGATCATATCCCCAAGCTCTGATACCAAATGTGACATTGGACACCATCATGTGTCAGCACCTCACAAAGGTACCTATCAGCTTGCCACCGCAGAATGGCGTCCCCTACGGAGAGTCTGGCTTCGGTGCATTCCTCATCAACAGGATGTCACCAGATAGAGGCTCGGGGCTCTTTACTTATAGCTCTGATACCAACTGTGACAACCCCAAAAAAGGTCCATTCCACCCAACCCATTCTGAGTCGTCAAATACATGGTACATAAAATAACTACAACTTTATTACCACAATTGTCGTGCAAAATACAACAACACATATGCTGTGAGTTTGGATACAAATATATACCAAATGTGACAATGACACCTTACATAAAGGTATAGTCAAAAACTATTTTAGAAATTAGAATCTTTGGGAAGTGCTCAAGGAAACCTTCGTACATGGGAGGCCACGCATCTAGGTTATGATAGATATCATATGGCCACAGAATTATCCTTGGTTGACCCAATAGACCCCAAAGAAAAACGAGAAGATTACTATCATATTCTTCCCAATGGTGAGTCTTCTCTTGACTTATCATTATCTCCACTGTCTCTAATTGAGAATTATACTTCAAACAAACACCAAGATTATATAGGTAGTGCCCATAGATATACTCAGCAAGTGGATGAGCACAACCCTGTCCTATGATGACACGAGGTTGTATGTCATTAGACATCTTGTATGATAGTGACAAAACACCCTTCCAACGTTGGGTTCGCCTCACCCTATTTTCTTCACCAAATATAACTACTAAATGATGACCACCGTTCTATTCCCTTGTTACCCCCGCTCGACCCAGCTACACTCTTATTACCTGAAAGGAATTGTGAAGCAAAAGGGTGAGCACAACTAGCTCAGTAAAGAATATCATGACTAAAGATAATTAAATTATCAATAGCCTTCATCAATAATAAATCAGAGATTTAGAACATATGGTAAATGATAAAAATTTCAACCATAGTTGCAGCGGAACGAGCAATCCATTAGAAGAGTCAAATAGACTATAAAGTCTATTATCTTCTCCATGTTAAAAATCCACCAACAATATTTTATCCATGTAACATCACTCAACAGTTCCTTTCCACAATCATATGAATAACTCATAATCATAATTGTGACTATAAATTTTTCTTCGCACCCAGGACGAAGAATATTTTCATCACCTGTCTTTACCTGAAACATCAAAGATCATGGTTATACCAAATCACAATTCCTGTTCATAATCATACTAATAAATCCATCTTTGCACTACGGCCAAAGATATTCAACAACAGTTCATCTTTGCACTACAGGCCAAAGATATTCATCAACATACCATCTTTGAACTACAGGCCAAAGATATTCAACAACAGTTCATCTTTGCACTACGGCCAAAGATATTCATCAACAATTCATATTTGCACTACAGGCCAAATATATTCATATCTCAAAGAAATATATAATCATTTCAGAATTTATATAAACAATAATTATAACCATGTTGATCAATTCACCTTTGCACTTAAGCTTAAGATATTCAATTATAAATTCAATGGTCATGATCATACCAGTCACAATTCAACTTTGCACTACAGGCCAAAGAGAACCCTAGTCATGATCATACCAATAATCTACCCATCTTTACACTCCAGTGAAAGAGAATTTCAACATCAAGGTTATAAAAATGTTATATATGATGATAAAAATAATATGATCAACATATAGATTTAATCTCAAGAGTAATATTCGTAACTCATAAATAGTAACCCCGACACAAAAGATAGAAATTCTACAATAAAATCCATACCAATATTTCGGTATAATGATATTGAAAGAATAACATTACTTAAATTTATAAACAATTTATTTTAATTGTTTACACTTTACTAATTAATGCATTTAATCATCATAAAATGCCAACTCTTACAATTTCATCATCAATAACCAAAACCCTCATCAAAAATCTGCATATACCTCATATAGGATTCTCAAGCCATAAAATCCTATTTTCCAATTTTCTTTCTTCACAAAACATATTTAATTCATTTACTCATAACTAGACCATTTTTATGAAAAATACCAAATCAGTTCCAAAAATATTTTATTTCTGGGATTTAGCATAATATAGTCCCATAGTGAACATATATTTTTCTCAGAATTTTTAAAAGTCATTTACTATTTTTCATATGGCCAAAATAGCCGAATATTTAGACATTTATCAAAAATTGTACTTTTGTCTAAAAATTCTGAAATTTACAGAGTATACTTCTATCATATACATGTACTCCCAATAAAAATTTCATCAATTTTGGAGTTAACCACAAGGAATTATAAGCGGTTACTTTTAAAATAGTCTTTTCTCATAAAATTCATAACTCTCAATCTATACATCCAAAAATCACCATTTTTGGACACAATCAAGAAAACTCATCAAAATATCATTTCAAATTTTTCCAGAATTTTTGAAGATCAGAAAAATTACAAAACTGAAAAATATAACAACCCTTAAAATTCCTTACAATCCCTTACAATCCCTTACAATCCCTTACCTCAAAAGAGCAGTACTTCTGACTGGATATCGGATATGATGCTGAAAAAAACTTGCACTGATGAATAGCAACTCACCAAGTATCTAAAAACTCACAAAATATGCTTCATAATATAGAGAGAGAAAGAGAGAAAGCTTATGTTTCTGGTGTGATTTTCAATTCTAACTTAGCCCTCTATTTATAGGAAATTTTTGGTAGGTTTGACCTGCAACCTGATGGCTTTACCTGCTACTATTCCCACCCACCACATTTGAAATATAATTCAGCACATTTCTTCACCAACCACAAGTGGGGCCCACCAATTCTAGAATTTTCCACTAAAATGATAAACTCCGAAAATTCAACAATTTCTGAACCAGTCATCTCGTAAAATTCATAATAAATCATACGTTCATTTTTAACGGTTCAAAATTTGTGGACATATACTCAACTTATATATGTATAACATATCCAAAAATTACCACGATCCAACGGTCGGATTAAAAATTATAACCCCCGTAAAATATCTCAAAAACCCTAATTTTTAATACCTCCATTCCGACAAAAATACTGATAAAAATCTCAACATTAACTCCTTCATTTTTTAACCATAAAAATATATCCCTCATTTATATCCACATAAAATAAATATTTTCTTATCATATGAATCAATAATTAATTATTCACAAATAATATTACAGAATCACATTTATGACAACCAGGCCGTTCCCAGGAAAGAGGGGGCTTTCCAATAAGGATTTCTCCTTACTGGCGCGCAATTAGATGACCAAACCTCTCCTTAGACAGAACTTTCTAGACATTGCCAATAATGCTATCTAATAATACTATTCAAATAATATGAATTATTGATCTGATAATGGAAAATACTGTGCAGCAACAATTATTGAACAACAATAATACAAAATTTCAACGTAGCAATTATTGAATCAATAAAATAAAATATTGAACAGTAATTACTGTAACAATTATTGAGTAGTGCCTTCTTACGTAAGAATCAATAATTTCAAAAATACTGTGCAATACCGTGTGCTACTGTGCAATAACGCGTATTACTGTATTTTAATCACCGGGTATTTCAACAGTGTTAACGGTAACAACTACGCCGTTATTTGTAAAAACTTAAATTTGTCATTTTCTTCACCCGACAGTTATTCTGTTATGGGGCCCACAAATAGCTGCGCCGTCGTACGAATATTCCCTGACAGAAAGAATATTCCACGACCAAACGAATATTCCCCGACAACAATGATTATTTTATAACCACTTGCTTATTTTGAAAAAAAATTCATATTTCACCCATAACTTTAAACTTTTATCAATTTAACCATTTACTGAATAGTAATTATAAGAAAAATTGAATACTTTTATTTCATAAAATTCGGGGTCTTACAATCTCCCCTCCTTATGAAATTTCGTCCCCGAAATTTACGTACCTGGTATTTCAAAGAGTTGAGAATACCTTGCTTTCATTTCAGATTCCATCTTTCCTGTCATCATAATTTCTCCATTGCTCATCTCCTGTATTTCAAATAACATTCTAGAATACAGCTTCAAAACAAGTGTTAATTTAACAAATTAACATATCACATAATATCCCGATATTATGACTGACCAACAAATAAGCTTAGGTAGGACACACTAGCGAAGGATTTACTCATCTCTCCCCTCCTAGTTGTATTCCCCGATCTTCGCCAGAGATCATATCCCCAAGCTCTGATACCAAATGTGACATTGGACACCATCATGTGTCAGCACCTCACAAAGGTACCTATCAGCTTGCCACCGCAGAACGGCGTCCCCTACGGAGAGTCTGGCTTCGGTGCATTCCTCATCAACAGGATGTCACCAGATAGAGGCTCGGGGCTCTTTACTTATAGCTCTGATACCAACTGTGACAACCCCAAAAAAGGTCCATTCCACCCAACCCATTCTGAGTCGTCAAATACATGGTACATAAAATAACTACAACTTTATTACCACAATTGTCGTGCAAAATACAACAACACATATGCTGTGAGTTTGGATACAAATATATACCAAATGTGACAATGACACCTTACATAAAGGTATAGTCAAAAACTATTTTAGAAATTAGAATCTTTGGGAAGTGCTCAAGGAAACCTTCGTACATGGGAGGCCACGCATCTAGGTTATGATAGATATCATATGGCCACAGAATTATCCTTGGTTGACCCAATAGACCCCAAAGAAAAACGAGAAGATTACTATCATATTCTTCCCAATGGTGAGTCTTCTCTTGACTTATCATTATCTCCACTGTCTCTAATTGAGAATTATACTTCAAACAAACACCAAGATTATATAGGTAGTGCCCATAGATATACTCAGCAAGTGGATGAGCACAACCCTGTCCTATGATGACACGAGGTTGTATGTCATTAGACATCTTGTATGATAGTGACAAAACACCCTTCCAACGTTGGGTTCGCCTCACCCTATTTTCTTCACCAAATATAACTACTAAATGATGACCACCGTTCTATTCCCTTGTTACCCCCGCTCGACCCAGCTACACTCTTATTACCTGAAAGGAATTGTGAAGCAAAAGGGTGAGCACAACTAGCTCAGTAAAGAATATCATGACTAAAGATAATTAAATTATCAATAGCCTTCATCAATAATAAATCAGAGATTTAGAACATATGGTAAATGATAAAAATTTCAACCATAGTTGCAGCGGAACGAGCAATCCATTAGAAGAGTCAAATAGACTATAAAGTCTATTATCTTCTCCATGTTAAAAATCCACCAACAATATTTTATCCATGTAACATCACTCAACAGTTCCTTTCCACAATCATATGAATAACTCATAATCATAATTGTGACTATAAATTTTTCTTCGCACCCAGGACGAAGAATATTTTCATCACCTGTCTTTACCTGAAACATCAAAGATCATGGTTATACCAAATCACAATTCCTGTTCATAATCATACTAATAAATCCATCTTTGTACTACGGCCAAAGATATTCAACAACAGCTTATCTTTGCACTACAGACCAAAGATATTCATCAACATACCATCTTTGCACTACAGGCCAAAGATATTCATCAACAGTTCATCTTTACACTACGGGCCAAAGATATTCATCAACAATTCATATTTGTACTACAGGCCAAATATATTCATATCTCAAAGAAATATATAATCATTTCAGAATTTATATAAACAATAATTATAACCATGTTGATCAATTCACCTTTGCACTTAAGCTTAAGATATTCAATTATAAATTCAATGGTCATGATCATACCAGTCACAATTCAACTTTGCACTACAGGCCAAAGAGAACCCTAGTCATGATCATACCAATAATCTACCCATCTTTACACTTTAGTGAAAGAGAATTTCAACATCAAGGTTATAAAAATGTTATATATGATGATAAAAATAATATGATCAACATATAGTTTTAATCTCAAGAGTAATATTCGTAACTCATGAATAGTAACCCCGACACAAAAGATAGAAATTCTACAATAAAATCCATACCAATATTTCGGTATAATGATATTGAAAGAATAACATTACTTAAATTTATAAACAATTTATTTTAATTGTTTACACTTTACTAATTAATGCATTTAATCATCATAAAATGCCAACTCTTACAATTTCATCATAAATAACCAAAACCCTCATCAAAAATCTGCATATACCTCATATAGGATTCTCAAGCCATAAAATCCTATTTTCCAATTTTCTTTCTTCACAAAACATATTTAATTCATTTACTCATAACTAGACCATTTTTATGAAAAATACCAAATCAGTTCCAAAAATATTTCTTTTCTGGGATTTAGCATAATATAGTCCCATAGTGAACATATATTTTTCTCAGAATTTTTAAAAGTCATTTACTATTTTTCATATGGCCAAAATAGCCGAATATTTAGACATTTATCAAAAATTGTACTTTTGTCTAAAAATTCTGAAATTTACAGAGTATACTTCTATCATATACATGTACTCCCAATAAAAATTTCATCAATTTTGGAGTTAACCACAAGGAATTATAAGCGGTTACTTTTAAAATAGTCTTTTCTCATAAAATTCATAACTCTCAATCTATACATCCAAAAATCACCATTTTTGGACACAATCAAGAAAGCTCATCAAAATATCATTTCAAATTTTTCCAGAATTTTTGAAGATCAGAAAAATTACGAAACTGAAAAATATAACAACCCTTAAAATTCCTTACTATCCCTTACAATCCCTTACAATCCCTTACCTCAAAAGAGCAGTACTTCTGACTGGATATCGGATATGATGCTGAAGAAAACTTGCACTGATGAATAGCAACTCACCAAGTATCTAAAAACTCACAAAATATGCTTCATAATATAGAGAGAGAAAGAGAGAAAGCTTATGTTTCTGGTGTGATTTTCAATTCTAACTTAGCCCTCTATTTATAGAAAATTTTTGGTAGGTTTGACCTGCAACCTGATGGCTTTACCTGCTACTATTCCCACCCACCACATTTGAAATATAATTCAGCACATTTCTTCACCAACCACAAGTGGGGCCCACCAATTCTAGAATTTTCCACCAAAATGATAAACTCCGAAAATTCAACAATTTCTGAACCAGTCATCTCGTAAAATTCATAATAAATCATACGTTCATTTTTAACGGTTCAAAATTTGTGGACATATACTCAACTTATATATGTATAACATATCCAAAAATTACCACGATCCAACGGTCGGATTAAAAATTATAACCCCCGCAAAATATCTCAAAAACCCTAATTTTTAATACCTCCATTCCGACAAAAATACTGATAAAAATATCAACATTAACTCCTTCATTTTTTAACCATAAAAATATATCCCTCATTTATATCCCCATAAAATAAATATTTTCTTATCATATGAATCAATAATTAATTATTCACAAATAATATTACAGAATCACATTTATGACAACCAGGCCGTTCCCAGGAAAGAGGGGGCTTTCCAATAAGGATTTCTCCTTACTGGCGCGCAATTAGATGACCAAACCTCTCCTTAGACAGAACTTTCTAGACATTGCCAATAATGCTATCTAATAATACTATTCAAATAATATGAATTATTGATCTGATAATGGAAAATACTGTGCAGCAACAATTATTGAACAACAATAATACAAAATTTCAACGTAGCAATTATTGAATCAATAAAATAAAATATTGAACAGTAATTACTGTAACAATTATTGAGTAGTGCCTTCTTACGTAAGAATCAATAATTTCAAAAATACTGTGCAATACCGTGTGCTACTGTGCAATAACGCGTATTACTGTATTTTAATCACCGGGTATTTCAACAGTGTTAACGGTAACAACTACGCCGTTATTTGTAAAAACTTAAATTTGTCATTTTCTTCACCCGACAGTTATTCTGTTATGGGGCCCACAAATAGCTGCGCCGTCGTACGAATATTCCCTGACAGAAAGAATATTCCACGACCAAACGAATATTCCCCGACAACAATGATTATTTTATAACCACTTGCTTATTTTGAAAAAAAATTCATATTTCACCCATAACTTTAAACTTTTATCAATTTAACCATTTACTGAATAGTAATTATAAGAAAAATTGCATACTTTTATGTCATAAAATTCGGGGTCTTACAATCTCCCCTCCTTATGAAATTTCGTCCCCGAAATTTACGTACCTGGTATTTCAAAGAGTTGAGAATACCTTGCTTTCATTTCAGATTCCATCTTTCCTGTCATCATAATTTCTCCATTGCTCATCTCCTGTATTTCAAATAACATTCTAGAATACAGCTTCAAAACAAGTGTTAATTTAACAAATTAACATATCACATAATATCCCGATATTATGACTGACCAACAAATAAGCTTAGGTAGGACACACTAGCGAAGGATTTACTCATCTCTCCCCTCCTAGTTGTATTCCCCGATCTTCGCTAGAGATCATATCCCCAAGCTCTGATACCAAATGTGACATTGGACACCATCATGTGTCAGCACCTCACAAAGGTACCTATCAGCTTGCCACCGCAGAACGGCGTCCCCTACGGAGAGTCTGGCTTCGGTGCATTCCTCATCAACAGGATGTCACCAGATAGAGGCTCGGGGCTCTTTACTTATAGCTCTGATACCAACTGTGACAACCCCAAAATAGGTCCATTCCACCCAACCCATTCTGAGTCGTCAAATACATGGTACATAAAATAACTACAACTTTATTACCACAATTGTCGTGCAAAATACAACAACACATATGCTGTGAGTTTGGATACAAATATATACCAAATGTGACAATGACACCTTACATAAAGGTATAGTCAAAAACTGTTTTAGAAATTAGAATCTTTGGGAAGTGCTCAAGGAAACCTTCGTACATGGGAGGCCACGCATCTAGGTTATGATAGATATCATATGGCCACAGAATTATCCTTGGTTGACCCAATAGACCCCAAAGAAAAACGAGAAGATTACTATCATATTCTTCCCAATGGTGAGTCTTCTCTTGACTTATCATTATCTCCACTGTCTCTAATTGAGAATTATACTTCAAACAAACACCAAGATTATATAGGTAGTGCCCATAGATATACTCAGCAAGTGGATGAGCACAACCCTGTCCTATGATGACACGAGGTTGTATGTCATTAGACATCTTGTATGATAGTGACAAAACACCCTTCCAACGTTGGGTTCGCCTCACCCTATTTTCTTCACCAAATATAACTACTAAATGATGACCACCGTTCTATTCCCTTGTTACCCCCGCTCGACCCAGCTACACTCTTATTACCTGAAAGGAATTGTGAAGCAAAAGGGTGAGCACAACTAGCTCAGTAAAGAATATCATGACTAAAGATAATTAAATTATCAATAGCCTTCATCAATAATAAATCAGAGATTTAGAACATATGGCAAATGATAAAAATTTCAATCATAGTTGCAGCGGAACGAGCAATCCATTAGAAGAGTCAAATAGACTATAAAGTCTATTATCTTCTCCATGTTAAAAATCCACCAACAATATTTTATCCATGTAACATCACTCAACAGTTCCTTTCCACAATCATATGAATAACTCATAATCATAATTGCGACTATAAATTTTTCTTCGCACCCAGGACGAAGAATATTTTCATCACCTGTCTTTACCTGAAACATCAAAGATCATGGTTATACCAAATCACAATTCCTGTTCATAATCATACTAATAAATCCATCTTTGTACTACGGCCAAAGATATTCAACAACAGTTCATCTTTGCACTACAGGCCAAAGATATTCATCAACATACCATCTTTGAACTACAGGCCAAAGATATTCAACAACAGTTCATCTTTGCACTACGGGCCAAAAATATTCATCAACAATTCATATTTGTACTACAGGCCAAATATATTCATATCTCAAAGAAATATATAATCATTTCAGAATTTATATAAACAATAATTATAACCATGTTGATCAATTCACCTTTGCACTTAAGCTTAAGATATTCAATTATAAATTCAATGGTCATGATCATACCAGTCACAATTCAACTTTGCACTACAGGCTAAAGAGAACCCTAGTCATGATCATACCAATAATCTACCCATCTTTACACTTTAGTGAAAGAGAATTTCAACATCAAGGTTATAAAAATGTTATATATGATGATAAAAATAATATGATCAACATATAGTTTTAATCTCAAGAGTAATATTCGTAACTCATGAATAGTAACCCCGACACAAAAGATAGAAATTCTATAATAAAATCCATACCAATATTTCGGTATAATGATATTGAAAGAATAACATTACTTAAATTTATAAACAATTTATTTTAATTGTTTACACTTTACTAATTAATACATTTAATCATCATAAAATGCCAACTCTTACAATTTCATCATCAATAACCAAAACCCTCATCAAAAATCTGCATATACCTCATATAGGATTCTCAAGCCATAAAATCCTATTTTCCAATTTTCTTTCTTCACAAAACATATTTAATTCATTTACTCATAACTAGACCATTTTTATGAAAAATACCAAATCAGTTCCAAAAATATTTCATTTCTGGGATTTAGCATAATATAGTCCCATAGTGAACATATATTTTTCTCAGAATTTTTAAAAGTCATTTACTATTTTTCATATGGCCAAAATAGCCGAATATTTAGACATTTATCAAAAATTGTACTTTTGTCTAAAAATTCTGAAATTTACAGAGTATACTTCTATCATATACATGTACTCCCAATAAAAATTTCATCAATTTTGGAGTTAACCACAAGGAATTATAAACGGTTACTTTTAAAATAGTCTTTTCTCATAAAATTCATAACTCTCAATCTATACATCCAAAAATCACCATTTTTGGACACAATCAAGAAAGCTCATCAAAATATCATTTCAAATTTTTCCAAAATTTTTGAAGATCAGAAAAATTACGAAACTGAAAAATATAACAACCCTTAAAATTCCTTACTATCCCTTACAATCCCTTACAATCCCTTACCTCAAAAGAGCAGTACTTCTGACTGGATATCGGATATGATGCTGAAGAAAACTTGCACTGATGAATAGCAACGCACCAAGTATCTAAAAACTCACAAAATATACTTCATAATATAGAGAGAGAAAGAGAGAAAGCTTATGTTTCTGGTGTGATTTTCAATTCTAACTTAGCCCTCTATTTATAGGAAATTTTTGGTAGGTTTGACCTGCAACCTGATGGCTTTACCTGCTACTATTCCCACCCACCACATTTGAAATATAATTCAGCACATTTCTTCACCAACCACAAGTGGGGCCCACCAATTCTAGAATTTTCCACTAAAATGATAAACTCCGAAAATTCAACAATTTCTGAACCAGTCATCTCGTAAAATTCATAATAAATCATACGTTCATTTTTAATGGTTTAAAATTTGTGGACATATACTCAACTTATATATGTATAACATATCCAAAAATTACCACGATCCAACAGTCAGATTAAAAATTATAACCCCCGTAAAATATCTCAAAAACCTTAATTTTTAATACCTCCATTCCGACAAAAATACTGATAAAAATCTCAACATTAACTCCTTCATTTTTTAACCATAAAAATATATCCCTCATTTATATCCCCATAAAATAAATATTTTCTTATCATATGAATCAATAATTAATTATTCACAAATAATATTACAGAATCACATTTATGACAACCAGGCCGTTCCCAGGAAAGAGGGGGCTTTCCAATAAGGATTTCTCCTTACTGGCGCGCAATTAGATGACCAAACCTCTCCTTAGACAGAACTTTCTAGACATTGCCAATAATGCTATCTAATAATACTATTCAAATAATATGAATTATTGATCTGATAATGGAAAATACTGTGCAGCAACAATTATTGAATAACAATAATACAAAATTTCAACGTAGCAATTATTGAATCAATAAAATAAAATATTGAACAGTAATTACTGTAACAATTATTAAGTAGTGCCTTCTTACGTAAGAATCAATAATTTCAAAAATACTGTGCAATACCGTGTGCTACTGTGCAATAACGCGTATTACTGTATTTTAATCACCGGGTATTTCAACAGTGTTAACGGTAACAACTACGCCGTTATTTGTAAAAACTTAAATTTGTCATTTTCTTCACCCGACAGTTATTCTGTTATGGGGCCCACAAATAGCTGCGCCGTCGTACGAATATTCCCTGACAGAAAGAATATTCCACGACCAAACGAATATTCCCCGACAACAATGATTATTTTATAACCACTTGCTTATTTTGAAAAAAAATTCATATTTCACCCATAACTTTAAACTTTTATCAATTTAACCATTTACTGAATAGTAATTATAAGAAAAATTGCATACTTTTATTTCATAAAATTCGGGGTCTTACAATCTCCCCTCCTTATGAAATTTCGTCCCCGAAATTTACGTACCTGGTATTTCAAAGAGTTGAGAATACCTTGCTTTCATTTCAGATTCCATCTTTCCTGTCATCATAATTTCTCCATTGCTCATCTCCTGTATTTCAAATAACATTCTAGAATACAGCTTCAAAACAAGTGTTAATTTAACAAATTAACATATCACATAATATCCCGATATTATGACTGACCAACAAATAAGCTTAGGTAGGACACACTAGCGAAGGATTTACTCATCTCTCCCCTCCTAGTTGTATTCCCCGATCTTCGCCAGAGATCATATCCCCAAGCTCTGATACCAAATGTGACATTGGACACCATCATGTGTCAGCACCTCACAAAGGTACCTATCAGCTTGCCACCGCAGAACGGCGTCCCCTACGGAGAGTCTGGCTTCGGTGCATTCCTCATCAACAGGATGTCACCAGATAGAGGCTCGGGGCTCTTTACTTATAGCTCTGATACCAACTGTGACAACCCCAAAAAAGGTCCATTCCACCCAACCCATTCTGAGTCGTCAAATACATGGTACATAAAATAACTACAACTTTATTACCACAATTGTCGTGCAAAATACAACAACACATATGCTGTGAGTTTGGATACAAATATATACCAAATGTGACAATGACACCTTACATAAAGGTATAGTCAAAAACTGTTTTAGAAATTAGAATCTTTGGGAAGTGCTCAAGGAAACCTTCGTACATGGGAGGCCACGCATCTAGGTTATGATAGATATCATATGGCCACAGAATTATCCTTGGTTGACCCAATAGACCCCAAAGAAAAACGAGAAGATTACTATCATATTCTTCCCAATGGTGAGTCTTCTCTTGACTTATCATTATCTCCACTGTCTCTAATTGAGAATTATACTTCAAACAAACACCAAGATTATATAGGTAGTGCCCATAGATATACTCAGCAAGTGGATGAGCACAACCCTGTCCTATGATGACACGAGGTTGTATGTCATTAGACATCTTGTATGATAGTGACAAAACACCCTTCCAACGTTGGGTTCGCCTCACCCTATTTTCTTCAACAAATATAACTACTAAATGATGACCACCGTTCTATTCCCTTGTTACCCCCGCTCGACCCAGCTACACTCTTATTACCTGAAAGGAATTGTGAAGCAAAAGGGTGAGCACAACTAGCTCAGTAAAGAATATCATGACTAAAGATAATTAAATTATCAATAGCCTTCATCAATAATAAATCAGAGATTTAGAACATATGGCAAATGATAAAAATTTTAACCATAGTTGCAGCGGAACGAGCAATCCATTAGAAGAGTCAAATAGACTATAAAGTCTATTATCTTCTCCATGTTAAAAATCCACCAACAATATTTTATCCATGTAACATCACTCAACAGTTCCTTTCCACAATCATATGAATAACTCATAATCATAATTGCGACTATAAATTTTTCTTCGCACCCAGGACGAAGAATATTTTCATCACATGTCTTTACCTGAAACATCAAAGATCATGGTTATACCAAATCACAATTCCTGTTCATAATCATACTAATAAATCCATCTTTGTACTACGGCCAAAGATATTCAACAACAGTTCATCTTTGCACTACAGGCCAAAGATATTCATCAACATACCATCTTTGAACTACAGGCCAAAGATATTCAACAACAGTTCATCTTTGCACTACGGGCCAAAGATATTCATCAACAATTCATATTTGTACTACAGGCCAAATATATTCATATCTCAAAGAAATATATAATCATTTCAGAATTTATATAAACAATAATTATAACCATGTTGATCAATTCACCTTTGCACTTAAGCTTAAGATATTCAATTATAAATTCAATGGTCATGATCATACCAGTCACAATTCAACTTTGCACTACAGGCCAAAGAGAACCCTAGTCATGATCATACCAATAATCTACCCATCTTTACACTTTAGTGAAAGAGAATTTCAACATCAAGGTTATAAAAATGTTATATATGATGATAAAAATAATATGATCAACATATAGTTTTAATCTCAAGAGTAATATTCGTAACTCATGAATAGTAATCCCGACACAAAAGACAGAAATTCTACAATAAAATTCATACCAATATTTCGGTATAATGATATTGAAAGAATAACATTACTTAAATTTATAAACAATTTATTTTAATTGTTTACACTTTACTAATTAATGCATTTAATCATCATAAAATGCCAACTCTTACAATTTCATCATCAATAACCAAAACCCTCATCAAAAATCTGCATATACCTCATATAGGATTCTCAAGCCATAAAATCCTATTTTCCAATTTTCTTTCTTCACAAAACATATTTAATTCATTTACTCATAACTAGACCATTTTTATGAAAAATACCAAATCAGTTCCAAAAATATTTCATTTCTGGGATTTAGCATAATATAGTCCCATAGTGAACATATATTTTTCTCAGAATTTTTAAAAGTCATTTACTATTTTTCATATGGCCAAAATAGCCGAATATTTAGACATTTATCAAAAATTGTACTTTTGTCTAAAAATTCTGAAATTTACAGAGTATACTTCTATCATATACATGTACTCCCAATAAAAATTTCATCAATTTTGGAGTTAACCACAAGGAATTATAAGCGGTTACTTTTAAAATAGTCTTTTCTCATAAAATTCATAACTCTCAATCTATACATCCAAAAATCACCATTTTTGGACACAATCAAGAAAACTCATCAAAATATCATTTCAAATTTTTCCAGAATTTTTGAAGATCAGAAAAATTACGAAACTGAAAAATATAACAACCCTTAAAATTCCTTACTATCCCTTACAATCCCTTACCTCAAAAGAGCAGTACTTCTGACTGGATATCGGATATGATGCTGAAGAAAACTTGCACTGATGAATAGCAACTCACCAAGTATCTAAAAACTCACAAAATATGCTTCATAATATAGAGAGAGAAAGAGAGAAAGCTTATGTTTCTGGTGTGATTTTCAATTCTAACTTAGCCCTCTATTTATAGGAAATTTTTGGTAGGTTTGACCTGCAACCTGATGGCTTTACCTGCTACTATTCCCACCCACCACATTTGAAATATAATTCAGCACATTTCTTCACCAACCACAAGTGGGGCCCACCAATTCTAGAATTTTCCACCAAAATGATAAACTCCGAAAATTCAACAATTTCTGAACCAGTCATCTCGTAAAATTCATAATAAATCATACGTTCATTTTTAATGGTTCAAAATTTGTGGACATATACTCAACTTATATATGTATAACATATCCAAAAATTACCACGATCCAACGGTCGGATTAAAAATTATAACCCCCGTAAAATATCTCAAAAACCCTAATTTTTAATACCTCCATTCCGACAAAAATACTGATAAAAATCTCAACATTAACTCCTTCATTTTTTAACCATAAAAATATATCCCTCATTTATATCCCCATAAAATAAATATTTTCTTATCATATGAATCAATAATTAATTATTCACAAATAATATTACAGAATCACATTTATGACAACCAGGCCGTTCCCAGGAAAGAGGGGGCTTTCCAATAAGGATTTCTCCTTACTGGCGCGCAATTAGATGACCAAACCTCTCCTTAGACAGAACTTTCTAGACATTGCCAATAATGCTATCTAATAATACTATTCAAATAATATGAATTATTGATCTGATAATGGAAAATACTGTGCAGCAACAATTATTGAACAACAATAATACAAAATTTCAACGTAGCAATTATTGAATCAATAAAATAAAATATTGAACAGTAATTACTGTAACAATTATTAAGTAGTGCCTTCTTACGTAAGAATCAATAATTTCAAAAATACTGTGCAATACCGTGTGCTACTGTGCAATAACGCGTATTACTGTATTTTAATCACCGGGTATTTCAACAGTGTTAACGGTAACAACTACGCCGTTATTTGTAAAAACTTAAATTTGTCATTTTCTTCACCCGACAGTTATTCTGTTATGGGGCCCACAAATAGCTGCGCCGTCGTACGAATATTCCCTGACAGAAAGAATATTCCACGACCAAACGAATATTCCCCGACAACAATGATTATTTTATAACCACTTGCTTATTTTGAAAAAAAATTCATATTTCACCCATAACTTTAAACTTTTATCAATTTAACCATTTACTGAATAGTAATTATAAGAAAAATTGCATACTTTTATTTCATAAAATTCGGGGTCTTACATCTAATCTTATTAATGGCAGGGGCGGATCCAACTTAAAAGTTCAATGGGGTCAAATTCAAAAATAAAATTCATTAAGAATAAAAATTAATTTAATAAAATGAATCACAAAATTAGATAATCCTCAAATATTATTTACAATAACATTTTTCGAAATTTTATTGCTTGAAATTGTTGCATGATAGCCTCATTTTTAATAATTACAAAAATATCATATATCAATAACATTTACGTGTCTTCTTCCAATTCCTCTGCCTCTTCATATATATATATATATATATATATATATATATATATATATATATATATATATATATATATATATACTACAATTATTAATATATTCACAAATTTTAAGGCTTAGTTGAATAAAATAAGTAGAGTACTACAGTTATATTAGTACATTACTATTATGTTATTGAAAAAAATAATATGCTACTATCTAGTTAATATCACATTTTAATATACTTTAAAATGTTTAAATTTTATTAAGTGACTGATGGATTGTTCAACAACAGTCAACAACATTATTAGGAGAAAATAAATATAATAATGTTGATCTCAAATTTTATACTACTAATAAAATGACACCTGTTTACATAATATTGAAATATTTACTAGGCACTATTTTTTTTTTTGTGGAAAATTCGGATAAATTATAGTTTAGAAATTTTTCACAATTTTTAGTAACTGTAACTCTTCTGTTTTTTACTTTTTTGGTATTCAAGAGAAGTAAATTGATCAAGACAATAAAATATTTAAGTTTTTATAATATTATTTTATTTTAACAATATAGTAGTATATTATTTTTTTCAGTAACATAATACTAGTGTACTAATATAATTGTAGTACTCTATTTATTTTGTTCCATCATACTTTAAAATTTGTGAATATATTAATAACTGTAGTATATATATAATATGAAGAGGTGAAAATCCAATGGGAGCAGTTGCCCCCCTGCCTTAGCTTTAGGTCCGCCCATGATTAATGGAATGGTGTAATTTTAAAATATTAATTAGTTCAATAAATAAATTCAATTTTTGAAAGTGTAATAGTGTAATAAGTAAAATATGCCAACTATAAATGGGTTTTTCTTAGTTTTCTCTAAAAGAATCTGAGCTAATTTGACGGACGTCAAATCTTATTAACAGAATAGTGAAATTTCAAAATTTTAATTAATTCAATGGAATAATTTGAATTTTAAAACAATAGTATAAAATATAAAACTTATCAACTACAATAGAGGATTTTCCTTAATTTTGCCATACATTTTCCCACTCTCTAAAATCTTCTATACACCCCAACACTATTTACACTTCCTCTCTCTAAAATTTTCTCTCTAAAAGTTGAACTCTGTTCATATTGAATCTTTTTCATTTATAGCTCATATTCAATAATTAGTGACCGAGTCTGTGCACGTATTTGTAACTAGATTTTAGTTGTCTTTGATAAATTTGAAAATTAAGATATAAATGATTATGATGTCTTAATAAATTAGATCATTTGAATGGTTATGAGGTCTGAATCTAAAAAATTATTTGATAACTAAAAAGTAAGTTATCTCTTAATGACACTATTTTACCATTTTAAATGATAAAATTTTATTTAATAATTTTAAATATTCAATTTAATAAAAAAGAGTGCATAATATTGTTGAATATATTTATATAAAAAATAATTATCAAAAAAACTTCATTAAGAAGTACCTCTTAATTATTAAGATTTCATTTTCTGTCTTATCGATTAAGAGGCATTCAGAGGTAACAAAAAAAACAGTATCATGCCTCTTAGTGAATAAGAGACAATCTATTAAGAGACAATCAAACGTAAACAAACAGCACCTTTGTGCATTGTGTTTATGAGACTCGTTTTGTATATATTCGAATTGGACTCACCGTTTGGCAAAAACTATATATTTAGGAGAACACTATTTTTCATGTATTAAAATATTAAAAATACATATAAAAATATCATTACTCCTTTCCTCCTCTGCCTCGCCCTCTCCTTTCCCACCA
Source organism: Panax notoginseng (assembly GCA_016801055.1). Taxonomy (NCBI): domain Eukaryota; kingdom Viridiplantae; phylum Streptophyta; class Magnoliopsida; order Apiales; family Araliaceae; genus Panax; species Panax notoginseng. The sequence goes on along the minus strand of CM029012.1, from coordinate 138,140,291 downwards.
AAAGAATTTTATTTGCACAAAATTTAATAAATTTTTGTTTAATTTTTTAGTTGATCTTATTAGAGATTCACAATATATTTAGATGATAAATTAATAATAATATTAGAGATCTTAAATTTTTTAGCATTAAATATTTTAATTATAATTTATGACAGCCAAATCGCAAGAGATCTGTTCAATTAATATTATGATAATAAATCATTTGAGTCACCTTTTTAAACGAAAAATTTAAAACCCTTAACATTACATTAAAATTAATATGATTAATATCACAAAAGCTGCTAAAAAGGAAGTATTGTAATTTTTTTTTTGAGACTTTCTATAAACATGTATTATTTGTGGGACGGATAAAGCAATATTTGTAAGTATAATATTATAATAATATTATCATGGGGAACACTATTTTAGCATGTATTTTTAATATTTTTTTATGATTTCTTCTCACATAAAGGTGAAACTCACTGTATACTCATGTGAGAGAGCATCACGTGAAAATATCAAAAATATATATAAAAATTCAGCTCCCTTTTATCATATATCGTCACTATTACACTAAAAATATTTAGAATGGTCTCAAAAATATCTCAAATAATATGATATTAAATATTTTAATAATACTTTATAACATATCAATGATCACAAGAAATATAATAATAATCAATGTAATAATAGCACATTATTTGAGACACATTTTCGAGATCAAAAAAATTGAGATACTTAATATTATCTCAATATTTATATTTTAGATGAAACAATGGAAAAATAAATAATTTACAAATTTCATAAATAAAATTAATATTTTTTAACCAGATTTCTTTTTAAAGAAACCCCAAAGACATTTTGGGACTTTGATCTATTCAAAAGACATACGGAGTTCTATATCTATACATATATACTATAAATATATACATAAATACATGATTCCTATTATGCACTCTATGTAAACTTGTGGGTAGACCTGACAATTTAAGTTACAAGTATATAGTTAACTAAAATCACTTATATTTATTGGGTTAGTTAACTAGTTTTTAAGTGATGGATTGGTTTGGTTTTGAACTCGTAATAAGGATCAATTATATATTCTATTGTCAAAACTAATGATTTGGCCACCGAAATTGACACGTTTTATTGAATACCTGATTGAACTTTTAATTTGTCAAATTAACTAACTGAACTAATTAAAATTTTCAAATTGGGTCACTCCGTTAAAAAAAATAGACAAACATTAACTTTTTATCTACGTGGCGGTGAAAAAAATATATAAAAATTAAAAATATTACATGTGGCAAAAAAATAAATAAAATACTTCAATCAATCCTGACTTTTTACATCAACAAAATAATAATATATAATCAATTAAAATTTTAATTCATTAAATCAATCAGATTACATATGGAAGAACATCTAAAAAAATCTTCATCTTCCCTAAAAATGAGAAGAATCAGAAACTAGAGCTTCCCAGCATAAGTTTATACATATGCGATCAAAACATCCGGTCGATCAAAACAAACTCCACGAGTCAGATACAAGCATCTAGAATCATTTGGTAGAGACACTCAATCGATCCGACGGTGAGACACAACAAGACCTTTTCAGAAAATGCAGATTCCGACGAAGTAGCCACGAGGAACACATAACAGATCTCAGATTTGCAGGAAATAGAGGAGTTATCGACGAGCTAATTAAAACAGACCCACCATGGATACTGCCAAGAATAAAGTGGAGCAGAAAAATCAGAAATCGACCCAATAAAAAATAAACCCAAATATGAACATGAACTAACTAGGCAATAAATACATGATACCAGATCGGGACAAACCTAAATCAACTGGAAAACATCAAATAAATCATTCTAAACTGAACATAAAAAGATAGAAAATAAACAAAAGATCCAGATTAGAAAACACGCAGATAAACCATCCGCGCAAAACCAACGGAATCGACCAACAGAGATCGACAAGCAGTTTAAGATCGGTAAAAGGGAAACCAGATCCGAACGGATCCATCATCCAAAACCCCAGCCGTAGATCCGCCCCTGCGTGGAGGAGGTGGAGGCGGTGGTGGTGGAAGAAGAGAGAGAAGAAGAGGATTTCTTTGCGGGGTTAGCATCTTCCACATATTGAGCTTCATCGCGTTCTAGAGTAGCTGTAAGATCCTAACTTTTATAAATAAAGATGAATTTTCTATAAATATCATTTTTAAATATTATGGATTAAATTTGATAGTTGTGGGTAATATTTGTGACGCCCCCAAAATTAGGTATACATCACCCATCTTGGATTGTCAGATACATAGTACATAATACAAATACAACTTATTAATACAACTATCGTGTACAATACGACAAAATATAACTGTGAGTTTGAATACAATTATTGTCTACTAGAGACTATACAAACTCAAAAGGAGTCCTCATTACAATTATTGTCACACTATTTAACAGAATAGTGAGGACTACTAATACTATCATCTGGTCCATCACTTCGTTCCCCAACTCGTCCCAGCTATATTCTCATTTTTTGAAGAGAACAGTGAAAGAAAGGGTGAGCTCAACTAGCCCAGTAAGAAATATTATGACTAAGATAATGCAGAATAAATTATCATTAGCCTTCAACAGTGTTAAACTGATAAAATATAACGAACATCAAGTTTAACTGCAGCGGAACAAGCAATCCATTAAAAGAGTCAAGTAGAAAATAAAATCTACTATCTTTTATGATTTAAAAGGTTTTTCAACATTGTTATCGCTGGGACTCAGCTTAATAAAATAATCCACATCATCGAATCACCCCTGCACTACGGCCAAGGATATTCGTGTATTCATTAATGGTCATGATCATGCCAACAACTGTCCATCAATGCACTACGGGTCAATGAGGACTTTTACCACATCATTTGTAACATTACGGTCATGACTATACCGAATAATCCCTGGTCATAATCATACCAAGTCCATCTATGCACTACAGGCCACATATGACTTTCAACATTTTATAAACATGAGGATGATGACAATGATATAAGAATTCAATAAAACAAGTTCAAGAATTAATTTATCCAAGAATTAACAACGTCCAAATTGTCAACATGATACTGCTTTGTGGAGTAAAATTCAAGAATGCTTAGAAGAATATTTTCATGAAAAGATACTGGATGAAACGCAATTATCAAGGATATTCCATAAATTTTATGGAGTATAGAAGTCAAAACTTAACCAACTGAGTATAATAAAGAATGGAATAACAAAAGAAATCACCATACATGCGATAGACCGCACAGACAGGTTATTCCAACAGAATAATAAATAATGGAACCAGGTCCGGCGTAAAACGCACAGACATGATATTCCAACAGAATAATAATAAAGACGGAACCAGGTCCGGTGTAAAATACACAGACAGGATGTTCCAACAGAATAATAATGAAGACGGAACCAGGTCCGGTGTAAAACACACAGACAGGATGTTCCAACAGAATAATAATAAAGACGGAACCAGGTCCGGTGTAAAACACACAGACAGGATGTTCCAACAGAATAATAATAAAGACGGAACCAGGTCCGGTGTAAAACACACAGACATGATGTTCCAACAGAATAATAGAAGAATGTCACCAAGTATAGGGTAGACCGCGTATACAGGTTATTCCAACAGAATAATAAGAAATGGAATAACAACAGTCCTCTTCATAAATAAGAAAGAATAACACCCATTACCGTTTTAAAGAAGAACTGAAATAAGGAAGTAGTTAAGTAGCAGAATACTTTTCTTCTCTCTCTATAGTTTCTCTCTCTAGAGTTCAGTGAATTCGTAAAAAATAATGAAGGAATGAGCTGCTATTTATAGAAAAATGGAATGCATAGTAACTAATCTATGAACGGTCCAGATTGATTACTTTATCTGACGGTCCATATTTAAAGAAAAATCTTTTAAATAAAATATAATATATTCTATTTATAGAATAACTTTAATAAAGTATTCTGTTTTATATAAAAAGATTTTTCTGTTTTATTACGTTAATAATACGAATAAAACAAAACTTCATTATCGCTAAATAATTCATATTATTAACTGACAATAATTGAATCAAACTGAGTGACTTCTCACATAAGCATTAATAATCAATATCGTGTGCTACTATGCAACCACACGTATTACTGTACTTTTACTATCGAGTAGTTCAATAGTATCAATGGTAAAACTTCTGCCGTTATTTTTAATAAAATATTTTTGTCGTTTTTTCAATCCGACAATAATTTCGTTGTGGGGTCCACCAATGATTGTGCCGTTGTACGAATATTTTACGTTAAAACGAATATTCCCCGACCAATCGAATATTATATAACAACTTGCGTACTTTGCAAAATTTATAAATATTACCCACAACTATAACATTATATCAAATTAACTCCATAATATTCAAAAATGATATTTATAGAAAATTCATCTTTATTTATAAAAGTTGGGGTCTTACAACCTCCCCTTCTTATGAAATTTCGCCCTCGAAATTAGGGTATGTACCTGACATGTCGAAGAGGTAAGGATACCTTGACTTCATTTCAGATTCTAACTCCCAAGTCATTTCCTCAACATCGTGATTTCTCCACAAAACTTTGACTTGAGGTATAACCTTGGAGCGTAGAATATGTTCTTTCTTATCCAAGATTTGAACAGGAACTTCTTCATACGTCAAATCCTCCGCTATTTCGTCCGGTTCTAACTCAATAATGTGGTTCGGGTCTTCCACATATTTACGTAACATAGATATGTGAAAAATATTATGAACACGAGACATACTTGGCGGTAAAGCGAGTCTAGAAGCCACAGTTCCTACTCGATCGAGGATTAAAAATGGACCGATGAATTGAGGATTGAGCTTTCCTCTCTTTCCAAATCTCGTAACTCCTTTCCATGGAGCAACACGTAAGAACAAATGATCTCCTATATCAAATTCACGTCCTTTCGATGAAGATCAGCATAACTCTTTTGTCGATCTTGTGAGGTTTTTATACGTTGTCGGATCGTTTGAATCTTTTCTATAGTCATACGTACCAACTCCGGTCCCAACAACGTTACTTCACCCACCTCATCCCAGCACACTGGAGAACGACACTTTCTTCCATACAACGCTTCGAATGGAGCCATGCCAATACTTGCTTGATAATTGTTGTTGTAGGAAAACTCCACCAATGATAAGAACTTGTCCCAACTTCCCTTGAAGTCAAGGACACAGAGTCTTAATAAATCTTCCAGAGTTTGAATAGTCCTCTCTGATTGTCCGTCTGTCTGAGGATGATATGCCGAACTAAATCGTAAATTCGTGCCCATAGTTTTTTGTAAGCTAACCTAAAATCGTGAAGTGAATCTTGGATCTCGGTCAGAAACTATGGATACTGGCATACCATGCAGTCTTACAATCTCGTTTTTGTACATACGAGCAAGACGTTCAAGTGTATAAGTTTCTTGTATAGGTAAAAAATGAGCAGACTTGGTCAATCTATCAACAATGACCCAAATCGCATCAATACCTTGAGAAACCTTAGGAAGACCGATAACGAAATCCATGGTAATGTGCTCCCACTTCTATTTTAGAATTTCAAGTGGTTGCAATGGACCTTTTGGTACTTGATGCTCCGCCTTGACTTGTTGACAAGTTAGACACCTTGAGATAAACAGCGCTATCTCTCGCTTCATATTGCTCCACCAAAATGTATGACGAAGATCATGATACATTTTGGTACTTCCAGGATGGATTACAAACGGTGTGTTGTGCGTCTCCATCATGATTTCATATTTTAAATTAGGGTCGTTAGGAACACAAAGTCTGGAGTTGACCCGAAGTATTCCTTCTTCATCGATTCTTGCTTCCGGCATAGCACCTTCTTGCACTTTCTTCCTCATACGCATCAGCTCCAAGTCTGTAGCTTGAGCAGCTTTAACTTTATCGATTAAAGTCGGTTCTACTCGTATATTCGCCATCATCACATGGGTCCCTGGAGTCTTTAACTCTATCTCCATCCTTTGTAAGTCACACAAAATGGGCATTTATGTTGACAATATCGCACTCGTACTTGCATATGATCTTCTACTCAATGCGTCAGCTACCACGTTCGCTTTTCCAGGATGGTATTGAATGGTATGATCATAATCTTTCAACAGTTCAAGCCAACGTCGTTGTCGCATGTTGAGTTCCTTTTGAGTGAAAAAATATTTGAGGCTTTTATGATCCGTAAAGATCTCCACCTTCTCCCCATACAAGTAATGCCTCCAAATTTTAAGTGCAAAGACAACAGCTGCCAACTCTAGATCATGACTAGGATAACTCCTCTCATATTCCTTGAGTTGTCTTGATGCATAGACTATGACTTTTCCATGTTACATGAGAACGCATCCCAACCCTTTGCTCGAAGCATCACTATAGATGACAAATCCCTCCGAGCCAGATGGTATTGTTAGAACAGGTGCTGAAATGAGTCTCCTCTTGAGTTCTTGAAAACTCTTATCACATTCTTCGCTCCAACCGAACTTTGTATCTTTCCGAGTCAGCTGAGTTAGTGGAGTAGCGATTCGAGAAAATCCTTCCACGAATCTCCGATAATAACCAGCTAAACCGAGAAAGCTACGTACTTCGGTTACTGATTTAGGTTGCTCCCAACTTTGAATAGCTTCAATCTTTACCGGGTCAACAAATATTCCACGACTTGATACTACGTGCCCAAGGAATACTACCTCCTTCAGCCAGAACTCGCATTTCTTCAACTTGGCATAAAGCTTGTATTCACGAAGCTTTTGGAGTACCAGCCTCAAGTGTTGCTCATGATCTTCACGACTTTTGAAATAAATAAGGATGTCATCAATAAAGACGACCACAAAGTGATCCAAATATTCCTTGAATACCCGGTTCATCATATCCATGAAGGCAGCATGAGCATTAGTCAATCCAAAGGACATGACTAGGAATTCATAATGCACGTACTGAGTTCTGAAAGCCATCTTTGGAATATCCTCAGTTCTAACCTTCAGCTGATGATATCCAGAACGAAGATCGATCTTTGAAAAGAATTGTGCTCTTTGCAACTGGTCAAACAGGTCATCAATACGTGGCAATGGGTACCTATTTTTTATGGTGACATGATTCAACTCCCGATAATCAATACAAAGTCGCATACTTCCATCTTTTTTCTTCACGAATAGAACAGGAGCACCCCAAGGAGAAGTACTAGGACGAATAAAGCCAATGTCTAACAATTCCTGCAGTTGGATCTTTAACTCCTGAAGTTCAATAGGAGCCATTCGATATGGGGCTTTGGAAATGGGTTTTATACCGTGTTCAAGGTCGATACAAAATTCAATTTCACGCTCTGGGGGTAGGCCAGGAAGTTCTTCAGGGAATACGTCAGGGAATTTATTAACAATAGAAATATCATTCAAAACTGACGTATTTTTGTTTAGATCTGTGACATGAGCTAAGAAAGCTTAACATCCGTTTTTTTAATAAACGAATAGCTTTATGGCTTGAGATGATAGCGATTGATTTTAATGGTTTGGTTGCTTGAATTCGCATAATAGGTCGATTAGGAATATGAAAGCTAACAACCTTACGAAAACAATCAATTTTTGCATGATGAGTAGTTAACCAATCAATCTCTAGAATCACGTCAAATGCAAGTATTTTTAATGAAATCAGATCGACAGGTAATGTGTGGGTACCAACTTGAACCAAACAAGACTTATAAACCGTGGATGTAATGAAGGTTTCTCCCAATGGAGTTTCAACAGATAAGTCAAAGTCTAATTTCTCTGAAGTCAAATTTAATCGATGAGCGCAAGTAGGAGAAATAAAAGAATGGGTAGAACCGGTATCAAATAAAGCATAGACTTCGTTAGAGTTTATGATAAGCTTACACGTGATGACCTCATTCGGGTTCCTTACTTTCTGGGAGGTCACAACAAATGCTCTCCCTTGCACTACCAGTTTTGAATTTTCTGGGACGACCTTTGGTGCCTCCATCCTGGCTGAACTTGTTTTTGGTAAACGACAAAATCGAGCTAAATGACCTTCTCTTCCACAATTATAACATCCTTTAGACGGCATCACGCAGTTTGGACTGATGTGCCCCTCCCCTCCACATTTGAAACATATGATAGGTGGTCGTTATCCTTCCTTAACAACGAGTGCTGGTGCCGATGTCTTTCCATCATTGTTGAATCTCCTCTTCTTGAAATGACCATTCTTATTGTTTTGGCCCTGATTACCACCGAAGCGGTTACCATTTCTGGCCTGTTGATTCCCTTCACGCTTGTTGTCACCGCTTCGATGACTGCTCTCACTGATATTATCATTTTGCCGACTGCTCTCTTTTGGTTGCGTTGACTCGTTATCGCGCTCCACTAACTGAGCCCTATTCACAACATCTGAATACAAACACAGTTTATGAGAAATAAGATGTTGACGTATCTTAGGTTTCAAACCTCGCAAAAACATTCGCGTCATTCGCTCTTCATTATCCACCAAGTGGGACGCAAACCGGGACAACTCAACAAATTTAGCCTCATACTGCGACACGGTCATATTATTCTTCTCCAATTTGATGAACTCCACCTCCTTCATGTGTCAAACACTTTCGGGAAAGTATTTATCATTGAACAGCTCTTGGAACTTCTCCCAAGACATCTTCAGTGCGGCAGGTTGAGTATGCTTAATCGATTCCCACCAGTAATCTGCCTCTCCTCGCAACATAAAGGCGGCAAAGGGAACCTTTTGCTCATCAGAGCATCCCAAGACAGCAAATATCTTGGTGATCTGCTTTATCCATGTTTCTGCTATAAGTGGTTTTGGCTCTCCCTTAAACTCCGGTGGTCCCAGCTCCTTGAACTGTTTAGCGATGACCGTCCGAGAGTTTTCAGTGTTTCCACCTATATTTTGAACAGGAGCCGCTCTCGCCTGCTATTGCATGAACTGCATAAAGCTTCTGAACATTCCATCATTCATCATTTGGTCAGTAATGTTATTTGCATGAGGATTGTCGCCTTCCTGATGCACATTATCCCGATTATTGATATGTGGTGAATCAACAGTCGCCTGTGCTCCATTGCTATTCTAAACATTCTTGGATGCCATTTTCAGATACTACCACAAAATAAAAGTTAATTGATATGTCATATATTATCCTTATATTCTGACCGACCAATTAAATACCATGCAAATAAAATTAGATAGGTCATACTAGCGAAGGAATTTTTCGTCTCTCCCCTCCTAGTTCTATTCTCACATCTTAGCCAGGGATCATATCCCTAAACTCTGATACCAACTGTTACGCCCCCAAAATTAGGTATACATCACCCATCTTGGGTCGTCAGATACATGGTACATAATACAAATACAACTTACTAATACAACTGTCGTGTACAATACGACAAAACATAACTCTGAGTTTTAATACAATTATTGTCTACTAGAGACTATACAAACTCAAAAGGAGTCCTCATTACAATTATTGTCACACTATTTAACAAAATAGTGAGGACTACTAATACTATTATCTTGTCCATCACTCCGTTCCCCGACTCATCCCAGCTATATTCTCATTTCTTGAAGAGAACAGTGAAAGAAAGGGTAAGCTCAACTAGCCCAGTAAGAAATATTATGACTAAGATAATACAGAATAAATTATCATTAGCCTTCAACAGTGTTAAACTGAAAAAATATAACGAACAACAAGTTTAACTGCAGCGGAACAAGCAATCCATTAAAAGAGTCAAGTAGAAAATAAACTCTACTATCTTTTATGATTTAAAAAGTTTTTCAACACTGTGATCGCTGGGACTCAGCTTAATAATCCACATCATCGAATCACCCCTGCACTACGGCCAAGGATATTCGTGTATTCATTAATGGTCATGATCATGCCAACAACTGTCCATCAATGCACTACGGGCCAATGAGGACTTTTACCACATCATTTGTAACATTACGGTCATGATTATACCGAATAATCCCTGGTCATAATCATACCAAGTCCATCTATGCACTACAGGTCACAGATGACTTTCAACATTTTATAAACTTGAGGATGATGACAATGATATAAGAATTCAATAAAACAAGTTCAAGAATTAATTTATCCAAGAATTAACAACGTCCAAATTGTCAACATGATACTGCTTTGTGGAGTAAAATTCAAGAATGCTTAGAAGAATATTTTCATGAAAAGATACTGGATGAAACGCAATTATCAAGGATATTCCACAAATTTCATGGAGTATAGAAGTCAAAACTTAACCAACTGAGTATAATAAAGAATGGAATAACAAAAGAAATCACCATGCATGCGATAGACCGCACAGACGGATTATTCTAACAGAATAATAAATAATGGAACCAGGTCCGGCGTAAACCGCACAGACAGGATATTCCAACAGAATAATAATAAAGACGGAATCAGGTCTGGTGTAAAATACACAGACAGGATGTTCCAACAGAATAATAATAAAGACGGAACCAGGTCTGGTGTAAAACACACAGACAGGATGTTCCAACAGAATAATAATAAAGACGGAACCAGGTTCGGTGTAAAACACACAGACATGATGTTCCAACAGAATAATAGAAGAATGTCACCAAGTATAGGGTAGACCGCGTATATAGGTTATTCCAACAGAATAATAAGAAACGGAATAACAACAGTTCTCTTCATGAATAAGAAAGAATAACACCCCTTATCATTTTAAAGAAGAACTGAAATAAGGAAGTAGTTATGTAGCAGAATACTTTTCTTCTCTCTCCATAGTTTCTCTCTCTAGAGTTCAGTGAATTCGTAAGAAATAATGAAAGAATGAGCTGCTATTTATAGAAAAATAGAATGCATAGTAACTAATCCATGAACGGTTCAGATTGATTACTTTAATCTGATGGTCTATATTTAAAGAAATTTTTTTTAAATAAAATATAATATATTCTATTTATAGAATAACTTTAATAAAGTATTCTGTTTTATATAAAAAGATGTTTCTGTTTTATTACGTTAATAATATGAATAAAACAAAACTTTATTATCGCTAAATAATTCATATTATTAACTGACAATAATTGAATCAAACTGAGTGACTTCTCACATAAGCATTAATAATCAATACCGTGTGCTACTATGCAACCACACGTATTACTGTACTTTTACTACCGAGTAGTTCAACAGTATCAATGGTAAAACTTCCGCCGTTATTTTTAATAAAATAATTTTGTCGTTTTCTCAATCCGACAATAATTCCGTTGTGGGGTCCACCAATGATTGTGCCGTTGTACGAATATTCCTTGTTAAATGAATATTTCCCGACCAATCGAATATTATATAACAACTTGCGTACTTTACAAAATTTATAAATATTACCCACAACTATAACATTATATCAAATTAACTCCATAATATTTAAAAATGATATTTATAGAAAATTCATCTTTATTTATAAAAGTTGGGGTCTTACAATATTTATAAATTTTATAAAATATGCAAGTTGTTATATAATATTCGATTGGTCGGGGAATATTCGTACAACGGCACAATCATTGGTGGACCCCACAACGAAATTATTGTCGGATTGAGAAAACGACAAAAAATATTTTTTTTTATAAAAAGAACGGCGGAAGTTTTACCGTTAACTGTTGAAACACCTGGTGTTAAAGGTACAGTAATACGCGTGGTTGCATAGTAGCACACGGTAGGGGTGAGCATTCGGTTAATAACCGAACTGAACCAGAATTTCGGTTATAACCGAAACCTGAAAACACCCTATTTTAGTTATCCGAACAAGTAACCGAATTTTGTACTAACCGAATAACCGAATAGGTTATTCGGTTATTTGGTTAATAACTGAATTTAAAAGCTACTCCAATCTTGAAAATAAGTGAGTCTCAAAGCCCAAAGGGATCAGCAAAGAGGGTGGCGCTCTCGGCCCAAATTACAGACAGAAATTTGATGCCAATTTGACCAAATCCATATCCAACAAGCCCAGATCCGAAAAGTCACGTGTCTCTTGAGCCAACTGCTTTCTTCATCTCTTCTTATACACAAGTTATGGATATGTATTTGGTATCTGTTCGTGTCTCCCTTACAAGAGAGACACGACCTTGATTCCAAACCCACATATATATCCCGCTGGTATGTACATATCTCGACCAACGTAGCCAATCGCTTGTTATAATTCAATCGGTTACATCATCATCAAAAATGTCTAAAATTCTCATAAGAACTTACTTTCAAAATTCGAGGCGATGAAGGTCGACCGGTCGAGGGAGGATATGCCGTTAGCCGAGGTGATGACCGATGAAGAGCCACCGAAGGCGATGAGGGTCGAGGGAGGAGATGCCACCGGCACTCGGCCGAAGAGAGATTGAGACTTGAGAGTTCGAGATATTGATTTGGGATGAGAGATTGAGACTTGAGGGTTTGAGATCTGGCTTCTGTGTAGACTGTGCTTGGGAATTTGAGAGAATGAGAATGAGATTTAGAGTTAGGACTTCTCACTTCAGAGTTCAGACTTCAGAATGAGAATGGCCTCTGTGTTTGGGCTACTGTAGTGGGCTAATGGGCTCTTGTCATGCGATTCATATTATTATTTTAAGTAGACTAGTAGAGTAAAGATTTGTTCGGTGTTCGGTTAGACCGAATAGATTAAAAATAAAACCCGTATAAACTAACCGAAATTCGTAATATAATTCGGATATAATCGAATTGTTACAAATAACCGAATTATCAGAAAATTTCGGTTAAATTATTACGGTTCGGTTCGGTAATTCGGTTATATTCGTTTTTTGCTCACTCCTAGCATACGGTATTGATTATTGATGCTTACGTGAGAAGTCACCCAGTTTTGTTCAATTATTGCTACCGTAATTGCTGCATTGTATCTCACGTTATTTGATTCAATTATTGTCAATATTTTATATATTATTAAATCAATAATTGAGACGACAAAGTTATTAATATTATTATTTACAATATTAACGATGTCTAAAAGTTCTGTCAAGGAGAGGTTTGGTCACCTAATTGCATGCCAATAAGGAAAAATCCTTATTGGAAAGCCCCCTCTTTCCTGAGAACGACCTGGTCGATTAATATTGTGAATTATAATAAATGTGATAAATGTTGTTAAAATTATTAAGGTGATTTTATGAAGTTTTGCATATTATATGAACCCCCACTTTCTCATTTTTCAAAATCGTCGGGAGAAAGTTATCTCAGTTTTGTTTTATTACTTATATGTATATATAAGTTTTATATGTATATATATATATATAAGGTACGTATTTATATATATTATATATATGTGTTTGTAATGTTAGTGGAGGATGGTGGAAAAGGTGGAGTGTATTATATATATATTAAATGTGAGTGAGTGGGTTGTGGTGGTGGATGAAGTTGGCAGTATATGTGATATTATTTTCAAAGCTTGCACCTTATTGGTTGAACAATCCAATAATGCTATCAAACATGTATATGAGGCCGTTTTCTCAACTTAACATGTGATAGTTTTGTTTTTCCTCTCTTCTAATTGGCCAACACCTTGAAAAATGATGCACGGGTGGTAGGATTTTTCTAATATAACATGTGTTATATATATATATATATATATATATATATATATATATATATATATATTATAAAATTTGGTTTTGAAAATCTAGCGTATGATTTCAGCCAGTAAATTTCAAACACTGTTGCGTCCGTGAGAAAAATTCTTACACAGTGCCTTTCCATTCTCCTATAAATAGAAGCTCATTCCTTCATTATTTCTTACGAATTCACTGAAACTCTAGAGAGAGAAAATTACAGAGAGAAAGAAGAAGAGAAGTCTGCTACCTCTCTTTTTCTATATCCAGTTTCTTTTACGGTAAGGGATATTATTTGTTGTACGCGTAAGGGGTATTCTTTCTTTCTTACTCATGAAGAGAACTTCTGTTATTCCATTCTTTATTATTCTATTGGAACATCTTGTCTGTGCATTACGCATGACCTAGTTTCGTTATTTATTATTCTGTTGGAACATCCTGTCTGTGCGTTATGCATGACCTGGTTTCGTTATTTATTATTCTATTGGAACATCCTGTCTGTGCGTTTACGCATGACCTGGTTCCGTTGCTTATTATTCTGTTGGAATATCCTGTCTGTGCGTTTACGCATGACCTGGTTCCATTCTTTATTATTCTGTTAGAATAACCTGTCTGTGCGGTCTATCGCATGCCTGTTGATTTCTTTTATTATTTCATTCTTTGTTATACTCAGTTGGTTAAAGTTTTGACTTCTATACTCCATGAAATTAGTGGAATATCCTTGATATTTGCGCTTCATCCAGTATCTTTTCATAAAAATATTCTTCTGAGTATTTTTGAATTTTACTCTATAAAGCAGTATCATGTTGACAATTTGGACGTTATTGGTTCTTGGATAAATTAATTCTTGAACTTGTTTTATTGAATTCTTATATCACTGTCATCATCCTCATGTTTATATTTTGTTGAAAGTCTTCTATTGCTTGTAGTGCATAGATGGACTTGGTATGATTATGACCAGGGATTATTCGGTGTAATCATGACCGTAATGTTACAAATGATGTGGTAAAAGTCCTCATTAGCCCGTAGTGCATTGATGGACAGTTGTTGGCATGATCATGACCATTGATGAATACACGAATATCCTTGGCCCATAGTGCATGGATAATTTATGGTTGTGATACTAATGAATATCCTTGGCCGTAATGCAGGGATGATGTGGATTATTTATTAAGCTGAGTCCTAGCGATAAAAGTGATGAAAAACCTTTTAAATCATAAAAGATAGTAGATTTTATTCTCTACTTGACTCTTTTAATTGCTTGTTCCGCTGCAGTTAAACTTGATATTTGTTATATTTTATCAGTTTAACACTGTTGAAGGCTAACGATAATTTATTCTGTATTATCTTAGTCATAATATTTCTTACTGGGCTAGTTGAGCTTACCCTTTTGCTTTTATTTTTCTCTTCAGGAAATGAGAACGTAGCGGGGACTAGTCGGGGAACGGAGTGACGGTTCAGATGATAGCATTAGTAGTCCTCACTATTCTATGAAATAGTGTAAAAATAAATGTATTGAGCACTTATTTTGAGTTTGAATCCTGTATAGAAGAAAGTGTTGTGTTTAAACTCACAGCTTATGTTTTGTCGTATTTTACACGACATTATATAATTAAGTTTTATTTGTATTTTGTACCATGTATTTGACGACCCAGAATATGTGATGTATACCTATTTTGGGGGCGTCACAGTAGCCGAGAAAACATATGTCATTTCTGGATTCTTTGAGGAGTATGAACAAGAGAAGTACCTGCGTGGAATGAAGAAGAGAGAGAAGAAGTGATTTTGATTTTAATTTTAATGTTTAGTTATTAATATTGTCTTTTTTTAAGAAAAATATGTTTGATTTTTTAATTGATTAAGATCTGATTTATCTTGATAAATAAATTTGATTTAATGAATGAAAAAATATTTTATTTTTATTAGTTTTTGTTTTGTTTTATTATGTTTTTGTCATTTTTAAAATTTTAAAATGTTAAAAATGAGTCAAAAAATAAATTTTTTATTTTTATTTTCATGTCATTGTTGCTGATTGGGCACCACATTTTTTATTTTATTTTCCTTTTTTTTTGCTTCCACGTATGAAAAATTTTGACCGCCGTTAACTAGATTTGACGGAATGACCCAATTTAATAATTTTAATTAGTTTAATTAGTTAATTTGAAAAATTAAAAGTTCAATCGGGTTATGATAGATATCATATGGTCATAGAATTATCCTTGGTTGACCCAATAGACCCCAAAGAAAAATGAGAAGATTACTATCATATTCTTCCCAATGGTGAGTCTTCTATTGACATATCATTATCTCAACTGTTTCTAATTGAGAATTATACTTCAAACAAACACCAAGATTATATAGGTAGTGCTCGTAAATATACTCAGCAAGTGGATGAGCACATCCATGTCTTATGATGACACGAGGTTGTATATCATTTGACATCTTGTATGATAGTGGCAAAACACCCTTTCAACGTTGGGTTCGCCTCACCCTATTTGATTTACCAAATATAACTACTAAATGATGTATACAACACTTTTCTATACTGCTTAGGGAGAACCTCCACAGCTAGAGGCCACCGTTCTATTTCCCCGTTACCCTCGCTCGACCCAGCTACACTCTTATTACCTGAAAAAGAATTGTGAAACAAAAGTGTGAGCACAACTAGCCCAGTAAAGAATATCATGACTAAAGATAAATAATTTATCAATAGCCTTTAATAGTAATAAATCAGAGATTTAGAACATATGGTAGATGATAAAAAATTTTAACCATAGTTGCAGCGGAACGAGCAATCCATTAGAAGAGTCAAATAGACCATAAAATCTATTATCTTCTCCATGTTAAAAATCCTCCAATAATGTTTTATCCCTGTAACATCACTCAACAGTTCCTTTCCACAATCATATGAATAACTCATAATCATAATTGTAGTTCCAAATTTCTCTTCTCATCCAGGACGAAGATAATTTTCATCACCTATCTATACCTGAAACATCAAAGATCATGGTTATACCAAATCACATTTTCTGTTCATAATCATACTAATAACTTCATCTTTGCACTACGGCCAAAGATATTCATTTGTATCACCAGTTGGTCATGTTCATCTCAACACCTGTTCATCTTTGCACTACTTGCCAAAGATATTCAACAACATATTATCTTTGCACTACGGGCCAAAGATGTAAGACCCCAAATTATTAATAAATAAAATTTAATTCCTCTATTTATTATTTTAAAATAGTAAGGGTTGATTTGATTAATGTGGTTAGTTATGGGTAAAATGCGCAAATATTTCATATAAGCAAGTGGTCATAAAATATTCATTGTTGTCGGGGAATATTCGTTTGGTCGTGGAATATTCTTGTTGTCGGGGAATATTCGTACGACGGCGCAGCCTTGTGTGGGCCCCATAACGAAAAACGATTGGATGAAGAAAACGATAAAAACAAGTTGTTTATAAATAACGACGTAGTTATTACCGTTAATACTGTTGGAATACCCGGTGGTTAAAACACAGTAATACACGTTGTTACACAGTAGCACACGGTATTGTACCAATTATTGATTCTTACGTAAGAAGGCATTACTCAATAATTGTTACAGTAATTACTGTTCAGTATTTTATTTTATTGATTCAATAATTGCTGCGTTGATATTTTATATTACTGTTTTAATAATTGTCACTACACAATATTTTCTATTATCGGAGCAATAATTCATAGTATCTGAATAATATTATTAGATAACATTATTGGCAATGTCTAGAAAGTTCTGTCTAAGGAGAGGTTTGGTCATCTAATTGCGCGCTAGTAAGGAGAAATCCTTATTGGAAAGCCCCCTCTTTCCTAGGAACGACCTGGTTGTCAGTACTGTGATTCTGTAATATTATTTGTGAATAATTAATTATTGATTTATATGGTGAAAAAAATATTGATTTTATATGGATATAGATGGAGAAAATTTTTAAATGTGACAATTGTTGAAAATTAATATTTTATCTTTTTCTTATAAAATAATTCATTTAAATATATTATTTTAATAATTTATTAATAGTGATATTTTTACAATTAATGTGGGATATATGAGTATATGAGGAGGAAGAGTATTGTGGTATTAAATGATTAACACATATTTTGTGTGTCGGTGGACTCATTTCTTGACTGAAATATGATTATAGCCTGTAAAATCGCCCGTTTGTGGATTTCGATCAATTTTTGTTTTGAATTTGGAAAAACTTTCTTCTGCAAAGTTGTAGAGAATTGAATTTCCTATAAAAACTCACGAGATTTGAATTTTCTGATAAAAGGGCTATTTATTATGAATTATCGAAGTTCCAAAATTCCAGAATAATTGATTTTCAGAAGTTTAAAATAATTATAGTTAGAAAAACGTTTTTGATATGTTTGGTGAGCCCCATTGGTTGTTGAAATCAGCTGAATTGAGTTATTGATGGTGGGCGTAGGAAATTTGATTATATATATTAATATTATATTAAATTTTCTGCTTTGGTGTTCTAAGCATTTTACTATAAATAGGGTGCTTAGATTAGAATTGAAAATCACATCAGAAACTGAAGTTTTCTCTCTCTTTCTCTCTCGATATATTGAGCGTATTCTTGTGAGTATTTTGATACTTTAAGTGTTATTATACGGTGCAAGTTTTTTTCAGCTCTATATCCAGTATTCCAGTCAGAAGTACTGTCTTTTCGAGGTAAGAGATGTTATTTTTTTATCAATGATATTATTTCTTTCAATATCATTATACTGGAATATTGGTAAGATTTTTCTTGTGAAATTATTATCTTTTCATGTCGAGGTTACTATTCATGAGTTACTATTCACGAGTTACTATTCACGAGTACTATTCACGAAGCATAATAATTTTTTTTCTTGTGGAATTTCTACCTTTTAGTGTTGAGGTTACTATTCACGTATACGGCACTATTCATGTATACGGCACTATTCACATAAAAATTAAATTTTTTTTTGTGTCCAATATATCTATTATGGATACTAGCTTTGATTGTATCCATGTTTTGATCATTCTTGAATTTTACTTCGCTATAATTATTTATGAAGTATTTTTGAACTCGGATTGTTTGAAATACGAATCCTTAATATTTGATCTTTTGTCTCACTGGATTCGTTTTCTTTAAAATATTTTTCATCATCCTCAGTCCTAAATGATGATATAACTGAATATCTTTGGCCTGTAGTGCAAAGATTACTGATTTTATGATGAATATCTTTGGCCCGTAGTGCAAAGATGAACAGGTGTTGAGATGAACATGACCAACTGATGAATATCTTTGGCCTGTAGTGCAAAGATGAATATTTGATTCAAGATGTTTATTGATTGATGTTACAGGGATAAAATATCGATGATGGACTTTTAAATTCAGAGATGATAGTAGATTTCATTCTCTACTTAACTCTTCTAATGAATTGTTGTTTCCGCTACAGTTGTTGATCTAAAATTTGTTGTCTATTGTATTCTATCAGATTTTTTCCTGTTGAGGACTAACGATAATTTGTTCTATATTATCTTAGTCATAATATTCTTTACTGGGCTAGTTGAGCTCACCCTTTTCCTTTTTGTTCTATTTTTCTTCTCAGGAGGCGAGAATGTAGCGGGTACTAGTCGGGATATGGAATGATGGTTCAAGATAGTTGTCTTAGTAGTTCTCACTATTTTATAAAATAGTGTATCAATAAGTATAGTGAGGACTTATTTGAGTATGAATACTGTCTAGATGACAATATTTGTATTTAAACTCAGAGTTTATGTGTTGTCGTATTTTGCACGACAATTGTATTAATGAAGTTGTAGTTGTTTCTGTACCATGTATTTGGCGACTCAGAATAGGTTGGGTGGATTGGACCTATTTTGGGGGCGTCACAGTTGGTATCAGAGCTTAGGGATATAATCTCTGGCGGAGATTGGGGAATAGAACTAGGAGGGGAGAGACGAGTAAATCATTCGCTAGTGTGTCCTACCTAAGCTTATTTATTGGTCGGTCATTATATAGGGGTATTATGTGATTTGTTAAATTAACCCTTGTTTTATGGCGGTATTTGAGAATGTATACTGAGAATGTTAACAGTGGAGTAAATGAAACCGTGGAGACGCCTGTACTCACCGACGAGGAGAACGTGCAACAGGCTGGCAATGTTCCTCCTGTGAACAACACTAATGAGCAGATGATGAACGATGAGATGTTTAGAAGCTTTTTGCAGTTCATGCAAAATCAGACAAAGGAGACTCGTGTTCAAAATACAGGAGAAAATGATAACAATTCACGGTTGGTCACAGCCAAGCAGTTCAAAGAGTTGGGACCACCAGAATTATGGGGAAAGCCGGATCCGATTAAGGCGGAGACATGGGTCAAGAAAATTACCAAGATATTCGATGTCTTGGGATGCACGGAGGAACAGAAGGTTCCATTCGCCACCTTTATATTCCTTGGCGAGGCAGACTACTGGTGGGAGTCTGTGAAGCGTACCCATTCAGCCGCACTCAGCATGTCTTGGGAGACATTTAAGAAACTGTTCAATGACAAGTACTTTCCTGAAAGTATTCGTCATATGAAGGAGGTAGAGTTTATTAGACTGGTGCAGAATAACATGACGGTGTCTCAGTACGAGCCGAAGTTTGCAGAGTTGTCCAGGTTTGCACATCATTTGGTGGAGAATGAGGAACGTATGACGCGGATGTTTCTGAGAGGTTTGAAACCCGGCATACGTCAATATCTCATTTCTCATAAATTTTCTCTCTATTCAGATGTTGTCAACAGGGCTCAATTATTAGAGCGAGATAACGAGTACGGTCAACCGAGGGACTACAACCATGATCATACCGGTGACAGCAGTCATCAGAACAATGATAACCAGCGGAGAAAGAAGAATACGAACAAGAATGGCAACCACACTGGTGGTAATCGTGGCCATGAAAATAGAAGAAGCGAGTTGGGAGGAGATTTTAAAAAGAGGAGATTCAACAATGACAATACGAATACGTCAGCACCAGCAGCAACTGGTTCCAAGGGAGGAGAGCGACCACCGGTCATATGCTATAAGTGCAGAAAAGAAGGACATATCAACCCAAACTGCCCACAACAGTTTAAGGTATGTTATAACTGTGGAAAGGAAGGACATATCGCTCGATATTGCACTGTAGCGAAACCAAATCCAACGGGGGTGGTGACTCAAAAAATTGTTCCAGAAAAGTCAAAGTCAACGGTTTCTGAAAGAACGTTTTTCGTGACTGGTCAGAATGCGAGGAACCCGAACGAAGTTAGCACGGGTTAGTTAATTATAAATTTTTACGAAATCTATACCTTATTAGATACCGGTTCTACCCATTCATTTATCTCTCCTGCTTATACTCAACATTTAAACTTAACTCCGGAGAAAATTAGACTTTGACTTATCTGTTGAAACTCCGTTAGGAGAAACTTTCGTTGCATCCACTGTTTATAAATCTTGTTTGATCCAAGTTGGCACCATCACATTACCTATTGACCTTATCTCTTTAAAGATACTTGCTTTTGATGTGATTTTAGGAATTGATTGGTTAACTACTCATTATGCCAAAATTGATTATTTTCGTAAGGTTGTTAGTTTTTATATTCCTAAGCAACCTGTTATTCGAATTCAAGCAACCAAACCATTGAAGTCAAACTCTTTCATATCAAGCCGCAAAGTCATTGGTTTATTGAAAAACGGATGTCAAGCTTTCTTAGCCATGTCATAGACTTGAACAAAAATACGTCATATTTGAATGATATTGCTGTTGTTAGTAAAATTTTTGACGTATTTCCTGAAGAATTTCTTGGCTTACTCCCAGAGCGTGATATTGAATTTTATATCGACTTTGAACCCGGTATAAAACCCATTTCTAAAATCTCATATCGAATGACTCCTATTGAACTTCAGGAGTTAAAAACCCAACTATAGAAGTTGATAACCGAGCCTCTATCTGGTGACTTCCTTTGTGGAATGCACCGAAGCCAGACTCTCCATAGGGGATGCCATATTTGTGTGGTAGTAAACTGATAGGTACCATTGTGACGTGCTATCCAAGATTGGGATATGAGTCATAGTTGAGAGCAACCTAAGTCAGTAATCGAAATACGTAGCTTTCTAGGCTTAGCTGGTTATTATCAGAGATTCGTGTAAGGATTTTCTCGAATAGCTACTCCATTAACTCAGCTGACTCGTAAGAATACAAAATTTGAATGGAGTGAGGAATGTGAGAAGAACTTCCAAGAAGTCAACATGCGACAACGACGTTGGCTCGAGCTGTTGAAAGATTTTGATCATACCATCCAATACCATCCTAGAAAAGCAAACGTTGTAGCTGACGCATTGAGTAGAAGATCATATACAGGAACGAGTGCGATGATGTCAAGTATACGCGTAGAATCAACTTTAATCGATAAAGTTAAAGTTGCTCAAGCCACAGACCCGGAGCTGATGCGTATGAAGAAGAAAGTGCAAGAAGGTGATATTCCAGAAGCAAGAATCGATGAAGAAGGAATACTTCGAGTCCACTCCAGACTTTGTGTTCCTAACGATTCTGATTTGAAGTACAAGATCATGATGGAGGCACACAATACACCATTTGCAATCCATCCTGGAAGTACCAAAATGTATCGTGATCTTTGACATACATTTTGGTGGAACAATATGAAGAGAGAGATTGCAAAGTTTATTTCGAGGTGTTTAACTTGTCAACGTGTAAAGGCGGAGCATCAAGTACCAAAGGGTCCATTGCAACCACTTGAGATTCTGAAATGGAAGTGGGAACACATTACCATGGATTTAGTTACGGGTCTTCCCACGGTTTCTCAAGGCATAAATGCTATTTGGGTGATTGTTGATAGATTAACCAAGTCTGCTCATTTCTTACCGATGCGAGAGACTTATTCCCTTGAACGTCTTGCTAGTATGTACGTGAATGAGATTGTGAGGTTGCATGGCATGCCAGTATCCATAGTTTCGGATCGCGACTCAAGATTCACTTCAAGATTTTGGGTTAGCTTGCAAAAAGCTATGGACACGGATTTACGATTTAGTTCGGCATACCATCCTCAAACGGACAGACAATCAGAGAGGACTATTCAAACTCTTGAAGATCAATTAAGAATTTGTGTCCTATATTTCAAAGGGAGTTGGGATAAGTACCTACCATTGGTGGAATTCTCCTACAATAACAGTTATCAGGCAAGTATAGGTGTGGCCCCATTTGAAGCATTATATGGACGAAAGTGTCGCTCTCCAGTATGTTGGGATGAGGTGGGAGAAACAACGTTGTTAGGACCAAAGTTGGTACGAATGAATACAGAGAAGATCCAAACGATTCGACAAAGTATACAAACGGCACAGGATCGACAAAAGAGTTATGCGGATCTTCATCGAAAGGACGTGGAATTTGACATTGGGGATCATGTATTGTTGCGTGTGGCTCCATAGAAAGGAGTTACAAGATTTGAGAAGAGAGGAAAGCTTAATCCATGATTTATTGGTCCATTTCAGATTCTTGATCGAGTAGGAAATGTGGCCTATAGACTCGCGTTACCTCCAAGTATGTCTCGTGTTCATAATATTTTTCATATATCTGTGCTACGTAAATATGTGAAAGACCCAAACCACGTTATTGAGTTAGAACCAGACGAGATAGCCGAAGACTTAACGTACGAAGAGGTACCTGTCAAGATCTTTGATAGGAAGGAGCATGTCCTACGCACGAAGGTCATACCACAAGTTAAAGTTTTGTGGAGAAACCATGCTATTGAGGAAATGACCTGGGAGTTGAAAACGGAAATGAAAGCGAGGTATCTTCATCTTTTCGAAACACCAGGTATGTACGTCAATTTCGAGGACGAAATTTCATAAGGAGTGGAGGTTGTAAGACCCCAAATTATTAATAAATGAAATTTAATTCCTCTATTTATTATTTTAAAATAGTAAGGGTTGATTTGATTAATGTGGTTAGTTATGGGTAAAATGCGCAAATATTTCAAATAAGCAAGTGGTCATAAAATATTCATTGTTATCGGGGAATATTCGTTTGGTCGTGGAATATTCTTGTTGACGGGGAATATTCGTACGACGGCGCAACCTTGTGTGGGCCCCATAACGGAAAGCGATTGGATGAAGAAAACGACAAAAACAAGTTGTTTATAAATAACGACGTAGTTGTTACCGTTAATACTGTTAGAATACCCGGTGGTTAAAACACAGTAATACGCGTTGTTGCACAGTAGCACACGGTATTGCACCAATTATTGATTCTTACGTAAGAAGACATTACTCAATAATTGTTATAGTAATTACTGTTCAGTATTTTATTTTATTGATTCAATAATTGTTGCGTTGATATTTTATATTACTGTTGTTTTAATAATTGTCACTACACAGTATTTTCTATTATCGGAGCAATAATTCATATTATCTGAATAATATTATTAGATAACATTACTGGCAATGTCTAGAAAGTTCTGTCTAAGGAGAGGTTTGGTCATCTAATTGCGCACTAGTAAGGAGAAATCCTTATTGAAAAGCCCCCTATTTCCTGGGAACGACCTGGTTGTCAGTATTGTGATTCTGTAATATTATTTGTGAATAATTAATTATTGATTTATATGATGAGGAAAATATTGATTTTATGTGGATATAGATGAAAAAAAATTTTAAATGTGACAATTGTTAAAAATTAATATTTTATCTTTTTCTTATAAAATAATTTATTTAAATATATTATTTTAATAATATATTAATGGTGATATTTTTATAATTAGTGTGGAATATATGAGTATATGAGGAGGAAGAGTATTTTGTGGCGTTAAATGATTAACACATATTTTGTGTGTCGGTGGACCCATTTCTTGACTGAAATATGATTATAGCCTGTAAAATCGCCCGTTTGTGGATGTCGGTCAATTTCGGTTTGGAATTTGAAAAAACTTTCTTTTGCAAAGTTGTAGAGAATTGAATTTCCTATAAAAACTCACGAGATTTGAATTTTCTGATAAAAGGGCTATTTATTATGAATTATCGAAGTTCCAAAATTTCAGAATAATTGATTTTTGGAAGTTTAAAATATTTATAGTTAGAAAAACATTTTTGATATGTTTGGTGAGCCCCATTGGTTGTTGAAATCAGCTGAATTGAGTTATTGATGGTGGGCGTAGGAAATTTAATTATATATATTAATATTATATTAAATTTTCTGCTTTGGTGTTTTAAGTATTTTACTATAAATAGGGTGCTTAGATTAGAATTAAAAATTACATCAGAAACTAAAGTTTTCTCTCTCTTTCTCTCTCGATATATTGAGCGTATTCTTGTGAGTATTTTGATACTTTAAGTGTTATTATACGGTGCAAGTTTCTTTCAGGTCTATATCCAGTATTCCAATCAGAAGTACTGTATTTTCGAGGTAAGGGATGTAATTTTTTTATCAATGATATTATTTCTTTCAATATCATTATACCAGAATATTGGTAAGATTTTTCTTGTAAAATTCTTATCTTTTCATGTCGGGGTTACTATTCACGAGTTACTATTCATGAATTACTATTCACGAGTTACTATTCACGAGTACTATTCACGAAGCATGATGATTTTTTTTTCTTATGGAATTTCTACCTTTTAGTGTTGAGATTACTATTCACGTATACGGCACTATTCACAAATCCAATATATCTATTATGGATACTAGCTTTGATTGTATCCATGTTTTGATTATTCTTGAATTTTACTTCGCTATGATTATTTATGAAGTATTTTTGAACTCGGATTGTTTGAAATACGAATCCTTAATATTTGATCTTTTGTCTCACTGGATTCGTTTTCTTTAAAATATTTTTCATCATCCTCAGTCCTAAATGATGATATAACTGAATATCTTTGGCCTGTAGTGCAAAGATTACTGATTTTATAATGAATATCTTTGGCCCGTAGTGCAAAGATGAACAGGTGTTGAGATGAACATGACCAACTAATGAATATCTTTGGCCTGTAGTGCAAAGATGAATATTTGATTCAAGATGTTTATTGATTGATGTTACAGGGATAAAATATCGATGATGGACTTTTAAATTCATAAATGATAGTAAATTTCATTCTCTACTTAACTCTTCTAATGAATTGTTGTTTCCGCTGCAGTTGTTGATCTAAAATTTGTTGTCTATTATATTCTATCAGATTTTTCTCTGTTGAGGACTAACGATAATTTGTTCTATATTATCTTAGTCATAATATTTTTTATTGGGCTAGTTGAGCCCACCCTTTTCCTTTTTGTTCCATTTTTCTTCTCAGGAGGCGAGAATGTAGTGGGTACTAGTCGGGATATGGAATGATGGTTCAAGATAGTTGTCTTAGCAGTCCTCACTATTTTGTAAAATAGTGTATCAATAAGTATAATGAGGACTTATTTGAGTATGAATACTGTCTAGATGATAATATTTGTATTTAAACTCAGAGTTTATGTGTTGTCATATTTTGCACGACAATTGTATTAATAAAGTTATAGTTGTTTCTGTACCATGTATTTGGCAACTCAGAATAGGTTGGGTGCATTGGACCTATTTTGGGGGTGTCACAAAAGATATTCATCAATAATTCATCTTTGCACTACTGGCCAAAGATATTCAACCACAGGTCATCTTTGAACTATGGGCCGAAGATATTCATCACCAGTTCATATTTGCACTACAGGCCAAAGATATTCAACAACAGTTCATATTTGCACTACAGGCCAAATATATTTATCAACAGTTCATATTTACACTACAGGCCAAATATATTCATCAACAGTTCATATTATAACCATTTCAATTATAAATATATAATAATTTCAGAATTTATATAAACAATAATTATAACCATGTTAATCATTTCACCTTTGCACTTAAGCTAAAGATATTCAATTATAAATTTAATGGTCATGATCATACCAGTCAAT
This sequence comes from Panax notoginseng, assembly GCA_016801055.1. Lineage (NCBI taxonomy): Eukaryota > Viridiplantae > Streptophyta > Magnoliopsida > Apiales > Araliaceae > Panax > Panax notoginseng. The sequence goes on along the minus strand of CM029012.1, from coordinate 138,113,711 downwards.
AATTTAACTTTGCACTACTGGCCAAAAGGAACCCATAATCATGATCATACTAAAAATCTACCCATCTTTACACTCAAGTCAAATAGAAATATCATCATTAAGGTTATAAAAATGTTATATATAATAGTAAAATCAATATAATCAAAACATCTAAATTTAATCTCAAGAGTAATATTCATAAATCAATTATAATTTGGTTAGAAAAAAAAACCAATTTTGTCATGAATAGTAACTCGTGAATAGTAACTCATGCATAGTAACTTCGTGAATAGTAACTCGTGAATAGTAACTCATGAATAGTAAACCCGACACAAAAAGGTAGAAATTCTACAATAAAATTCATACCAATATTTCGGTATAATGATATTGAAATAACATTTCTTAAACTTATAAACAATTTATTTTAATTGTTTACACTTTACTAAATAATGCATTTAATCATCCTAAAATTTTAAACTCATAAGATTTCATCACCAATAACCAAACCCCTCATAAAAAATCTGCATATACCTCATATAGGATTCTCAAGCCATAAAATCTTATTTTTCAATTTTTTTATTTCACATAACATATTTAATTTATTTACTCATAACTAATCTATTTTCATGAAAAATACCAAAGCAGTTCTAAAAATATTTCTTTTCTGGGATTTAGCAGAATATAGTCCCATATTGAACATATATTTTTCTCAGAATTTTTAAAACTCATTTACTATTTTTTATATGGCCAAAACTGCCGAATATTTAGACATTTATCATAAATTTTACTTTTATCCAAAAATTCTGAAATTCACAGAGTACACTAATATTATAAAAATATACTTCTAATAAAAATTTCATCAATTTTGGAGTTAACCACAAGGAGTTATAAGCGGTTACTTTTAAAATAGTCTTTCCCCGTAAAATTCATAACTCTTAATCTATACATCCAAAAATTATTATTTTTGGACACAATCAATAAAACTTATCAAAATATCATTTTAAATTATTCCAGAATTTTCTGAAAGTCAGAAGAATTACGAACTGAAAAACATAATAACCCTTAAAATCTCTTACCTCAAAAGAGCAGTATTTCTAACTTGAATATTGTTACCGTTAACACTGTTAGAATACCAGGCGGTTAAAATATAATAATACGCATTATTGTACAGTAGCACATGGTATTGTACAGTATTTTTGAAATTATTGATTCTTACGTAAGAAGGCACTGCTGAATAATTGTCACAGTAATTACTGTTCAATATTTTATTTTATTGATTCAATAATTGCTGCGTTGATATTTTATATTATTGTTGTTTCAAAAATTATTGCTGCACATCATCTCCATTATCAGATCAATAATTCATATTATTTGAATAATATTATTAGATAGCATTAGTGGCGATGTCTAGAAAGTTCTGTCTAAAGAGAGGTTTGGTCATCTAATTGCGCGTCAATAAGGAGAAATCATTATTAAAAAGCCCCTTGTAAGACCCCAAATTATTAATAAATGAAATTTAATTTCCTCTATTTATTATTCTGAAATAGTAAGGGTTGATTTGATTAATGTGGTTAGTTATGGGTAAAATGCGCAAATATTTTAAATAAGCAAGTAGTTATAAAATATTCATTGTTGTCGGAGAATATTTGTTTGGTCGTGGAATATTCTTGTTGGGGAATATTCGTACGACGGCGCAGCCTTGTGTGGGCCCCATAACAGAAAGCGATTGGATGAATAAAACGACAAAAATAAGTTGTTTATAAATAACGGCGTAGTTGTTACCGTTAATACTGTTGGAATACCCGGTGGTTAAAACACGGTAATACGCGTAGCACGGTATTCCACCAATTATTGATTCTTACGTAAGAAGGCACTACTTAATAATGGTTACAGTAATTACTGTTCAGTATTTTGATAATTGATGCGTTAATATTTTATATTACTGTTGTTTCAATAATTGTCACTACACAGTATTTTCTATTATCGGAGCAATAATTCATATTATCTGAATAATATTATTAGATAACATTATTGGCAATGTCTAGAAAGTTCTGTCTAAGAAGAGGTTTGGTCATCTAATTGCGCGCCAGTAAGGAGAGATCCTGATTGGAAAGCCCCCTCTTTCCTGGGAACGGCCTGGTTGCCAGTACTGTGGTTCTGTAATATTATTTGTGTATAATTAATTATTGATTTATATGATGAGGAAAATAGTAATTTTATGTGGATATAGATAGAGAAAAATTTTAATGTGACAATTGTTGAAAATTAATATTTTATCTTTTTCTGATAAAATAATTCATTTAAATATATTATTTTAATAATATATTGATGGTGGTATTTTTATAATAAATGTGGGATATATGAGTATATGAGGTGGAAGAGTATTTTTGTGGCATTAAATGATTAACACATATTTTGTGTGTTGGTGGACATAATTCTTGACCGAAAATTTATTATTGACTGTAAAATCGTCCGTTTATGAATTTCGGTCAATTTCTGTCTGGAATTTGGAAAAACTTTCTTCTGCAAAATTGTAGAGAATTGAATTTCCTATAAAAACTCGTGAGATTCGAATTTTCTGACAAAAGGGATATTTATTATGAATTATTGAAGTTTCGAAGTTCTGAAATAATTGATTTTTGGGAGTTTTAGTTAATTATTTTGAGAAAAACGTTTTTTGTATTTTTTTGGACATAATAAACATGTGCAAGGTGGCTGATTTTAGATTTTCTAAGGTGGGCTTGAAAATTTATATATATATATTATTATTATATTAAATTTTCTGCTTTGGTGTTCTAAGCATTTTCCTATAAATAGGATGCTTAGGTTAGAATTGAAAATCACACCAGAAACACAAGTTTCTCTTTATTTCTCTCTCTATATCGAGCGTATTCTTGTGAGTATTTGATACTTTGAGTATTGCTTTACGGTGCAAGTTTCCTTCAGCACTATATCTAGTATTCCAGTCAGAAGTACCGTCTTTCCGAGGTAAGGAATGTTATTTCTTCTTAAATGATATTATTTTCTTTAATATCATTATGCCGAAGTGTTGATCTAAATTTTTATCAAATTTGGAACTTTTCATGTCGGGGTTACTATTCATGAGTTACTATTCACGAGTTACTATTCACCAAAAAATGAAATTTTCTTCTTTTTGTCCAAAATATCTATTCTGGATACTAACTTTGATTGTATCCATGTTTTGGTCATTCTTGAATTTTACTCCACTATGATTATTTATGAGGTATTTTTGGACATGGAATAGCTGAAATACGAATCCTTAATATTTATTATTTTGTTTCACTGGATTCGTTTCCTTAAAAATATTTTTCATCATCCTCAGTCTTAAATGGTGATATAACTTAATATCTTTGGCCTGTAGTGCAAAGATGAATGATTTCTGATGAATATCTTTGGCCCGTAGTGCAAAGATGAACAGGTATTGAGGTGAACATGACCAACTGATGAATATCTTTGGCCTGTAGTGCAAAGATGACTATTTGATTCAAGATATTTATTGATTGATGTTACAGGGATAAAATGTTGATGATGGGCTTTTAAATTCATAGATAATCGTAGATTTCATTCTCTACGTAACTCTTCTATGAATTATTATTTTCCGCTGCGAATATTGAATTAAAACTTGTTGTCTATTGTATTCTATTAAATTTTTCCCTGTTGAAGACCAACGATAATTTGTTGTATATTATCTTAGTCATAATATTCTTTACTGGGCTAGTTGAGCTCACCCTTTTCTTTGTTGTTCCATTTTCTTCTCAGGAGGCGAGAATGTAGCAAGTACTAGTCGGGGTATGGAATGAAGGTTCTAGGAAGTTGTTTTAGTAGTCCTCACCATTTTTTTTTGTAAAATATTGTTCCAATAATTGTAATGAGGACTTATTTGAGTGTGGATATTGTCTAGATGACAATATTTGTATTTACACTCACAGTTTTTATGTTGTATTAATAAAGTTGTAGTTATTTCTGTACCATATTATTGACAACTCAGAATAGGTGTTGTATACCTGTTTTGGGGACGTCACAGTTGGTATCAGAGCTTAGGGATATGATCTCTGGCGGAGATCAAGGAATAGAACTAGGAGGGGAGAGACGAGTAAATCCTTCGCTAGTATGTCCTACCTAAGCTTATTTGTTGGTCGGTCATAATATAGGGATATTATGTGATTTGTTAATTTGTTAAATTAACCCTTGTTTTATGACAGTATTTGAGAATGTCGACTGAGAATGTTAACAGTGGAGTAAATGAAACCGTGGAGACACATGTACTCACTAACGAGGAGAACGTGCAACAGGCTGGCAATGTTCCTCCTGTGAACAACACCAATGAGCAGACGATGAACGATGAGATGTTTAGAAGTTTTTTGCGGTTCATGCAAAATCAGATGAAGGAGATTCCTGTTCAAAATATAGGAAGAAACAATGGCAACGCACAGCTGGTCACAGCCAAGCAGTTCAAAGAGTTGGGACCACCAGAATTTAAGGGAAAGCCGGATCCGATGTGACGCCTCCAAAATAGGTCCATTCCATCCAACCCATTTTGAGTCGCCAAATACATGGTACAGATAACAACTACAACTTTATTACAACAATTGTCGTGCAAAATACAACAACACATATGCTGTGAGTTTGGATATAAATATATACCAACTGTGACTCATGTCCCAACCTTGGATAGCACGTCACAATGACACCTTACATAAAGGTATAGTCAAAAACTGTTTTAAAAATTAGAATCTTTGAGAAGTGCTCAAGGAAACCCTCGTACATGGGAGGCCATGCTTCTAGGTTATGATAGATATCATATGGCCACAGAATTATCCTTGGTTGACCCAATAGACCCCAAAGAAAAATGAGAAGATTACTATCATATTCTTTCCAATGGTGAGTCTTCTCTTGACATATCATTATCTCTACCGTCTCTAATTGAGAATTATACTTCAACCAAACTCCAAGATCATATAGGTAGTGCTTGTAGATATACTCAACAAGTGGATGTGCACAACCATGTCTTATGATGACACGAGGTTGTGTGTCGTTAGACATCTTGTATGATAGTGGTAAAATACCCTTCCAACGTTGGGTTCGCTTCACCCTAGATGATTCACCAAATATAACTACTAAATGATGACCACCGTTCTATTCCCCTGTTACCCCCGCTCGACCCAGCTACATTCTTATTACCTGAAAGGAATTGTGAAACAGAAGGGTGAGCACAACTAGCTCAGTAAAGAATATCATGACTAAAGATAAATAAGTTATCAATAGCCTTCAACAGAATTAAATCAGAGATTTAGAACACATGGTAGATGATAAAAATTTCAACCATAGTTGCAGCGGAACGAGCAATCCATTAGAAGAGTCAAATAGACTATAAATTCTATTATCTTCTCTATGTTAAAAGTCCACCAATAATGTTTTATCCCTGTAACATCAATCAACAATTCTTATCCACAATCACATGTATAACTCATAATCATAATTGTAGTTTTAAATTCCTCTTCTCATCCAGAACAAAGATAATTTTCATCACTTTGTCTTTACCTGAAACATCAAAGATCATGGTTATACCAAATCACAGTTCATGTGTTCATAATCATACTAATAATTTCATCTTTGCACTACGGGCCAAAGATATTCATCAACAATTCATCTTTGCACTACAGGCCAAAGATATTCCTCAACAGCTCATATTTGCACTACAACCAAATATATTATTATCTCAAAGAAATATATAATCATTTCAGAATTTATATAACCAATAATTATAACCACGTTGATCATTTCACATTTGCACTTAAGCTAAAGATATTTAATTATAAATTCAATGGTCATGATCATACCAGTCAACAATTCAACTTTGCACTACTGGCCAAAGAGAACCCATAGTCATGATCGTACCAAAAATCTACCCATCTTTACACTCAAGTCAAAGAGAAATATCATCATTAGGGTTATAAAAATGTTATATATGATAAAAAAATAATATGATCAACATATAGTTTTAATCTCAAGAGTAATATTCATAAATCAACTATAATTTGGTTAGAAAAAGAAACTAATTTTGTCATGAATAGTAACTCGTGAATAGTAACTCATGAATAGTAACTCGTGAATAGTAACTCGTGAATACTAACTCATGAATAATAACTCGTGAATAGTAACTCGTGAATAGTAACTCATGAATAGTAATCCCGACATGAAAAGATAAGAATTTTACAAGAAAAATCTTACCAATATTCCGGTATAATGATATTGAAAGAAATAATATCATTGATAAAAAAAATAACATCCCTTACTATCCCTTACCTCAAAAGAGCAGTACTCCTGACTGGAATAACGCTGAACGAACTTGCACTGTATAGCAACACTCAAGATATCAAAATACTCACAAGAATACACTCGATAATATAGAGAGAGAAATAGAGAGAAAACTTCAGTTTCTGGTGTGATTTTCAATTCTAACCTAAGCACCTATTTATAGGAAAATGCTTAGAACACCAAAGCAGAAAATTAAATATAATAATATATTTATAACCAAATTTTCCTTAGCCCACCACATCAAAAACTCATTTTCCACACAAATGCACCAAAACTGAAAAACATGTTTTAAACAATTTTTGTTACAAAATCAATTCAGACTCAATAATCCGGAACTTCAATAATTCATAATAAATAGTCTTTTTATCAGAAAAATTCAAACCTCACGTCCTTTCCATTGGAAATTTAATTCTCTACAATTTTGCAGAAGAAAGTTTTTCTAAATTCCAAACAGAAATTGACCGAAATCCACAAACGGGCGATTTTACAGTCTATAATAAATTTTCGGTCAAGAATTGTGTCCACCAACACACAAAACATGTGTTAATCATTTAATGCCACAAAAATACTCTTCCTCCTCATATACTCATATATCCCACATTCATTGTAAAAATATCACCATCAATATATTATTAAAATAATATATTTAAATGAATTATTTTATCAAAAAAAGATAAAATATTAATTTTCAAAAATTGTCACATTAAAAATTTTCTTCATCTACATCCACATAAAATCAATATTTTTCTCATCATATAAATCAATAATTAATTATACACAAATAATATTACAAAATCACAGTACTGGCAACCAGGCCGTTCCCAGGAAAGAGGGGGCTTTCCAATAAGGATCTCTCCTTACTGGCGCGTAATTAGATGACCAAATCTCTCCTTAGACAGAACTTTCTAGACATTGCCAATAATATTATCTAATAATATTATTCAGATAATATGAATTATTGCTCCGATAATAGAAAATACTGTGTAGTGATAATTATTAAAATAACAGTAATATAAAATATCAACGCAACAATTATTGAATCAATAAAATAAAATACTGAACAGTAATTACGGTAACAATTATTGAGTAGTGCCTTCTTACGTAAGAATCAATAATTGGTGCAATACCGTGTGCTACGCGTATTACCGTGTTTTAACCACCGGGAATTTCAACAGTATTAACGGTAACAACTACGTCGTTATTTATAAACAACTTATTTTTGTCGTTTTCTTCATTCAATCGCTTTCCGTTATGGGGCCCACAAAAGACTGCGCCGTCGTACGAATATTCCCCGACAGAAAGAATATTCCACGACCAAACGAATATTCTCCGACAAAATGAATATTTTATAACCACTTTCTTATTTTGAAAAATATTCATATATCACCCTTAACTTTAACTTTTTATCAATTTAACCATTTACTAAATAGAAAAATTGAATACTTTTATTTCATAAAATTTGGGGTCTTACATCCGATCATGGCGGAAACGTGGGTCAAGCAAATTACCAAGATATTCGATGTCATGGGATGCACGGAGGAACAGAAGGTTCCATTCACCACCTTTATGTTCCGTGGCGAGGCAGACTACTGGTGGGAATCTGTGAAGCGTACTCATCCAGCCGCACTCAGCATGTCTTGGGAGACATTTCAGAAACTATTCAATGACAAGTACTTTCCTGAAAGTATTCGTCATATGAAGGAGGTAGAGTTTATTAGACTGGAGCAGAATAACATGACGGTGTCCCAGTACGAGGCGAAGTTTGCAGAGTTGTCCAGGTTTGCACCTCATTTGGTGGAGAATGAGGAACGTATGACACGGATGTTTCTGAGAGGTTTGAAACCCAGCATACGTCAATATCTCATTTCTCATAAATTTTCTCTCTATTCAGATGTTGTCAACAGGGCTCAATTGTTAGAGCGAGATAACGAGTACGGTCAACCGAGGGACCACAACCAGGATCATATCGGTGACAACAGTCATCAGAACAATGATAACCAGCGGAGAAAGAAAAGTACAGACAAGAACGGCAACCACTCTGGTGGTAATCGTGGCTATGAAAATAGTAGAAGCGAGTCGGGAGGAGATTTTAAAAAGAGGAGATGCAACAATGATAATACGAAGACGTCAGCACCAGCAGCAACTGGTTCCAAGGGAGGAGAACGACCACCGGTCATATGCTATAAATGTGGAAAAGAGGGACATATCAGCCCAAACTGTCCACAACAGTTCAAAGTATGCTATAATTGTGGAAAGGAAGGACATATCGCTCGAGATTGTATAATAGCAAAACCAAGTTCAGCGGGGACGGTGACTCAAAAGCCTGTCCCATAAGAGTCAAAGTCAACGGTTCCTGAGAGAGCGTTTGTCGTGACTGGTCAACATGCGAGGAACCCAAACGAGGTGATCACGGGTAAGCTAATCATAAATTCATGTGAAGTTTATACCTTACTAGATACCGGTGCTACCCATTCATTTATTTCTCCTGCTTGTGCTCAACGTTTAAACTTGACTCCGGAGAAATTAGACTTTGATTTATCTGTGGAGACTCCGTTAGGGGAAATTTTCATCACATCCACTGTTTATAAATCTTGTTTGATCCAAGTTGGCACCATCACCTTACCTGTTGACCTTATCTCTTTAAAGATACTTGCATTTGACGTGATTTTAGGAATTGATTGGTTAACTACTCATCATGCCAAAATTGATTGTTTTCGTAAGGTGGTTAGTTTTCATATTCCTAATCAACCTGTTGTTCGAATTCAAGCAACAAAGCCATTAAAATCAATCACTGTCATATCAAGTCATAAAGCCATTCGTTTATTGAAAAACGGATGTCAAGCTTTCTTAGCCCATGTTATGGATTTGAATAAAGACACGTCAAATTTGAATAATATTCCTGTTGTTATAAACTTTCCTGACGTATTTCCTGAAGAACTTCCCGGTCTACCCTAGAACGTGAAGTTGAATTCTTTATTGATCTTGAACCTGGTACAAAGCCCATTTCTAAAACCCCATATCGAATGGCTCCTATTGAACTTCAGGAGTTAAAAGTCCAACTACAAGAGTTGTTGGACATCGGTTTCATTCGTCCTAGTACATCTCCTTGGGGTGCTCCTGTTTTATTTGTAAAGAAGAAAGACAGGAGTATGCGACTTTGTATCGATTACCGGGAATTAAACCATGTCACCATCAAGAATAGGTATCCGCTACCTCGTATTGATGACCTGTTTGACCAGTTACAAGGAGCACAATTCTTTTCAAAAATCGATCTTCATTCTGGATATCATCAGCTGAAGGTTAAAACTGAGGATATTCCGAAGACTGCCTTTAGAACTCGGTACGGGCATTATGAATTCTTAGTCATGTCTTTTGGATTGACTAATGCTCCTGCGGCTTTCATGGATATGATGAACCGAGTATTCAAGGATTATTTGGATCAGTTTGTTGTTGTCTTTATTGATGACATCCTCATATATTCCAAAAGCCGTGAAGATCATGAGCACCATTTGAAGCTAGTACTCCAAAGGCTGCGTGAAAATAAGCTATACGCTAAGTTGAAAAAATGCGAGTTCTGGCTTGAGGAAGTAGCATTCCTAGAGCACGTGGTGTCAAAACATGGAGTATCTGTGGACCCGGCGAAGATTGAAGCAATACAATGCTGGGAGCAACCGAAGACGGTGACCGATGTACGTAGCTTTCTGGGCTTAGCTGGTTATTATCGGAGATTCGTAGAAGGGTTTTCTCGAATTGCTACCCCGTTAACTCAGCTGACTCGGAAGGATATCAAATTCGTATGGAGCGAAGAATGCGAGAAGAGTTTCCAAGAGCTTAAGAGGAGACTCATTTCGGCACCTGTTCTGACAATACCATCTGGTTCGGATGGATTTGTTATCTACAGCGATGCTTCAGGCAAAGGGTTAGGATGTGTTCTCATGCAACGTGAGAAAGTCATAGCCTATGCCTCGCGACAACTTAAAGAATATGAGAGGAATTATCCTACTCATGATCTAGAGTTGGCAGCAGTCGTTTTCGCGCTAAAGATCTGGAGGTACTATCTATATGGGGAGAAAGTGGAGATATATTCAGACCATAAAAGTCTCAAATATTTTTTCACTCAAAAAGAACTCAACATGCGACAACGACGTTGGCTCGAGCTGTTAAAAGATTACGACCACACTATTTAATACCATCCTGGAAAAGCAAACGTGGTAGCTGACGCGTTAAGTTGAAGATCATATGCAAGAACGAGTGCGATGATGTCAAGTATACGCGTAGAACCAACTTTAATCGATAAAGTTAAAGTTGCTCAAGCTACAGACCCGGAGCTGATGCGTATGAAGAAGAAGGTGCAAGAAGGTGCTATTTCAAAAGCAAGAATCGATGAAGAAGGAATACTTCGAGTCCACTCCAGACTTTGTGTTCCTAACGATTCTGATTTAAAGTACAAGATCATGATGGAGGCACACAATACACCATTTGCAATCCATCCTGGAAGTACTAAAATGTATCGTGATCTTCGACATACATTTTGGTGGAACAATATGAAGAGAGAGATTGCAAAGTTTATCTCGAGGTGTTTAACTTGTCAACGTGTAAAGGCGGAGCATCAAGTACCAAAGGGTCCATTGCAACCACTTGAGATTCTGAAATGGAAGTGGGAACACATTACCATGGATTTTGTTACGGGTCTTCCCAAGGTTTCTCAAGGCATAGATGCAATTTGGGTTATTGTTTATAGATTAACCAAGTTCGCTCATTTCTTGCCGATACGGGAGACTTATTCCCTTGAACGTCTTGCTAGTATGCACGTGAATGAGATTGTAAGGTTGCATGGCATACCAGTATCCATAGTTTCGGATCGTGACCCAAGATTCACTTCAAGATTTTGGGTTAGCTTGCAAAAAGCTATGGGCACGGATTTACGGTTCAGTTCGGCATACCATCCTCAAACGGACGGGCAATCAGAGAGGACTATTCAAACTCTTGAAGATCTATTAAGACATTGTGTCCTAGATTTCAAAGGAAGTTAGGATAAGTACCTACCATTGGTAGAATTCTCCTACAACAACAGTTATCAGGCAAGTATAGGTGTGGCTCCCTTTGAAGCATTGTATGGACGAAAGTGTCGCTCTCCAGTATGTTGGGATGAGGTGGGAGAAGCAACGTTATTGGGACCAGAGTTGGTACGAATGACTACAAAGAAGATCCAAACGATTCGACAACGTATACAAACGGCACAGAATCGATAAAAGAGTTATGTGGATCTTCATCGAAAGGACGTGGAATTTGACATTGGGGATCACGTATTATTACGTGTAGCTCCATGGAAAGGAGTTACAAGATTTGGGAAGAGAGAAAAGCTCAATCCACGATTTATTGGTCCATTTCAGATTCTTGACCGTGTAGGAAATGTGGCCTATAGACTTGTGTTACCTCCAAGTATGTCTCGTGTTCATAATGTTTTTCATATATCTGTGCTTCGTAAATATGTGAAAGACCCGAATCATGTTATTGAGTTAGAACCGGACGAGATAGCTGAAGACTTAACGTACGAGGAGGTACCTGTTAAGATCATGGATAAGAAGGAGCATGTCCTACGCACAAAGGTCATACCACAAGTTAAAGTTTTATGGAGAAATCATGCTATTGAGGAAATGACCTGGGAGTTGGAAACGGAAATAAAAGTGAGGTATCCTCATCTTTTCGAAATACCAGGTACGTATGTCAATTTCGAGGACGAAATTTCATAAGGAGGGGAGGTTGTAAGACCCCAAATTATTAATAAATGAAATTTAATTTCTTCTATTTATTGTTCTAAAATAGTAAGGGTTGATTTGATTAATATGGTTAGTTATGGGTAAAATGCGCAAATATTTTAAATAAGCAAGTGGTTATAAAATATTCATTGTTGTCGGGGAATATTTATTTGGTCGTGGAATATTCTTGTTGGGGAATATTCGTACGACGGCGCAGCCTTGTGTGGGCCCCATAACAGAAAGCGATTGGATGAAGAAAACGACAAAAATAAGTTATTTATAAATAACGGCGTAGTTGTTACCGTTAATACTGTTGGAATATCCGGTGGTTAAAACACGGTAATACGCGTAGCACACGGTATTGCACCAATTATTGATTCTTACGTAAGAAGGCACTACTTAATAATGGTTACAGTAATTACTGTTCAGTATTTTGATAATTGTTGCGTTAATATTTTATATTACTGTTGTTTCAATAATTGTCACTACACAGTATTTTTTATTATCGGAGCAATAATTCATATTATCTGAATATTATTATTAGATAACATTATTGGCAATGTCTAAAAAGTTCTGTCTAAGGAGAGGTTTGGTCATCTAATTGCGCGCCAGTAAGGAGAGATCCTTATTGGAAATCCCCCTCTTTCCTGAGAACGACCTGGTTGTCAGTACTGTGATTCTGTAATATTATTTGTGTATAATTAATTATTGATTTATATGATGAGGAAAATAGTAATTTTATGTGGATATAGATAGAGAAAAATTTTAATGTGACAATTGTTGAAAATTAATATTTTATCTTTTTCTGATAAAATAATTCATTTAAATATATTATTTTAATAATATATTGATGGTGGTATTTTTATAATGAATGTGGGATATATGAGTATATGAGGAGGAAGAGTATTTTGTGGCATTAAATTATTAACACATGTTTTGTGTGTTGGTGGACATAATTCTTGAACGAAAATTTATTATTGACTGTAAAATCGCCCGTTTGTGAATTTCGGTCAATTTTTGTTTGGAATTTGGAAAAACTTTCTTCTGCAAAGTTGTAGAGAATTGCATTTCCTATAAAAACTCGCGAGATTCGAATTTTCTAACAAAAGAGCTATTTATTATGAATTATTGAAGTTTCGAAGTTCCGAAATAATTGATTTTTGGGAGTTTTAGTTAATTATTTTGAGAAAAATATTTTTTATATTTTTTTGGACATCATAAACATGTGCAAGGTGGCTGATTTCAGATTTTCTAAGGTGGGCTTGAAAATTTATATATATATATATATATATATATATATATATATATATATATATATATATATATATATATATATATAATATTAAATTTTCTGCTTTGGTGTTCTAAGCATTTTCCTATAAATAGGGTGCTTAGGTTAGAATTAAAAATAACACCATAAACACAAGTTTCTCTTTATTTCTCTCTCTATATCGAGCGTATTCTTGTGAGTATTTGATACTTTGAGTATTGCTTTACGGTGCAAGTTTCCTTCAGCACTATATCTAGTATTCCAGTCAGAAGTACCGTCTTTTCGAGGTAAGGGATGTTATTTCTTCTTAAATGATATTATTTTTTTCAATATCATTATGCCGAAGTATTGATCTGAATTTTTATCAAATTCGAAACTTTTCATGTCGGGGTTACTATTTATGAGTTACTATTCACGAGTTACTATTCACGAGTTACTATTCACCAAAAAATAAAATTTTCTTCTTTTCGTCTAAAATATCTATCATGGATACTAGCTTTGATTGTATCCATGTTTTGATCATTCTTGAATTTTACTCCACTATGATTATTTATGAGGTATTTTTGGACATGGAATAGCTGAAATACGAATCCTTAATATTTATTATTTTGTTTCACTGGATTCGTTTCCTTAAAAATATTTTTCATCATCCTCAGTCTTAAATGATGATATAACTGAATATCTTTGGCCTGTAGTGCAAAGATGAATAATTTCTGATGAATATCTTTGGCCCGTAGTGCAAAGATGAACAGGTATTGAGGTGAACATGACCAACTGATGAATATCTTTGGCCTGTAGTGCAAAGATGACTATTTGATTCAAGATATTTATTGATTATGTTACAGGGATAAAATGTTGATGATGAGCTTTTAAATTCATAGATAATCGTAGATTTCATTCTCTACGTAACTCTTCTATGAATTATTATTTTCCGCTGCGAATATTGAATTAAAACTTGTTGTCTATTGTATTCTATTAAATTTTTTCCTGTTGAAGACTAACGATAATTTGTTGTATATTATCTTAGTCATAATATTCTTTACTGGGCTAGTTGAGCTCACCCTTTTCCTTGTTGTTCCATTTTCTTCTCAGGAGGCGAGAATGTAGCAAGTACTAGTCGGGGTATGGAATGAAGGTTCTAGGAAGTTGTTTTAGTAGTCCTCACCATTTTTTTGTAAAATATTATTCCAATAATTGTAATGAGGACTTGTTTGAGTGTGGATATTGTCTAGATGATAATATTCGTATTTACACTCACAGTTTTTATGTTGTATTAATAAAGTTGTAGTTGTTTCTGTACCATATTATTGACGACTCAGAATAGGTGTTGTATACCTGTTTTGGGGGCGTCACACCCCTCTTTCCTGGGAACTGCCTGGTTGTCAGTAATGTGATTCTGTAATATTATTTGTGAATAATTAATTATTAATTTATATGGTGAGGAAAATATTAATTTTATGTGGATATAGATGGTGAAAATTTTTTAAATGTGACAATTGTTGTAAATTAATATTTTTTTTGATAAAATAATTCATTTAATTATATTATTTTAATAATATATTAATGGTGATATTTTTACAATAAATGTGGAATATATGAATAAATGAGGAGGAAGAATATTTTTATTGGATTAAATGTTTAACACATGTTTTGTGTGTTGGTGGATACAATTCTTGACCGAAAATTTATTATAGACTGTAAAATCGCCCGTTTGTGGATTTCGGTCAATTTTTGTTTGGAATTTGGAAAAATTTTCTTCTGTAAAGTTGTAGAGAATTGAAATTCCTATAAAAAAATGCGAGATTCGAATTTTCTGATAAAAAGGTTATTTATTATGAATTATTGAAGTTCCGAAGTTCCGAAATAATTGATTTTTGAAAGTTTTAATTATTTTTTTCAAAGAAAACATTTTTTGTTTGTTAAGTGGGTCTAGCATGTGACCTGAATGGCTGATTTCAGATGGTCTTGAGGTGGGGTTGAAAATTATATATATGTATTATTATTATATTCAATTTTCTGCTTTGGTGTTCTAAACATTTTCCTATAAATAGGGTGCTTAGGTTAGAATTGAAAAACACACCAAAAACTGAAGTTTTCTCTCTATTTCTCTCTCTATATTATCGAGTGTATTCTTGTGAGTATTTTGATATCTTGAGTGTTGCTATACGGTACAAGTTCGTTCAGCGTTATTCCAGTCAGGAGTACTGCTCTTTTGAGGTAAAGGATATTGTCGTTAGTATGTAAGGGTTATTATGTTTTTCAATTTCGAAATTCTTCTGAACCTTCAAAAATTCTGGAAAAATTTAAAATAATATTTTGATGAGTTTTGTAGATTGTGTCCAAAAATGGCGATTTTTGGATGTATAGATTAGGAGTTATGGATTTTATGAGAAAATACTATTTTAAAAGTAACCGCTCATAACTCATTGTGGTTAACTCCAAAATTGATGAAATTTTTATTGGGAGTACATCTATATAATATCAGTATACTCTGTGAATTTCAGAATTTTTGGATAAAAGTACAATTTATGATAAATGGTTAAATATTCGGAGGTTTTGGCCATATGAAAAATGGTAAATGAATTTTAAAAATTCTGAGAAAAATATATGTTCAATATGGGACTATATTATGCTAAATTTCAAAAAAAAATATTTTTGGAACTGATTTGGTAATTTTTATGAAAATAGTCTAGTTATGAGTAAAGTAATTAAATATGTTATGTGAAGTAAGAAAATTAAAAAATGTGATTTTATGGCTTGAGAATCATACATGAGTTATATGCAGATTTTTGATGAGGGTTTTGGTTATTGGTGATGAAATCTTATGAGTTTGGCATTTTAGGATGATTAAATGCATTATTTAGTAAAGTGTAAACAATTAAAATAAATTATTTATAAGTTTAAGAAATGTTATTTCAATATCATTATACCGAAATATTAGTATAGATTTTATTGTGGAATTTCTACCTTTTTGTGTCGGGTTTACTATTCACGAGTTACTATTCAGAAGTTACTATTCACGAGTTACTATTCACGAGTTACTATTCACGAGTTACTATTCACGAGTTACTATTCATGAGTTACTATTAATGAGTTACTATTCACGAGTTATTATTCATGAGTTAATATTTATGAGTTACTATTCACGTGTTACTATTCACGAGTTACTATTCACGAGTTACTATTCATGACAAAATTGGTTTCTTTTTCTAACCAAATTATAGTTGATTTATGAATATTACTCTTAAAATTAAAACTATATGTTGATCATATTATTTTTTTATTATCATATATAACATTTTTATAACCCTAATGATGATATTTTTCTTTGACTTGAGTGTAAAGATGGGTAGATTTTTGGTACGATTATGGCTATGGGTTCTCTTTGGCCAGTAGTGCAAAGTTAAATTGTTGACTGGTATGATCATGACCATTGAATTTATAATTGAATATCTTTAGCTTAAGTGCAAAGGTGAAATGATCAACATGGTTATAATTATTGGTTATATAAATTCTAAAATGATTATATATTTCTTTGAGATAATAATATATTTGGCCTGTAGTGCAAATATGAACTGTTGAGGAATATCTTTAGCATGTAGTGCAAAGATGAGTTGTTGATGAATATCTTTAGCCCGTAGTGCAAAGATGAAATTATTAGTATGATTATGAACAGGAACTGTGATTTGGTATAACCATGATCTTTGATGTTTCAGGTAAAGACAAGTGATAAAAATTATCTTTGTCATGGATGAGAAGAGGAATTTAGAACCATAAATATGATTATGAGTTATTCACATGAATGTGGATGAGAACTGTTTATTTATGTTACAAGGATAAAACATTGCTGGTGGATTTTTAACATTGAGAAGATAATAGACTTTATGATCTATTTGACTCTTCTAATGGATTGCTCGTTCCGCTACAACTATGGTTGAAAATTTTTATCATCTACCATATGTTCTAAATCTCTGATTCATTATTGATGAAGGCTATTGATAATTTAATTATCTTTAGTCATGATATTCTTTACTGAGCTAGTTGTGCTCACCCTTTTGTTTCACAATTCCTTTCAGGTAATAAGAGTGTAGCTGGGTCGAGCGAGGGTAACAGAAAAATAGAACGGTGGTCTCTAGCTGTGGAGGTTCTCCCGAAGCAGTATAGAAAAGTTCATTTAGTAGTTTTATTTGGTGAATCCAATAGGGTAAGGTGTACCCAACGTTGGAAGGGTGTTTTGCCACTATCATACAAGATGTCTAACAACATACAACCTCGTGTCATCATGAGACATGGTTGTACATATCCACTTGCCGAGTATATCTACAAGCACTACCTATATAATCTTGGTGTTTGTTTGAAGTATAATTCTCAGTTAGACAAAGTGAAGATAATGATATGTCAAGAGAAGACTCACCATTGGAAAGAATATGATAGTAATCTTCTCGTTTTTCTTAGGGGTCTATTGGGTCAACCAAGGATAATTCTGTGGCCATATGATATCTATCATAACCTAGAAGTATGGTCTCCCATGTACGAGGGTTTCCTTGAGCACTTCTCAAAGATTCTAATTTCTAAAATAGTTTTTGACTATACCTTTATGTAAGGTGTCATTGTGAGGTGTTGTCCACGGTTGGGACATGAGTCACATTTGGTATATATTTGTATCCAAACTCACAGCATATGTGTTGTTGTATTTTGCACGATAATTATTGTAATAAAGTTGTAGTTATTTTCTGTACCATGTATTTGGCGACTCAGAATAGGTTGGATGGAATAGACCTATTTTGGGGGCGTCACAGTTGGTATCAGAGCTTAGGGATATGATCTCTGGCGGAGATCGGGATTAGAACTAGGAGGGAAGAGATGAGTAAATTCTTCACTAGTGTCTCCTACCTAAGCTTATTTGTTGGTCAGTCATAATATCGGGATATTATGTGATATGTTAATTTATTAAATTAACCTTTGTTTTTGAAGCTGTATTCTAGAATGATATCTGAAATACAGGAGATGGGCAATGGAGAAATCATGATGACAGAAAAGATAGAATCTGAAATGAAAGCAAGGTATTCTCAACTCTTTGAAATACCAGGTACGTAAATTTCGGGGACGAAATTTCATAAGGAGGGGAGATTGTAAGACCCCGAATTTTATGAAATAAAAGTATTCAATTTTTCTTATAATTACAATTCAGTAAATGGTTAAATTGATAAAAAGTTAAAGTTATGGGTGAAATGTGAAAATTTTTTAAAATAAACTAGTGGTTATAAAATAATCATTGTTGTCGGGGAATATTCGTTGGTCGTGGAATATTCTTTCTGTCGGGGAATATTCATACGACGGCGCAGCTATTTATGGGCCCCATAACGGAAAACGGTCGGATGAAGATAACGACAAAAATTAAGTTTTTATAATTAACGGCGTAGTTGTTACCGTTAACACTGTTGGAATACCCGGTGGTTAAAATACAATAATACGCGTTATTGCACAGTAGCACATGGTATTGCACAGTATTTTTGAAATTATTGATTCTTACGTAAGAAGGCACTACTGAATAATTGTCACAGTAATTACTGTTCAATATTTTATTTTATTGATTCAATAATTGTTGCGTTGATATTTTATATTATTGTTGTTTCAATAATTGTTGCTGCACATCATCTCCATTATCAGATCAATAATTCATATTATTTGAATAATATTATTAGATAGCATTGTTGGCGATGTCTAAAAAGTTCTGTCTAAGGAGAGATTTGGTCATCTAATTGCGCGCCAATAAGGAGAAATCCTTATTGGAAAGCCCCCTCTTTCCTAGGAACTGCCTGGTTGTCAGTAATGTGATTCTGTAATATTATTTGTGAATAATTAATTATTGATTTATATGGTGAGGAAAATATTAATTTTATGTGGATATAGATGGTGAAAAATTTTTAAATGTGACAATTGTTGTAAATTAATATTTTTTTTTCTGATAAAATAATTCATTTAAATATATTATTTTAATAATATATTAATGGTGATATTTTTACAATAAATGTGGGATATATGAATAAATGAGGAGGAAGAGTATTTTTGTTAGATTAAATATTTAATACATATTTTGTGTGTTGGTAGACACAAATCTTGACCGAAAATTTGTTATAGACTGTAAAATCGCCCGTTTGTGGATTTCGGTCAATTTTTGTTTAGAATTTGGAAAAACTTTCTTCTGTAAAGTTGTAGAGAATTGAAATTTCTATAAAAATGCGCGAGATTCGAATTTTCTGATAAAAGAACTATTTATTATGAATTATTGAAGTTCCGAAGTTCCGAAATAATTGATTTTTGGAAGTTTTAATTATTTTTTTCAAAGAAAACGTTTTTTGTTTGTTAAGTGGGTCTAGCATGTGACATGAATGGCTGATTTCAGATGGTCTTGAGGTGGGGTTGAAAATTATATATATGTATTATTATTATATTAAATTTTCTGCTTTGGTGTTCTAAGCATTTTCCTATAAATAGGGTGCTTATGTTAGAATTGAAAAACACAGCAGAAACTGAAGTTTTCTCTCTATTTCTCTCTCTATATTATCGAGTGTATTTTTATGAGTATTTTGATATCTTGAGTATTGCTATACGGTGCAAGTTCTTTCAGCGTTATTCCAGTCAGGAGTACTGTTCTTTTGAGGTAAGGGATATTGTCGTTAGTATGTAAGGGTTATTATGTTTTTCAATTTTGAAATTCTTCTGAACTTTCAAAAATTCTGAAAAAATTTAAAATAATATTTTGATGAGTTTTGTAGATTGTGTCCAAAAATGGCGATTTTTAGATGTATAGATTAGGAGTTATGGATTTTATGAGAAAAGACTATTTTAAAAGTAACCGCTCATAACTCATTGTGGTTAACTCTAAAATTGATGAAATTTTTATTGGGAGTACATCTATATAATATCAGTATACTCTGTGAATTTCAGAACTTTTGGATCATATGCAAGTACGAGTGCGATATTGTCAACACAAAGGCCCATTTTGTGTGACTTGCAAAGGATGGAGATAGAGTTAAAGACTCCAGGGACCCATGTGATAATGGCGAATATACGAGTAGAACCAACTTTAATCGATAAAGTTAAAGCTGCTCAAGCTACAGACCTGGAGCTGATGCGTATGAGGAAAAAAGTGCAAGAAGGTGCTATGCCGGAAGCAAGAATCGATGAAGAAGGAATATTTCGAGTCAACTCCAGACTTTGTGTTCCTAACAACCCTGATTTAAAGTTTAAAATTATGATGGAGGCGCACAACACACCGTTTGCAATCCATCCTGGAAGTACCAAAATGTATCATGATCTTCGTCATACATTTTGGTGGAGCAATATGAAGAGAGAGATAGCGTTGTTATTCTCAAGGTGTCTAACTTGTCAACGAGTCAAAGCGGAGCATCAAGTACCAAAAGGTCCATTGCAACCACTTGAAATTCCAGAATGGAAGTGGGAGCACATTACCATGGATTTCGTTATCGGTCTTCCTAGGGTTTCTCAAGGTATTGATGCGATTTGGGTCATTGTTGATAGATTGACCAAGTCTGCTCATTTCTTACCGATACGAGAAACTTATACACTTGAACGTCTTGCTCGTATGTACATAAACGAGATTGTAAGACTGCATGGTATGCCAGTATCCATAGTTTCTGACCGAGACCCAAGATTCACTTCACGATTTTGGGTTAGTTTACAAAAAGCTATGGGCACGGAGTTACGATTTAGTTCAGCATATCATCCTCAGACGGACGGACAATCAGAGAGGACTATTCAAACTCTTGAAGATCTATTAAGACTCTGTGTCTTTGACTTCAAAGGAAGTTGGGACAAGTTCTTACCATTGGTGGAGTTTTCCTACAACAACAGTTATCAAGCAAGTATTGGCATGGCTCCATTCGAAGCATTATATGGAAGAAAATGTCGTTCTCCAGTATGCTGGAATGAGGTGGGTGAAGCAACGTTGTTGGGACCGGAGTTGGTACGTATGACTACAGAAAAGATTCAAATGATCCGACAACGTATAAAAACCTCACAAGATCGACAAAAGAGTTATGCTGATCTTCATCGGAAGGACGTGGAATTTGATGTAGGAGATCATGTGTTCTTACATGTTGCTCCATGGAAAGGAGTTACGAGATTTGGAAAGAGAGGAAAGCTCAATCCTCGATTCATCGGTCCATTTTTAATCCTCGATCGAGTAGGAACTGTGGCTTATAGACTCGCTTTACCGCCAAGTATGTCTCGTGTTCATAACGTTTTTCACATATCCATGTTACGCAAATATGTGGAAGACCCGAACCACATTATTGAGTTAGAACCGGACGAAATAGCGGAAGATTTGACGTATGAAGAAGTTCCTGTTCCAAATCTTGGATAAGAAGGAACATATTCTACGCTCCAAGGTTATACCTCAAGTCAAAGTTTTGTGGAGAAACCACGATGTTGAGGAAATGACTTGGGAGTTAGAATCTGAAATGAAATCAAGGTATCCTTACCTCTTCGACATACCAGGTACGTACCCTAATTTCGAGGGCGAAATTTCATAAGAAAGGGAGGTTGTAAGACCCCAACTTTTATAAATAAAGATGAATTTTCTATAAATATTATTTTTGAATATTATGGAGTTAATTTGATATAATGTTATAGTTGTGGGTAATAATTATAAATTTTGTAAAGTACGCAAGTTGTTATATAATATTCGATTGGTCGGAAAATATTCATTTTAACAGGGAATATTCGTACGACGGCACAATCATTGGTGGACCCCACAACGGAATTATTGTCGGATTGAGAAAACGACAAAAAATATTTTATTAAAAATAACGGCGGAAGTTTTACCATTAATACTGTTGAACTACTCGGTAGTAAAAGTACAGTAATACATACGGTTGCATAGTATCACACGGTATTGATTATTAATGCTTATGTGAGAAGTTACTCAGTTTGATTCAATTATTATCAGTTAATAATATGAATTATTTAGCGATAATGACGTTTTGTTTTATTCGTATTATTAACGTAATAAAACAGAAACATCTTTTTATATAAAACAGAATACTTTATTAAACTTATTCTATAAATAGAATATATTATATTTTATTTAAAAGATTTTTCTTTAAATATGGACCGTCAAATTAAAGTAATCAATCTGGACCGTTCATGGATTAGTTACTATGCATTCTATTTTTCTATAAATAGCAGCTCATTCCTTCATTATTTCTTACGAATTCACTGAACTCTAGAGAGAGAAACTATAGAGAGAGAGAAGAAGAGTATTCTACTACTTAACTACTTTCTTATTTCAGCTCTTCTTTAAAACGGTAAGGGGTGTTATTCTTTCTTATTCATGAAGAGAACTGTTGTTATTCCATTTCTTATTATTCTATTAGAATAACATGTATACGCGGTCTACCCTATACTTGGTGACATTCTTCTATTATTCTGTTGAAATATCATGTCTGTGTGTTTTACACCGGACCTAGTTCCGTCTTTATTATTATTCTGTTGGAACATCCTGTCTGTGTGTTTTACACCGGACCTGGTTCCGTCTTTATTATTATTCTGTTGGAACATCCTGTCTGTGTGTTTTACACCGGACCTGGTTCCGTCTTCATTATTATTCTGTTGGAACATCCTGTCTGTGTATTTTACACCGGACCTGGTTCCGTCTTTATTATTATTCTGTTGGAATATCATGTCTGTGCATTTTACGCCGGACCTGGTTCCATTATTTATTATTCTGTTGGAATAACCTGTCTGTGCGATCTATCGCATGCATGGTGATTTCTTTTGTTATTCCATTCTTTATTATACTCAGTTGGTTAAGTTTTGACTTTTATACTCCATGAAATTTGTGGAATATCCTTGATAATTACGTTTCATCCAGTATCTTTTCATGAAAATATTCTTCTAAGCATTCTTGAATTTTACTCCACAAAGCAGTATCATGTTGACAATTTGGACGTTGTTAATTCTTGGATAAATTAATTCTTGAACTTGTTTTATTGAATTCTTATATCATTGTCATCATCCTCATGTTTATAAAATGTTGAAAGTCATCTGTGGCCTGTAGTGCATAGATGGACTTGGTATGATTATGACCAGGGATTATTCGGTATAATCATGACCGTAATATTACAAATAATGTGGTAAAAGTCCTCATTGGCCCGTAGTGCATTAATAGACAGTTGTTGGCATGATCATGACCATTAATGAATACACGAATATCCTTGGCCGTAGTGCAGGGGTGATTCGATGATGTGGATTATTTTATTAAGCTGAGTCCCAGCGATCACGGTGTTGAAAAACCTTTTAAATCATAAAAGACAGTAGATTTTATTTTCTACTTGACTCTTTTAATGGATTACTTGTTCCGCTGCAGTTAAACTTGATGTCTATTATATTTTATCAGTTTAACATTGTTGAAGGCTAATGATAATTTATTCTGCATTATCTTAGTCATAATATTTCTTACTGGGCTAGTTGAGCTCACCCTTTCTTTCACTGTTCTCTTCAGGAAATGAGAACGTAGCTGGGGCAAGTCGGGGAACGGAGTGATGGTCCGAATGATAGTATTAGTTAGTAGTCCTCACTATTCTATGTAATAGTGTGATAATAAATGTAATGAGGACTCCTTTTGAGTATGAATACTCTCTAGAAGATAATATTTGTATTCAAACTCACAGTTTATGTTTTGTCGTATTGTACACGACAGTTGTATTAATAAGTTGTATTTGTATTCTGTACTATGTATCTGACGTCCCAAGATGGGTGATGTATACCTAATTTTGGGGGCGTCACATTTGGCCTGTAGTGCAAAGATGAGTTGTTGATGAATATCTTTGGCCCGTAGTGCAAAGATGAAATTATTAGTATGATTATGAACAGGAACTGTGATTTGGTATAACCATGATCTTTGATGTTTCAGGTAAAGACAAGTGATAAAAATTATCTTTGTCCTGGATGAGAAGAGGAATTTAGAACCATAAATATGATTATGAGTTATTCACATGAATGTGGATGGGAACTGTTTATTTATGTTACAGGGATAAAACATTGCTGGTGGATTTTTAACATGGAGAAGATAATAGACTTTATGGTCTATTTGACTCTTCTAATGGATTGCTCGTTCCGCTACAACTATGGTTAAAAATTTTTATCATCTACCATATGTTCTAAATCTCTTATTTATTATTGATGAAGGCTATTGATAATTTAATTATCTTTAGTCATGATATTCTTTACTGAGCTAGTTGTGCTCACCTTTTTGCTTCACAATTCCTTTCAGGTAATAAGAGTGTAGCTGGGTCGAGCAAGGGTAACAGGAAAATAGAACGGTGGTCTCTAGCTGTGGAGGTTCTCCCGAAGCAGTATAGAAAAGTTCATTTAGTAGTTTTATTTGGTGAATCCAATAGGGTAAGGTGTACCCAATGTTGGAAGGGTGTTTTGCCACTATCATACAAGATGTCTAACGACATACAACCTCGTGTCATCATAAGACATGGTTGTGGACATCCACTTGCTGAGTATATCTACGAGCACTACCTATATAATCTTGGTATTTGTTTGAAGCATAATTCTCAGTTAGAGACAGTGAAGATAATGATATGTCAAGAGAAGACTCACCATTGAAAAGAATATGATAGTAATCTTCTCGTTTTTCTTTGGGGTCTATTGGATCAACCAAGGATAATTCTGTGGCCATATGATATCTATCATAACCTAGAAGCATGGCCTCCCATGTACGAGGGTTTCCTTGAGCACTTCCCAAAGATTCTAATTTCTAAAAAAGTTTTTGACTATACCTTTATGTAAGGTGTCATTGTGAGGTGCTGTCCACGGTTGGGACATGAGTCACATTTGGTATATATTTGTATCCAAACTCACAGCATATGTGTTGTTGTATTTTGCACGACAATTGTTATAATAAAGTTGTAGTTATTTTCTGTACCATGTATTTGGCGACTCAGAATAGGTTGGATGGAATGGACCTATTTTGGGGGCGTCACATTAACGATAACAACTACGCCGTTAATTATAAAAACTCAATTTTTGTCGTTATCTTCATCCGACCGTTTTTCGTTATGGGGCCCACAAATAGCTGTGCCGTCGTACGAATATTCCCCGACAGAAAGAATATTCCACGACCAACGAATATTCACCGACAACAATGATTATTTTATAACCACTTGTTTATTTTGAAAAATTTTCACATTTCACCCATAACTTTAACTTTTTATCAATTTAACCATTTACTGAATTGTAATTATAAGAAAAATTGAATACTTTTATTTCATAAAATTCGGGGTCTTACAATTAGTATTAATTTACTTATTAAATTAAGTAATTAATAAGTAAACCATATAGCACCTCCACCACCTAAGCCTCCACTCCCACCTACACCTACTCCAGCACCTCCACCAAATCCTCCACCTTTCACACCTCCAAGTCCGCCGCCACCCCCTAAGCCTCCACCCCCTCCTGCTCCACCACCTAAGCCTCCTCCCCCACCTACACTTCCTCCAGCAGCTCCACCAAATCCTCCACCTCTCTCACCTCCAAGTCCGCCGCCACCTCCACCACGACCGCCGCAACCTCTGCAGCCACCAAAACGACAATCATCACCACGCCCACCTCCACCATAATAGTTTTTTGCACTTTGTAGAGCTAATACATCAACATGTATGCATTATTACACTACATTCTTATGAGATCTTCTAGACAGACATGAAAATTGGACATAAGTGTATTTGAATTTTACCTATTTGTATTTTTACCCACCATTGAGGGTCAAAATATAAATAAATAAAATTCAAATACTACACTCATGTCCAATTTTCATGTCCATATAGTTTTTCCATTCTTATATTACACATATACATTATACATATTACATTATACATATTACATCTGTAATTTATACATTTATAATTATTTATAAAAATCATTTCAATAATTATGAAATTAATCCATAATAAAATTAACACTTTTAGTATAACGAACTACTAATTTAAATAATTAATATCTCCTCCCTTAATTAATTAAAATAACTCATTTAAATTATACAATTTATATTATATAATTTAATTCAATTTCTTCTTTCTCACCATAAATTATTTTATATTATATTATATAATTTAATTTAATTTAATTTGGAACCCCCACACCCACCCTCACCCTCTCATTGTAGACCCGCATAAGTACAAAGAATGTTTTCGTTTTCTTAAGTTAATAGACCATATTTTTTAGAATAAACTTAAAATAAGTTAGGTCAAATATCGAGTCTGAATCAAATTATAACATAATAAAACTCAAAACGACACGTGTTGACAGTATATACACATTCAAATATTTCTTCTATTACGATACAGTATTGAAGTTTTCTATCTATAAAATTTATTGAATACAAGACATACGTTGGAGGTAGAGAGGGATTCTAGTGTCCTACTAAAGTCATGTGTAATGATAAAGTAAAAACTCTTTCTCTCTCTTCTAGTTTGCCATTCTAAACTTTTGCCTAAATTTTTTGCTAAAATCACTCTATGGACTAAGGAAAAGAGAGAGAACAAGACACTAATGAGAACATATTTCACAGTCACACGGTACATTGACAAATTATGTTGGGTGGCCAATAAGTCAACATTGCATGTGTTAAAATATCGAACATGTTGCATACACCTAATTACCCCACTTCCATAAAATAAAATAAAATAAAATTAATAAATTTGATTCTTTTAACGGTTGAATGAATATAGCCCGGATTTCACGCATGAAAAAAACGACTCGAATGATACGATCTTTCCGTCACCCCAAGAATAAAAATTTTCCACTATTTCACCAATTACACCTATAGAAAATGTCTTGAAATACAAAAGAAAAAGTTGTCTAACAAAAGATAGCTAGAGTACGTAATTCAAATGTAAAAATATTGTATAAAAGTTATTTTACCCTTAAAACTACTCAAGTAGACTCCATCATTTTAAGTAGACTCGTGCAAGCGTGCCCGTGCCCTATATATAATAAAGCTCAAATAAGCACATGAAATATTAGACTAGAAGAGAGACTCGACAAACGAGCGGGTTTGGACGGACATTAATGGTTTTGAGTGTAAACGGATGAGTTATATGGGCTGAAATTAGGGTTGAATAAATAATCAAATTAGAATTAAAATCGTACGAACTGCACCAATTAAAATCTCAGCAACGGTTCCGGCGTATGTGACGGTTTTAGGTGGATTGAATAACCAAATTTATAATTTTCGATTTAGTTACTAGCCAAAATCGTACGCATAAAACCGAAATTGCACTATGTGTGTGTATGTATGCATTATCTTTAGTAAATTTTAAAATTACTTTTCACTTGAACACGCTCAGAGAAAACTCCAGTCTTGCATTGTCATTTTTTCACCAATTGAAAGAAGATGGTTAAAGGTTATAGAGTCAAAAATTAAACATTTGAGTTTTAAAATTTCGGATTTGTTTGATGCGTTACTAGAAGGGGTTTATAACTGTGGGGCCAAATTCGTTGGTTCGAGAACTTGATGCATTGGTTAAGGTATATGTTATAGTAGTAGTAGTTTAATAGATTATTTTTCAAATTAGGTATAGTTAGGATTATATTTTAAAAGTCCTACCTACAATATATAAGATAGAATTTCATTCTATATGCAGTATATACTTTAATTTTTGGGGAACTAGATAAACCTCCTTGCTTATTATAGAATATATGGCCTCCGTTGTTTTATATAGCGTATGTTTTAGTTTTAAAACATCATTCCTTTATTATAAATTAAAACTATTTTATGCGTCTCACTGTTCTATGATTTGATGGTAAATTTGACATGTTTGGCAAAATGAGCTTTGATTCTATGCTTGATATAATTTCCATTGCCAACTCTGTTACTAAGTTAATTGCTCGATGTGAGCTCTGTGTTAAATTCTATTGAAGATTTATACCTTTTTGTTGTTTCAATTGGTTTTGGAACCGAAACCGTACCAATTGAAACCGCACCGCACAGTTTAAAACTGCACTGCACCAATCATAAACGATTTCGTATACGATTTTAAATTTGTCAAACCGCACCTAAGCAGCCGCACCATGCTCACCCCTAACTGAAATAAATGGACTTTACATAAATGGTTGTAAATGAATATGGGTGGATATGAGTTTACCCATAAAATCATCCCAATAAACATAGAATTGATAAAATAAGGGGTTGTTTGATTAGCATTGAACCATTCAGTGCGTTTATTTCGAGAAAAAATCGTGCTGAATCGATCAACCATTTAGACGATTTGGGTTGAATGGCTAAATCTTATTTTTTTGATTGAATGGGCTAAATGACGACCGAATGATTTCTTATTTTTTTTTTGCAATAGTAATTATTATATTAAGTAATATTAAATAAATTTACAAACATTTTAAATTTTTTCAAAGGGATAAAATAATAAAAATTTGTTATTCAGATGTTTTAAACATGTCAAATTAACAAATAACTTTTTTCATTCAAATTCATATTCATTCGATTTTTATCAAACACTCCCTAAATCACGACCAAAATACTGTTATAGTTTATTTTGATGGCCAAATGCAAAGAGCCACCACCAAAACTAGAGATCTAAACTCACAATCTGACTAAGACTAAAAAATTAACAGCTCTTTACCCACTAAAGGGGTGTTTGCTTAGAGCTAAATGGCTAAATAGATAAGTTATTATGTATTTATTTTGAATTAAAATCGTCTGAATAGTTAATCGATCAGATTTTTGAACTGAATGACCAAGTATAATTTTTTTTGCTGAATAGGCTAAATGACTGCCGAATGAAGTATTTTATATTTAATTTTTTTTACAATATTAACTATTATATTAAGTAATATTAAATAAATTTACAATAATTTTAAATTTTTTTCAGAAGGGTAAAATAATAAAAATCTGTTATTCAAATATTTAAGACATATCAATTATCAAACAACTTTTTTCATTCAGAATTCTATTTCATTCAACTCATTCAAATTTATTAAACATTTAAAACTATTTCATTTAATTTTATTACACCCCCAAGTATACATATACATACATACATACATACATATATATATACATACAGATATACATATATATGAAAAAAAGTAATCTAAAACATAACCAAGCTTGGTTAAAATTACTTAATAAATCCTTTATAAAACAATGTAATTTTATCTCTAAGGTTAAGTTTTCCATTTTTGAGTTTTTATTTTTAAAATAATTTTAAATTTATACAAAACTATGTCGTTTTTTAGATTACATTTCTTCTCTCTCTCTCTCTCTCTCTCTCTCTATATATATATATATATATATATATATATATATATATATATATATATAGGATCAGGTGCGGGAGTCCGCATTTTGTTAAAATACTTTTTTTAAAACAACTAATTTTTTTTTTAATATTTTATAGAACTGAAATTTTTACATAATACATTATTTTAGGTGTGATTTAGATACAAGTTTTGTTATATGTATCCAAGTCACACCCAAAACACTGTATTATATAAAAAATTCAATTCCATAAAATATTAAACTTTTTTTTTAATTGTTTTAAAAAAAAATAAAAAAAAATAAAAAATTCCACATTTTAAGAACGTTCTGGATCCCGTATAAGATCCAGACCCTGTAGATATATATTTTAAATGTATGTATGTATTATAGGTAGAAAAATATACATGACTCATAATATAATTAATTGATCTGAAAGAGAAATACAGAGCCAAGAGGGAAGCTTTAAATTAAAGATTCAACTAATCATCAAACGCTGACTACCATGCAACTCAAAAAACCAAAAAAAGGGACAAAAATAGTCTTGGCTGAATAGCCTGGAAATAACAGGACGATGATTTGAGTAAAACTGAATACTAGAATATTTCACTAATAGTATTTCTTGTTTCTCTCTCTAAAGTTATGCATATCTCCTTTAATTTTATTGCCATCTGTTTCTAACTCATGAATAAAAGTTTAAATTTGAAAATTGGGATATAGATTTTAGCATGTGTAGACTAATCCCAAGAAATTATAGTATAGAGTTTATATATAAATAGAACCCAGTGAGGAGCCCATGTCCACTAACCTAATAAATGGGTGGAAATGGGTTAAACCATTTATAATTTTTCTTCAACAACTAGCAGCCAACACCCATTTAATGTGGCCAACCCCAGGTCTACTAGAAGGTACAGTATTAAGCAGATTAAACTTTCTAAAACCTTAATCCTTAGTTAACACCATCAGAAAAGAGGGTTGAAGAAATCCCTTAAATTAGTAATGCAAGACAGGTTGGCCATTGACTGAACATATTAACCATTTAATTACTTAAACTAGTAGGACATAGGAGGTGGCAGCACATAGGAGGGGTATTGGGTTAAAGTCCCACATCGATTACCTAGAAACTCGTTACATATACTTGAGAAGCCTCCCCACTTGGCAACAATTGGTTTTAAGATGGAAGTTTGATGTTTCAACGAACGTGATCAAAAGCTTCATGCTACTTAAAATCTTCACAACAATATATTGAAGCGCCTGCTAATTTTCATAGTTGCCAGAAGCTCAAAATCTTCACAACAATGGACTTCTCAATGGAAAGGAGCTTAGGGTATTAATAAGCCAGTCAATTTGGTAATAAAGTAAACCGTATGCCATCTGCCCAAGCAAGCCCTTACAAACATGCTTAAACGTAACATAATTACTGGATGTGGTAACCTTCTGCCGTTAATTTACTGCAAATGAATGATGATAATCACGTTTATGTTTTTTTATTTATGTATATAGGTAGTAATTTTTGTCCAAATATGGGGATCAGAACAAACGATCTTGAAGTTATTCCTTAATACGTCTGCCATTTCTCCCACCCCTTGGGGTCATCAGGTTTGTGTTCTTGTTTCACAATCCACAGCAAATTCTGTTCGACTTTCAAAGCACGAAGATTCAACTGCATGCTCTTGGTAACATTTCTAGCTTTTCTAAAAAGAAATCGACAGAACAGAACAGGTAAATGCTGCTAATACGAGTCTCAGCGAGCCAGTGGTCCAATCATATAATTTTAAAATGACAGCAAAAACTATGCATCCATAAATATAGTCAAAAGACGAGGCAGACAAAAACATGATTAGCTTTATGAAGAAATTTATAAAGTTGTAAAATCACAGTTTATATGATCAAGTCAAAGCTAAAGACAGTTGAAATGGTACGTGTTTAAGACCTGAAAAAAAAATGTGGTCCAACTTAGAAGTTCACCTTGAATCCTCAATGCCAAGGGACTCTACATCTTTTACACAATAAGTTCATCTTCAAGATAGTTGTACTCAAATCTGAATTCAGTCTTGATTCTCTGGCACCTGAACAAAAACATTAACACATACATCACAACCAAAAATAAATAGATCGCTAGTTCTCATCTGCTTTCTAGATATAAACATCAGTCGTTGTACTATACTTTTCTTTTCTTTTTTCTTTTTTCTTTTCTTTTCTATTTTGTCTTTGACTGTTGAATGATTTTCCAAGAGGGCTTTCAGTATGGCCATAACTGATTTGTTATTGGTGCTGAATGGTAGGATTTACAAGGAATTGAGATAAATGGTGACATAAATCGAGAAAAATTCTTAGGTTGATTTTGATGGTCCTTTTCTATGAAGCCAGGAAAAACATATAAAACACTATTATGACTGAATTCTTCATGTATTTTTATCTGGCTCCACTTAGAATTGATAATTTCCTTATATAGCATGGTAAATAAAATTTGTGGAAGATGTAAAAATAAAAATAAAAGAAAAATAAGCTCCCTCCTCTTGCACACACAATTGCAACTAGATCCAATGTAATCAATCATATAGACATGGTGCATATATATCTCGTATTAAGCAATTGGAAGAAAAGGGGTCAAGAAAACAAACCATCCATGTTGCAACTCATCACTGATATGGAAATCGAAGTACACGTATGTCCCCTGCTCATAATCATCAGTGGCAACTTTTGGCTCCTCGTGCCGCTGAAACCATGTGTTGTATTTTTTATGGTATCTCCACGATTGCTTTTTCAACTCCTTTGCAGCCAGATATTGCTGATAAGTATTCTGCAACAAGGGATGACTTTAGAACAAACAGTAAAATAAATATGCAACTATGTTCATATTACAAGAGGAGAATTAGTTGATAGAGAAGTAAACTACCTGTTGGTAGTAAAATGCAAAAAATAGGGTATCAGTGCCATAATTATCAGCTCCGAGCCGTTCCCAGAAGGCAGGATTATTGACAATGGGTGCCTGTCCTTGAGGATAGCTAGAAGGGGTCGCAGCAGGGTGCTTCTGTAAAAATCCAGATGTATTATATTCCACAGTAAATCTGAAAGAATGGTGCAAGAAGATGTAGATAAAAGGACTATAATACCGGAGTGTAGCTCTTTGCACGTTCTGAGTCTTTTGGCTGAGGAAGTTTGTAATAGGCAGACTCGAGCATCTGCAGATTGTAAAACTGATCATGCATACCCCCAGTATTAACAGTTGATCCGCCAAGGTTATCACCAATGGCACCAAGGTCAGCAACGCTTCTCCGACCAATAACCCCAAGGCTGCCTGAAGGCTGATTGGATTGTAGAGGTTGACCAGAAGAGAGATCACTATCCCTTGGTATTTGGGCAGACTGTGTAAAGGAGCCAGATACTCCAGCCTGAATTAGAAATTAGAGAAGGGATCACAATCCATTACCTAAGGACTCGGCTAATATTTCTTTTTCATTTGTATTTTACAACACAGAAATCCCATCATAAACTCCAAGTAATCAGAAATCAACAGTATATAATACTAACCGGTGGCAAAATTTCATTATTAGATACCAAAATTGCACCTTTCAGTGGTTTCAAGGTTTAAGACCTATGGTTATTTGGATTATTCAGATTATTGCAATAGTTTGATTGTTGTGAATTTATGATTGTTGAAATAATCTCAAAAACAGTTTGAATTTGCTGGTCAAAAATTGTTGAAAGAAGACATAAGAATAAAGATAATTTGGATTTGTTTATCTGGGTCACTTTTGCCTTAAAAAGCATAATCAACTCATCTGGATTGATTCTAAAAGACTGAAAAAGCAGCTCCCCCTTGCCTTTTTAATATTTTGCCAAAATCTGATTATTTGGACCAAATTAGCCAATCCAAACATCTGAAATCTGCTGTATGATTCTAAAAGGCAATAATCAAATTTTAAACACCCAATCCAAACAGGGTCAGTGAACTACAGAAATTCTTAACTTTTAGGGAGTAGTTAGATAAGATATTATCCATTGTAGTTTCTTTGCAATAGTAAAATATTAAACTACATCAACTTATAATGGCTCATATATATAACTACGAACCTTTACATTAAGAGTTGTGTCTCATAATCAGGTGTCTGGACTTGATTGTTGGGTCATAAGAATTTGGCTTAATTATGATTTAGAGAGTGCTTAGAAGGGTTGATTAGCATTCCCTAGATGTTCATGAAGCAAAATTCTGTAAACTTGGTAAAACAATCAAGACCAGGAACCTGATTACGACACACAACTCTGAGCTATCAACTGGCATTTGAACTGTGGAAACCATGTACGGGTGGTGCCTAGTAAGATGTATGAGCCATCTAAACACTAGATTACAGTCCATATAGTTTAATATATTATTCAATCTCACCTATAACCAAGAAATAAATGAAAAAAATACGACTGAAAACACAAAATAAACAATCAATCTGCCTGAACCACTCGTAATTAAAGAAGTTGCACAAGCACAAACTAGAGATATAAAACATACAGGTGTATCTAAACCATATGAAGCTTTTAGATCATCCTCACTCATGAGATTTCTAACAACCCCGGTATTCATAGTAGATTCAGCAGCTGATTCATCAGATAGGTTCTGCTGGTTGTGCAACTCCTCAATTTTAACACCAACTTCTGGATTATGTACAAATGATAACATATTTCAGATGTTTTGATAGTACGTTATAGTTGTCAAATCATAAATTGTATCATGTATTGAAAATCCCGGAATCGAGTATCATAAGATATGAAATAAATGCAACAAAACACAATCATTAAGTATCTAAACATATAGAGAACTCAATTTATTGGACAATATAGCATCATATTAGCTTAATCTTAAGTTAAAGTAGTCAAATAAAACAAGTAACAAATTTTTAATATTCAAAATATAGTTTAAAGACTCTAAACTAGAGGCTTAATTAATAGCCCATATTATTCAAGTATTATTTGCAAAAAAATTATTAAAAATAGGGGAAAATAATAGCTTAACATATCATGTCTTAAACTTAACATTTACGTGTATTATTTTACAATATATTAATAACTTAACATTTACCCGTCTACAACATTAAATTGTTTAGTTGTCGTATCATAAATCGTATCATATATTGTAAAATACGAGGATACAGTGTGTTATCACTTTTCAGATAAACAAGTGAGACTATATTGAATTGCTTTTGTATCAAATTGTATCTAAGATACGTATTGCGTTTCATAAAATACTGACAACTACCACAGTAATCAAATGGGCTTCACAATACCAATCGAGTTTCAACACAATTCAGAAGGACTTCTACAGATTGTAAAATGCACTTTAATTAAGTTTAACCCTGATTATACGAACATAACTCAAGGATAATCAGCAGAAAAGCAAAAATTGGAAACAAATTATAGGTTAAAACTACAATACCTGCATCTTTATGACCAGTTGATATCACTCCCTGCTGAGTGGACTGTTGATGGGTCGAATTTGACTGCTGTTGTAAGGAGACAGGCGTGACAGCATTAAGACCTGATGCTTGGACTCCAACCCCCAACCCAACTTGAGGCGAGACAGCGGAGCTTTGAGAATTGAACTGAAAACATGATCAAAAGTCATGTAATGAAACTACTTGGCTATTATAATGAAATGAAACTGAGTAACTAAACTTTATTTCCAGATTAATATCATAAAACACAGCATGCAGCACTAAATCTCCAACAAAAGGAACTTGAATTAAGAACAAGACCCCCAAAAGACTAAATTATGATCATCATCAAGTCAAAATTTGGATTACAGTTAACAGACAATGGCAGTGGTGGAGAGATTAGTGCAACACAAGATAAGAGGTTTTGTCATAGCTATAATTCAAGGCCTTTAAAAGTAACTTTAAAACCTTCAAGTAGATAACAGTATGATACATGATAGAGTGTGATGATAGTTCAGACACAGAAATGGAATGAGAAAAAGCCATAAAAAAACAGTAACTTCTCGTATTTTCATGACTTCAACTCACAATTCATGAAACTTCTAACTTTAAAATTGCAGGACAAGTTTGAATCCCAAAAGACATTAGTGGACTCTAACCCTGGAAAAGAAAAACAAAAAAGAAAGTAGCTAAAAATTGATGTACTTATCTTTTATTAATAAAAAAGACAGATCAATTTACCTAGAGGCAAGAAGGTAAGGAAAAACACAAAAATCATTAATACACACTGGAAAGAAAAAGGAAGTAGCTCAGAGAACAGGAAACCCATAAACATCAGAAAACACCTGCTGCAGGAGTGGGTTTTGCTGCTGTGACGAGAACTGCTTGTGATTTCCTCCAGAAAGCGGAGGCATGCCAAGAATCGTACTCTGACCCTGTTGTTGCACCTGCTGGAATCTCTGCAAAAATTTCTCCCTCTGGTCTGGTGCAATTTCAGTTCTTCCACGAAACTGTCCCTGAAAATGCAAATAGTTAATTTCCAAAAAACAGAATAAAATACTTCAATAGGATTATGTAACAATCCAAGACAATCACTTAATAGTTAATACAATACATCAAAGGTGAGCAAACATGTAAACAGGTCACCATTCTTCAAGGAAAGACATAAATACTTATAGGTTCATTAAAGACATCAAAAAGGGCTGATCAAGAAAATATTTAATAAACTAACAACGCCTTTACTTGCATTGGATAGCATTGCAAAGCTCAATTTTTTTGGAGGGGTGATGCGGATAGTAAAGCTTAATGTCTAGCATGAAATGAGTTGTCTTAGCACAGCACCTTCTTTCAAGGAAAGTATTCAAAGGAGAACTATCCTGCTTTCCAAATGATTTCCGTATTGCAATTCTGGCTTTGGACGGCGAAGGTTATTCATTCAAGGATGGAGGGGGAGAATACAAAAAAAACACAAAGGGAAAAAGAATGATCTGATGAGAATTACAACAACATGGATGCGTACTAGAGCTAGAGATTTGACGAGAAAATGTCAAAATCATTGAAACAAAAGATCTAGACAGCATCTGTTTTAATGGAAATTAACATACAAACACTAAATTTCAACTTAAAATAATTTTTTTGAAACAGTTCATTTGGTAATTATGTTGATACCATATCATCATGCTTGCATCAGTAGTGATAATATCACAGATATAACAATCATGTGGATGCACACACTAGACATAAAAGGATCTGCATGTGCATATGTTGTGCGCATCGCAAACGCATACCCAAAAAAAAATTATATATATATATATATAGAGAGAGAGAGAGAGAGATCAGATAAGAGACTTCAATGTCTACTTTTCTTGTTTAGAGCCAAATTCACGGGAGATATAGAAAGAGAAAAACTAATAGCTGAGGTCTTGAAGGAATGGCCGTCATATTTCTTGAAACAATGAAAGCAACTTATGACTAATACATGACATTACGCCGGTATGAGCTGACACTCGAGATATACACGATTAGCTTTCCAAAGTTAAATTTTTGCCTGTGGCATAAACTTTAACAGACTGGCGAAATTCAGAGCAGTGACCAAGAAGACGAGATAATTGTGAAATTAGAATAACAAGGTTGCATACCGCTTCACTTTGGTTTTGGAAGGAACTTCCAGGCCTCCATTGTATCCCAGGAACTACAGAAGGGGAAAAGACCCTCCCAGCCATAGCTGCAACCTCACCAACATTCCCATTGTCAGCCAAGTTAATTCCATCGTTAGCCTTGGCAGCCTGTGGTAACATCATTCTATTAGTCAGCGGGGAGACCAGAGGCTGCGCCATTGCACTGCTCCCAAGTCTCTCGGCTGAAGGAACTGCTGCATCAAGGACTCCAATGCTAGAAATTGCACCACCAGAACTAATAAGGTTACTAGTTGATAGTGGGCTGGTTAGACCACCTCTACCAATACCCCTTAGTCCAGTTTCAGACAGAGTCGGGGACGATTTACGACCAGGAAAGTTTGCAACCTCTTCTTCCTTCGATGAAATAGATACACTTATAGGAGATGACGAAACAATAGCACTGGTATTTTCCAACACCCCTTGAGCAAAACTTGGACCTGAAAGGATTGCTGAAGCAGTAGACACAGCAGGTAATATATTAGTTGTAGCATTCACAGTACCAGGTGTTGCATGGCTTGCTGTTGGTGTTGTTGGAGCAGAAGAACCAGCAATAATATTTTTGGAAGATGGCGTTTTTGGAATAATATCCGAACTAGTGTCTAGGGAAGCAGTCTCCTCAACTTGCTCCTGGACAGAAGAACCCTGTAAGTTTGAAGAAGTCGCTGCAACCTGGAAAATGGCAACAACCATCTTATATATTACTGTAGGTTTGATTAATACACATGAACACAAAAATTTCAGGAAATTAAAGAACATGATATTTTTTTAAACTCGTAGAAAAGTAAACATGCAAAATATAATATGATTGTCCTCCATGCAAGATATCAAAACCAACAAAACCCTGAAACTGTATACAGAAATAAGAGAACAAAATAGAAGCAAGCACCAGAAGAAAGAAAAATCCTCTCTTGGGCGACCTAAGTAGCAAAGACTGTGCAGAACTCAAAAGAAAAATAAATAAATTCACTTCTCCTA
Source organism: Panax notoginseng (assembly GCA_016801055.1). Lineage (NCBI taxonomy): Eukaryota > Viridiplantae > Streptophyta > Magnoliopsida > Apiales > Araliaceae > Panax > Panax notoginseng. The sequence goes on along the minus strand of CM029012.1, from coordinate 138,075,477 downwards.
GTTACGTATTCACTTCAAATCCTTCCACAACAACTAACAACTAACAACTATCTTAATCAAAAATATTAGAAACTGAAAGCATGAAAGCTCATTCAAACACAACCTATATTATAGCCTAAATATTGCAAAATTAACTTGAAGCACACTAGTCTCAACCTTGAAACCAAATTCTTATTCCAATCAAATACTGAATCACCAAAGCAAAGCAGCTAAAATAAATTAAAATAAAAGATAAAATCCATTTTACATGATGGACAAATGTTTCAAAATTAACATTGAAGGAAAAAAGACGGGTGATTCGTGGATGCCAAAAGTCATACAGAATTGCTATTGTAGCAGGCCCTACAAGAATCTTTAATTATGTACATACAAGTGGACCAGACACCCTTAAAGCGTATGACACCAGTAGAAACTGCCATAAATCATCACGCAAACGAAATCACATGATACTCCCTGGTAATTGTCCCCTGAATTGAAAAGATGTGCCAAGTCCAAACTAAAGAATTCTCCAAAAAGTTTCTCTGCTTTGAAATAATCACCTCCAAATTAAACCCTCTACTTTAAATACTGAGAAATAACATACCAGCGGTTGAGCTGGAGATGTCGTCAAAGACGTTTTCAAACTTAAAACTGTACTGGTGACACCAACACCCTGTGGAAAAAGTAAAAGGAGGATACACTTTGATAAAAGCATCTTGGCATAGAAGAGCATACTGAGTGCATCTCTTTATACTACTATGAAAAGACAATCCGAATAGTAAACAGGCTTCCATGTGCCTAAAACTCATGTGAACAAGCCAAAAGATGCCATACACGGAATATGCATCAAGCTACAAGCCTTCCAGATGTATATACGGAGCGGAGATTAATTATTTAATCAAAATCAGCTTTTATGATAATACGCATCAAAATCCTAGCTTATATCTACTGATAAAAATATTGAGGACGACTCCAAAATTTGGCAATCTTATTTATTTATTAATTCTATTTTCATATATATACTACCTCTGTTCTAAATACATAAGAAGATATTATACAGAACATAACAAATTCATTTCAAGCATTGTAGAGCTTCCAAGCTTCAAGTACCAACATTAGCCATTATTTAAATTCATATTTGTAGTCATTCTTAGACAATTCTTTTGACCTATTCCGACTAGCCGCCCAGCCAAATCGAGGCTGATTCATTGGCACTGAATATCATAAGGCTTAATTAATGACAGCATTATGAAGAATAGAAATGTCACTTTTTCTCCTTTCATGCTAAGAATTTTCTTTATATAATATCAAGCCCTTTTTAACCAGACGTTTCTAGTTTCTAAGGAAACATTCTCTAGCACTCTGGTGTCTTTATATAGGCATTTGTGCAGTTAAGTCCACACAAGAAACCAGATAGAGATATATGGAAAGTGGGAACTATTGAAGTCTTACAGCACAAAACCTTGTAACTAAACACCAATATGGCATATATTTTCCCAACATGACAAAGCAACTGTGAATTTCTTATGCAACTATGGTAAGTCATTATAATACTCAAACACGTACACTTTTTAAAGATTGAAACATAAGTTTTTTGTGTTTGATAGAATAAAAAGAGTATAACGAGGGGACAATAAATCCACCCAATACAGACTAACAAGTAAATGAAAAACAGTAAAATCAATTTAAATTGCTCTCCAACCTCTATGCAAGTCCAGAATTGATATGCTTCTGAATACATGAACAAAAACGAGATGTTAATAAAGTGATTCTATGATTCTATCCCTTAATAGATTCAAGGGAAAAAATTGGACTTCAACACCTATGTTTCCGGCATATTCAAATTTGCTGAGGTAATAACAAGGCTCACCTAGATGTTAAAGTTATACAAAATGCTGTTAACTGTGCCTTCCATGGGGTATATAACATTTGGTCTGTTTCAAATTAGACAATTTTAAAAAATATATGGACTAACCGGTACAGCAGAATGAAAGTGTGCAGGAGAGTGAAGAAAGCTCAAAAGTAAGACTTTCTATGAAAAAAACATCAAAGCCAAGACTTATTAAAAAAACACTGAAAGGCAAGACCACAATAAAGTCAAGCAACGGCCCCCAAGTAAGCACACAGTACGTATTGGAAGACGAGCATAGAATATTGGGAACATAAGAAAAGGAACCATCAGTTCAAATATTAATCACCATCAGAGATAGAGAGCAATAAATCTAAGTTGTAATCAAAGCCAATAACTTGTACTAACGTCATAACCCACAATCATCCTCAATAAGGGGGAAGCTCTACACGTTCCTCACCAAATCATGGCCCCTGTCCTGCTCATTTCTTTTGAGGACTCTAGTACTCCATGTCCATTTCTCGCAGTATTTTGTTTCGATACAGGGTAATCTCAGGAAAAAAAAATCCCAGTACTATAAAGCAAATGAATTATATATATATATATATGGGAAAAATGTCTATACACAGCTGTGTAGTACACAGTCGCCTGTGGCGACGGTTTTTTTTGGACTATAACAACGGGTCGCTATAGCTATTCTGGTCTATGACGACGGGTGAACCGTCGCTATAGTCCAAAAAAACCGTCGCAATTGGCGACTGTGTAGTACACAACTGTGTATATACATATAGCCCTATATATATATATATATATATGTATATATATATATATTTGAAAAGTAGATAAACATAAAATAAAACAAAACAAAATTTCAATTCTCATAAGAGAAAAAACATTCAGCAGAACAGTATAAAATAGCAGAGAGAATTCACCTTAACAAGGCCAGGGGGACCAACGGTAACCAGATCTTCGAGGGACTCCACCTTTTCTAGTGGTAAAGAGCTGTAAAGATCATCGACATCACTAAATTCTTCAAAGTCATCCTACAGATTAAGTGCAAAAAGAGAAAAAAAAAGGTTGACATAAAAACAAAAAATTCGACTGCAGTACTTTATTAAATAAACAAATAGGTATAAACGTAATACAGAGAACCAACTCTGGCACATAATCCTAAATGTTTAAGTTGCTAGTAAATAATCAAGCATCACACTAAGGATGATAACGAAACTTTTTAAGAATTTAATGAAGAAACACCTGTAATGCTGCTGAATCATATCACTGACTAATGATGCAAATTGAATGCAATTAAAGTGAATTAAGAGGACCTGGTTACGTTCCACATAGTCATCCAAGAAATCCTTCACATCATTGACCTGCTCAGGACTCAATTCATCATTATCCAAGAGCCTCAAAATCAATTCTAACTTCATGATATGGGCCTTGTGTCGAGTAATAGAAGCCTCCAAATGTGTCTGAGAAATAAGTTCATTCATCAATAATAATGCAGAAAATAAGGGGTTTTTTTGGGGATGCAGAAAATAAGGGGTTTTTTTTGGGGGGGGGGGATTCAATGGAGAGAAAATAATACCAATCTTGGTGGTCTCGTTTTCCCTTTCTTAACAAATAGCCCCTCCATCTCAGCTTCAAAACTATCAATTTGGGATTCCAACTCTCCAACCTACTCAAGAACATAGAATATGTTACACAATTTCTTTATATGTTACCTTGTGATGCAAAAAAAAAAAGAAAAAAGATTAGAAAGTCATGTAAAAATTAAATAATAACATGAAAACGCTAGTGTATACTACTATAAGATATAATTTTATTTTGAGAATAAAAAATAAGACTTATGAACCTCCACCAATGGGTCTTAGATGTACAACAAAAACTTGGTTCGTACCACATTGTTCAACCAATCTCTTGTCTCTGATTTAGCTTTCTCCTTTGGATCCTTCACAAGATAATAAATAAAGTAAAATTAAGTCAACATTGAGAACATAGCAAACTTATATACTTTATTTTTATGTGTCATAATTTTTCACTTTAGGATCATTCCTCCATCAAAAACGTGAAACAAAGTGTCTAAATTTGGGCTTTTGGAGCTTTTGGGACTTTTGGAATCCAACACACTAGAGAAATTTGTTCGCCTAAACGTATCTTATTTTAAATACAACTAATTTAACTCAGAAACACAGCTTATAAAACCAAAATTCTCCGCATCATTTTTGGTACGATAAGTTTGAGGTCATAAGCAGTTCAAACGCACAAGCTCAATACCCCGAATGAAGCAAAACAAATAAGCCGAGAGTAACAAGTTCAAAGATAAAAGAATAAAAGTCAATAAGATAAAGAACAATCAAAAAACAAAAAATTGCCTTCAGTCGTAAATGAAATTTCATAGAGGCAATGCAAATAAATAAGATTCTTACCATGCTTCTTCCTGATACTAATTAACAAGAGTTTGAACAGAAAATAGATCCATATGATCAATAAAAAAAACCTTTTTCAACAAAAAAATTAGTCATATGACACATTTCTTTACTTTAATCTGAAATTTTGACAAAAGTTTAAATTTCAAACGCCTTTATTTGCTTTCAGAAAAAGAGCTAAAAAGAAATGGGCTAGGAAATGGACCAAAGATTTAAAATTATATTGAATGCAATTACAATGGCCCTAATGGCCAATATATAAAATAGGGTGCTTACTGTTTTAGGTTGTTGACCAAGACCTTCTTTGGAGAATGCTTTTGTCTTTGTTTCCTTTTCACATATCTTAAATCTTTCCATTTCACGCTCAATAAGCTTTCGAGCATCCATCAGAGCCTGCTCGTAAGAGGCACTGACCTATGTCAACAAAAAAAATATTAACTTCATAATGAAGAAGTACACCTCTGAAGAAAAATATAACGATATTCAGTATTACTTCAGAAATAACTTAATAAGATGAAAATTACTGACATGAGTAATGCAACAAAATTACTCAACTAAACAACAAAGGTATGTAAGAGATAAAATTGGGGGCAGGGACCAATAATGTTCAAATTATCATTGTAGTAAATGACCCAAATAAGATACGGGAAAGAATAAGAGTGCACAAAAGCTTACTAATAAACACAAACTGGACGTCATTATACAATGGATCTTGTACTAACCTGACTTTAAAAAAACTGTCAAGCAACTCGGTTTCAAGTATTCAACAAAATTTAAGCTGCAAATGTGAAGTTACCGGAACAACAGCAGGACATAAAATGATCAAACTGAGCACCTTCTACAATACTTGTGACAAAGTATAGATCATTATTCAATTCCAAGTATAGTTGACAATGCTTAAATCAACAGAAACATCAATGGTGTATTAACCATGCCAATAATTTATCCATTGGTTCCAAGCCTCCAAATAACAGTAGTAACCCAATGTTTTTTAATCCCATGCTCCATGCGTGAACCTGTGCATCTATTTTCTTTAAGCATAGCCGGATTGTCATATTTTTCTGATAAACAACTCATCTAACAGCATAGCTAACATACTACTACCATTACATCACTTTTTTCTCCCAAATTCGTTTGAAATTTTGAAATTGTCAGATATTCACTCCATATCTAAAACATGTCTTTTAAAACAGAAAAATAGATATTCATGTCTGCTTATATACTCTCGCATATGCAACTAACTGTTATGTATTATATTTTGTTTCTCATTTAAGTTTATTATTGATGCTAATTATAGTCTAAATGGCAATGATCTCATTTATACATAAACTTTATACAGGATGGTTATGTTTTTTCATAGGCTTGTTTTGCAAGCACAAACCTTAAGGTGTTGTCCATCAAATGAGTTGTGGCTGTCGTGTTTTCAAAACATATTTATCTAAAGGAATCTCCTAGCTTATGGAAAAATAGCTAATATATTAAGAAATACTTACAAAACAAGCATATAATTTTATACAACTACTTTATCTAATATATGTGCTTTCACTGTTTGCCTATGTAATTAGTAATATGGAGTTCCAAATTTATCATTACCTTTTTATTGTCATTTCTAGTATCACACAACATCGCGACTAAATTGGGTACATTTGAAAACATAAAATACCCTTAACAGTCAGCGTTTTAAAAATGGATCTCTAATTATAAAAGGGAGGGAGTAACAATTACCATGCCAGCTAGTGATGGAAAATAACAATGTGCATAAAATTACCATATCTCTGAATTCATGGAGATGAAGAGTGAAATTGAGATAATATTACATTTAAACTGACCTTCTTGTCCTTAATCTCACTGGATTGAATCCATGTTTTGATCTGGTCTCTATACCTCTGAAGCTTCTTAATCTCCTTCTTCAAATCGGCCTCAAACTTCTCTTTCTGATTAGCATTGTCCGCATCATAAACCTAAACAACAAAACACAAATCAGTGATCGGAACTGAAACATTTACACTTGAAACTGATTCCAATCAAAAACAAAAAATAAATTAAAAAACAAAAATAAACGAAACCTTATTCCATATGCTATCGAATAGATCAACGCCCTCTTGAACCTTCTTCAGTACTCTATCAATCTCGCCCTGCAGTTTTCTGCTTGCTCCCATTGTAATACTCGATCAAATTAGGGGATTTTATCATCCAAAAAACCCTAGCAAGCTATATAATGCAATTGATAGGTTTAGCTAAGTATTATGATTAACTGAAATTTTGTAAGGGTTTTATCTATGCAGATTGAAAACGATGGATATAGCCGGAAAATCATAAAAACAACGATGGGCCGGGCTTGTATGTAATCGGGTCTAGTTTGGTAATTTTCGCGCCTATATTTACCCGCCTTTCTATTTTAAGCTTTTATATTCATTATAAATAAATATCGGTACTTATTTTATTTTTAAATACTTTTATGGATGTTGCATTAAAATAAAGGAAATTGATATTTCCACAAATACTTTTTAATATTTTTGCATGAAAAGTGTCGTTATAGATGTATAGCGGCAAGAAAAGTCGTTGCTATATAATCTATATTGACACTTTTTATGTGAAATATTATTTTTTATTGTGAAAATATCAATTTTCTAAAATAAATTTTCATAATAAACTCACACGAACTTAATAATCCGTGCAAATACATATAAAAGTATGAGCAAGTTTTACAAATTATATATCAAACGAATTTAAATAATCACATATTTGAACGAATATTTATAATAATAATAATAATAATAGTTTATTTAATTTTAAATGAAGTCATTATAATATATCACTTTTGTTCCACATAATGGATATATGTTACATTAAATAATTAAAAAAAATTATTTAACTTTAAATGAAGCCATTGTATATGTCATAATGATACCATGTTTCATATAACTAAACAAAATTGAATTACTGAGTCGACTCAATACCAACAAAAATGACTCAATTTTTGTCTTTTTATATATTTTTATTGAATCCTATTAATTAATGCCATAAAACTTTATAATCAATATTTAGAAAACTCTCATTAGTAAAGAAAATTATACAACAACTAATCTCACGTAAAGTTAGGAATGGTAATTTGCCTCATCCCACGGCGATCCCTCTTCGTGAATGTGAGGGATGAGGTTGGGGATGCAAAATCATTGAATATGTGACGTCCCCAAAATAAGTATACATCACCCATTCTGAGTCGACAAATACATGGTACAAAACTTAAATACAAACTTTATTTATACAATACGACAAAAACGTAGCTGAGAGTTTTAACATGAATATTGTCCCATAGACAGTATCCAAACTCAAAAGGAGTCCTCATAACAATTATTATCACACTATTTTATAAAATAGTGAAGACTACTACAGCCACCATCTCATACCGTCACTCCATTCCCCGACTAGTCTCGGTTACGTTCTCATTTTCTGAAGAGAACAATGAAAGCAAAATGGTGAGCTCAACTAGCCTAGTAAGAAATATTATGACTAAGATAATGCAGAATAAATTATCGTTAGCCTTCAACAGTGTTAAACTAATAGAATATAATAAACAACAAATTTAACTGTAGCGGAACAAACAATCCATTAGAAGAGTCAAGTAGAGCATGATATCTACTATCTTCTATGATTTAAAAAGTTTATCATCAATTTTATCGTTGAGACTCAACTCAATAAATAATCCACATCACTAAATTATTCATGCACTACGGGCCAAGGATATTCATTAGTATCACATCCACGAATTATCCATGCACTACGGGCCAAGGATATTCGTGTTATCACCAATGATCATGACCATGCCAACAACTGTCCATCAATGCACTACGGGCTAATGAGGACTTTTACCACATCATTTATAATATTACAGGTCATGATTATACCGAATAATCTCTGGTCATAATCATACCAATCAACAGTCCATCTATGCACTACGGGCCAAAGATGACTTTTATCACATATAAATGATGATGACAATGATATAAGAATTCAATTAAATGAAAGCAAATGATAAATTTTAAAGATTTATAATTCAATTTATCCATAATTCAATAATGTCCAAATTATCAACATGATACTACTTTGTGAAGTAAAATTTAAGAATAATATTGTATCAAAGATAATTTGGACAGAAAAGAAATTAATTTTTGTCATGAATAATACCTTGGGTGAATAGTACCCGAGTGAATAGTACTTCGTGAATAATACTCCGACATAAAAATATCAAAATTTAACAAGAATGTTCAGAAAAATATCCTTATGATACGATACTAGATAAATCATAAATTTCAAGGATATTCTACTAATTTCAAAGAGTATAGAAGCAATACTTAACAAAATGAGTGTAGAATTCAGAATCTGAAACAAAATATTATTACTCACATACTAAAGAGTATGGAATAAAATATTATTTCTTACGAATATTGAACAAAAATAATATCCCTTACCTTAAAAGGAGAGTATTTCTGACTAGTAGGGCGGGGATATTATTGAAGAAAACTTTCACTGTTTTCTACATTCAAAGCTTCCTTAATCTCCAAATAAATACGTTCAATATTATAGATGTAAAATTCTCTGATTCTGATGTGATTTTCAATTCTAAACTAAGCATCCTATTTATAGGAGAATGGAAGGATACTATTTGAATTTAGAAAATCACAGACTGCACAGTGGACAATCACGGATTCGGCTGAAATTTTCTAATTTTACTATGCAGACACTATAAAGATACTATGCATAATAAAATATAATATATTCTATTTTTCATAAAAATAAAACTTATAAAATATATATTTATATATATACACTCCCTCCATTTCACGCCATCCTTTTTTTTTTCTTCCCGTGACCCCCATCGGCACCAACTCTTCATATATATATATATATATATATGTGTGTGTGTGTGTGTGTGTGTGTGACGCTCCCAGAATAGGTATACATCACCCATTTTCAGTCTCCAAATACATAGTACATAATTCAAATATAAACTTAATTTATACAACTGTTAAGTGTCGTGCAGAATACGACAAAACATAAGCTGTGAGTTTTAATACAAATATTATCTCCTAGACAATATCCAAACTCAAAATTAGTATTAATTACAATTATTATTACACTATTCTTATAGAATAGTGAGGACTACTATAGCAACCATCTCGGACCGTCACTCCATTTCCCGAATAGTCCCAACTATATTCTAATTTCCTGAAGAGAACAGTGAAAGAAAAGGTTGAGCTCAACTAGCCCACTAAGAAATACTATGATTAAGGTAATGCAAAATAAATTATCGTTAACCTTTAACATTATAACAACTGATAGAATACAATATATAACAAGTTTTAGATTAACAACTGCAGCGGAATAAGCAATCCATTAGAAGAGTCAAATAGAACATGATATTTACTATCTTCTATGATTTAAAAGTTTATCATCAATTTTATCGTTGAGACTCAACTTAATAAATAATCCACATCACTGAAAGCCTCTAAACATCCCATCGTTCATCATTTGATCGGTGTTGTTATTTACCTGAGGATTATTATCTTCCAGTTGCACATTATCCTGGGTATTGATCGTTGGTGACTCAACGGTCTCATGTGCTTCAATGTTGATCTCAACATTTTCAGATGCCATTTTCAAACACTGTCACAAAACAAGGGTTAATTAACATATCATATATTATCCCTATACTTTGACCGACCAATTAAATACCAAATAAACTTAGGTAGGTCATACTAGCAAATGAATTTTCCGTCTCTCCCCTCCTAGTTCTTGTCTCACATCTCAGCCAGGGATCATATCCCTAAGCTTTGATACCAACTGTGACGCCCCCAAAACAGGTATACAGATACATGGTACATAAATCAAATACAACTTAATTATACAACAGTCGTGTAAAATATGACAAAATATAATCTAAGAGTTTTAATAAGAATATTGTCATCTAGACAATATCCACACTCAATGGAGTCCTCATTACATTTATTATCACACTATTTAACAGAATAGTGAGGACTACTAATGCTATCATCTGAACCGTCACTCCGTTCCCCGACTAGTCCCAGCTATATTCTCATTTCTTGAAGAGAACAATGAAAGAAAGGGTGAGCTCAACTAGCCCAGTAAGAAATATTATGACTAAGATAATGCAGAATAAATTATCCTTAGCCTTCAACAGTATAACAACTGATAGAATACAATAGACAACAAGTTTTAGATTAACAACTATAGCGGAACAAGCAATCCATTAAAAGAGTCAAGTAGAGCATAATATCTACTATCTTCTATGATTTAAAAAGTTTTTCAATAATTTTATCGCTGAGACTCAGCTTAATAAATAAAATCGAATCATCCCTGCACCACGACCAAGGATATTCATGTAATCATCAATGATCATGATTATACCGAATAATTCCTGATCATAATCATGCCAACAACTGTCCATCAATGAACTACAGGTCAATGAGGACTTTCACCACATCATTCGTCACATTATGGTCATGATTATACCGAATAATTCCTGGTCATAATCATACCAAGTCCATCTCTGCACGTAAGCCAAAGATGACTTTCATCACAATATAAGCATGAGGATGATGACAATGACATAATAATTCAATAAAACAAGTTCAAGGATAAATTTTAAAGATTTATAATCTAATTTATCCAGAAATCAATAACGTCCAAATTATCAACATGATACTGTTTTATAGAGTAAAATTCAAGAATAATATTCATGTACCAAAGATAATTTGGACAGAAAAGAATCAATTTTTCGTCGTGAATAGTACCCCGTGAATAGTACTTCGAGAATAGTACCCCATGAATAGTACTCCAATAAGAAAAGTACCCCAAATACCCGAGTGAATAATATTTGGGTGAATAGTAATTTGGGTGAATAGTAACTTATGAATAGTACTCCGGCATGAAAAGTGTCCCGAATACCCGAGTAAATAATACTAGAGTGAATAGTAACCGGGTGAATAGTAACCCATGAATAGTAACTCGTAACAGAAAAATACCAAATAAAATGATATTTCATGACGAGTACAAAAGAAATGACATCTCATACAAGTATAATAGAATATAAAAGACTGCAAATGGATTTTCATCCGTCCTGCGGTAATCCACGTAGACAGATCATTTCCATAATTTAATAAAGAATGAATTCAAAAGGTCATTCACCATGCATGCGGTAATCCACATAGACAGGTTAATCCAACAGAATAATAAAGAATGGAATAATAGAAGAATTCACCAGGCATGCGATAGACCGCACAGACAGGTATTTCAACAGAATAATAAAGAATGGAACCAGGTCATGCTTAATCCGCACAGACAGGATATTCCAACAGAATAATAAAGAACGGAACCAGGTCATGCGTAATCCGCACAGACAAGATATTCTCACAGAATAATAAAGAACGAAACCAGGTCATGCGTAATCCGCATTCCCACAGAATAATAAAGAATGAAATAACAGAAGAATTTCACCATGTATGCGGTACTTCGCATAGACAGGTTATTCCAACATAATAATAAGGAATGGAATAACAATAGATCTCTTCATGAATACGAAATCCAAAGAACTCAACTCTCATCAAGTGTATTCCAAGTCTGCTAGACTTGAAGAGTTCTAAGTGAACTAAGAAGTTCCAAGACTGCTGGTCTTGAAGGAATCTGTGAGATTCAAATATTGTAAAGACATCATTAGTGGATTTCCTACTCAAGGAGTAGAAGAGTGGACTAGGAGCCTTGGGTTCTCTGAACCACTTAAATTCTCAGAATCTTTTATATTCTTGCTTTAACTGCTATATTTGTTATAATTGCCTGTTAACTATTAACTCAGTTTATCTTAAAGGGGAACAAACAAAGCATATATTCCGTTGTAATTGATTAATAAATCTGACAAAGTATTTTTGAAAAAAAAAGAAATTTTAAAATATCTATTCAACCCCTCCTTCTAGATAACTATTGTGCCTCTGGGAACTAACAATTGGTATCAAAGTAGGTTTTCTCAATCAGCCTACAAAGCTTGAGTAGATCCAATGGCACATCTGATAAGCGAATCCAAGACTGGAGGAGGCAGCAAGCCGCCAATATTCAACAAAGATAAATTTTCCAACTGGAAAGTTCGTATGCAAGCATACATGGACTCAATAGATGAAGAGCTATTTGAAACTGTCATGAATGGGCCCTACATTCCAACAAAGCTTGCACCAACTCCAGAAAGATCCAAATAGAGTTCAAATCAAGGTCAAAGCTGAATGGACTGACAACAAAAAGAAAGCTGTCTAACACGACAAAAAAGCCAAGAACATTATGTTCCAGTCTTTAGAAGATGATCTGTTTGAAAATGTTGTCAATAGCAAAATTGCAAATGAAGTCTGGGAAGCATTGCTTATTATACATTAAGGAACTGAAGAAGTCAGAGCAAACAAGCAATCTTTTCTGACTCAACAATATGAAATGTTTGCCCATGTTCCAGGGGAAAATATCACTTGCACTTATGAAAGATTCAACGTTCTGCTAAACTCTCTTCGAGCTTTTGGAAAAATCTATCCAAACAAAGATCTGATCATAAAGTTCATAAGAGATTTACCAAGAAAGTGAGATGCCAAAACCACTGCCATCAGAGAATCAAAGAATCTCCATGAAATGACTGTTCAATAACTCTATGGTAACCTTCTCACCTACGAACTGGAGCTAACTCAACGAGCAGTGACTCTATCTGAAGGAAGAAAGAAGGACAAATGAGTTGCTCTTAAAGCAACATATGCCATCTCCAAACCTAACACTGAAAATGACTCTGACTCTGAGGAAGATGATGACGAGTATATTGCAATGCTGGTAAGAAGAATCAAGAGGTTCATGCGTAAATGCAGAAGCAGCAAACCTAAGAGATTCAACAACAACAACAACAGCCAGGAGCAGATCAATGACTTATGCTGCAACTGCAAGAAGCCTGACCATTTCATTGCAAACTGCAACAAACCTCTTAGAGAAGAACTGAAGAGGAAAACAAATCTAAAGAAATAGTTCAAAGGCAACAACAGGCTCCAAAAGAAAGACAAAGTTCTTGTGGCCGGAGGATCATGGAGTGACTCAGACAAGGACACAACTCCTGAGTCTGGAGATGATGAAGATCCTCAAGTAGCAAATCTGTGTCTAATGGCCAAGAATACAAAGGATAAAAAAAGGACTCATGAAGTAAGTATCGATGAGGTATTTGATTTTAACTCTCTTGATGTAGATATTGATGATTTAAGAACTGCACTATATGGCATAACATTTGATCTGCATCAATACATGAAATGGTTCAGAGTTCTGTCTAAAGATTATTCTCTTCTTCACTTTTTCAAAAAGAGAAAGAGAAAGAGAAAGTTCAAGAAGAACTGGAAACAACTCTTCTAAGTGCTAACTCTCTCTCTAAAATTGAAGCTGAGAATAAACTCTTAAGACAGACCAATGAACTTAATGCACAAAGAGAGTCAAATCTAACCTCTAAGATTGAGGAACTAGAAAAGACAATCTTAACGTGGAATAGATCCTATTCATCCATTAACTCCCTGATCTCCAGTCAGAGAAGTGCATCTGATAGAACAGGTTTAGGTTTTGGGGAATCCACCACAGAACCATATGTGGAAAAGTCAAAGGAAACTAACATCAGTAGTGCTTCAAACTTCAATAGAAGCATTGCATTTGTGAAATCCTCACAGAAGGAAGAACCAGTTCATCCCCGCTCTTCTGATTCAATCTATGCCACAAGGCATAATGGATCCCATTTTGGCCTAGGGTTCAGAAAAGAGAAGAGTAACTTAGTCACTACTCTCCAACCTCGAAGGATCGTAGAGTCGAGCAAAATCAACTCCACGAACCAACCAGGTGGGAATAGTAGAGTTAAGTTACACTCTTCACAAATCATGAATCACAAGAACACATTGAAAAAGAAGAATCAGTATAAAGGAAGGGTTACCAAAAATCCACATAAGTCTAAATAGAGAAAGAATCCACACACACAAGGATGCATCATAGTAGATGTTTTGTTGATGATAGATATGGTCATAAGGCTGCTGTATGTTACAATAATTTTAGGCATATTAAACCCAAAGTCAAGCAGATTTAGGTCTCCAAGGGTACTAACAAGATAGGACCCATGCAAGTATCTGTACCAAAATGAGAGCTTAAAACTCACTGTAGGAACAGAGCTCCACGATCACAACTTGGTACCTGGACAGTGGATGCTCACGTCACATGACTGGGAATAAAGCCCTCCTGTCTGACTTCATAGAGAAAGAGGGTCCAACAATCATCTTTAGAGACAATGGCTCTGGCAAGATAAGAGGATATGGCTTAGCTAGGAATGGTGCAGTGTCTTTCAGCAAAATAGCCTATATGGAAGGACTAAAGCACAATCTTCTGAGCATAAGCCAGCTCTACGACAAGGGTCATTAAGTTACCTTCCTCAACAATCAGTGTCAAGTCAGAGATCTGAAGACCTCTTCTATAAAGCTGACCGGAACAAGAGAAGGAAATGTTTACACTGTTAACCTTGGTCAACTAAGTTCTGACGAGACAATATGCTTTCTGGTTAAAGCCTTTGAAGAAATGAGCTGGCTATGACATAGAAGGCTGTCTCATCTCAACTTCAAAAGCATGTCAAAATTGGCATCCAAGGATCTAGTAGCAGGCTTACCCAAGCTTATCTTTGTCAAAGAAAGGCCATGCAATGCCTGTCAAGTTGGAAAACAAACTAGAAGCTCATTCAAAAGTAAAATTGCCAACTCAATTGATAAGCCCCTGCAGTTACTTCACATGGATCTATTTGGGCCAATTCCAACAACAAGCCTTGGAAGGAAGAGATATTCATTGGTCGTAGTGGATGACTACACCAGATTTACATGGATATTCTTTCTAAACTTAAAAGATGAAACAAGTTCCCAACTCATCAAGATGTTCAAGCTAGTGATGAACGAAAAAGGGAAGAAAATCAAAGCTATAAGGAGTGATCATGGTAGAGAATTCAACTTCTCTGAGATAGATCAGTTCTGCACAGACAATGACATCAGTCATAACTTCTCAGCTCCACGAACTCCATAGCAAAATAGAGTAGCTGAAAGAAATAACAGAACCTTGATTGAAGTTGGAAGAACTCTACTAGTAGTAGCTCATCTGCCTGAATACTTCTGGGCAGAAGCTGTCAACACTGCGTGCTACATTCAGAATAGGTTTCTTGTGCACCCTACGATAAAGAAGACTCCCTACGAGTTGTGGATAGGAAGAAAGCCAAATGTCTGCTACTTCCATGTGTTTGGTTGTGCATGTTATATTCTCAATAATGGAAAATAGTATCTGACTAAGTTTCAACCCAAGTTAGACGAAGGAATCTTTCTCGGATATACCACAGAAAGTAAGGCTTATAGAGTATTCAACAAAAAGACGTTAAGTGTTAAAGTCTCGATTCACATCATCTTCGATAAAATAGATATAGACAAATCTGTGCCTCAAGACACTACTAACGACGACTCAGACTCTACGAATGAGGTAATCGAGCTCAACACCACGATCGTAGTCCCAGAAGATGAAATCGTCGAGCCTGAAGAAGAAATCATAGAGAGAGCTACGTCAAACGACGAACCTCCACATCAAGAAGTAGAGATTGATCTTGAAGAATTCAGACAAGAAGGCATCAAGACAGATGTTCCAATAGGAAACAGATGGGAAAGAGATCACACTCAAGACTTAATCATTGGAGATCCAAATGCAAGAGTTAAGACAAGATCTGCCACCCAGAATGAATGTTTATCTCTAAGCTTTCTGTCACAAATGTAACCTAAGAAGATAGAAGATGCTATGGAAGACTCAAGCTGAATAGAAGCCATGCAAGAGGAACTAAATCAGTTTGAAAGAAGCAGAGTATGGTGATTAGTTCCAAGACTAAGAAGCCACCCAATTATTGGCACTAAGTGGGTCTTCAGAAACAAGATAGATGAAGATGGGGTAATAACAAGGAACAAGGCAAGACTAGTTGCCAAAGGTTATTCTCAAAAAGAAGGCATCGACTACGACGAGACCTTCACACCTATTGCCAGATTAGAAGCCATCAGGATATTCATTGCTTTTGTTGCCCACATGAAATTCAAAGTCTTTTAAATGGATGTCAAAAGTGTATTTCTGAATGGTGAACTTCAAGAAGAAATATATGTGGAGCAACCTCCAGGTTTCATCAATCAACTCTCTCTAATTATGTCTATAGATTAGACAAAGACTTATATGGACTTAGACAAGCACCTAGAGCATGATATAAAACACTAACTAACTTTCTAATTGAAAATGACTTAACTAGAGGTAGAGTAGATACCATATTATTTCTTAGTAAGCACAAAAATAAAGTCTTATTAGTTCGGATATATGTAGATGACATTAATTTTGGTTCTACTGATAAAAAACTGTGCAAGAGATTTACAAAGCTTATGCAGAGCAAGTTCGAAATGAGTACGATGGGTGAGCTAAATTTCTTCCTTGGACTACAAGTAAAGCAGACTGATGAAGGTATCTTCATTAACTAAGCCAAATACATTAAAGACTTACTTAAGAAATATGGCATGGAATCAGCCTCTCCCATGAAAACACCAATTACTCCCTCAACTAAGCTTGACAAAAATGAAAAAGGTAAAAGTATTGACATTACTAAATATAAAGGTATGATAGGCTCTCTCCTATATCTACTGCCAATAGATCAGACATAATGTTTGTGTCAGGAATAAGCATGTGAATGATATTTGTGACGCCCCCAAAATAGGTATACAACACCCATTCTGAGTCGCCAAAATACATGGTACAGAAACAACTACATCTTTATTGTTACAACATAAGAACTGTGAGTTTAAATACAAATATTGTCATCTAGACAATATCCACACTCAAATAAGTCCTCATTACAATTATTGATATATTATTTCACAAAAATGGTGAGGACTACTAAAATAACTTCTAGAACCATCATTCCATACCCCGACTAGTACTCGCTACATTCTCGCCTCCTGAGAAAAATGGAACAAAAAGAAAAAGGGTGAGCTCAACTAACCCAGTAAAGAACATTATGACTAAGATAATACAGAACAAATTATCGTTAGTCTTCAACAGGAAAAAATCTAGTAGAATACAATAGACAACAAGTTTTAAATCAATAACTGCAGCGGAAACAACAAACCATTAGAAGAGTCAAGTAGAGAATGAGTTCTACTATCTTCTAAGATTTAAAAGTCCATCATCAATATTTTATCCCTATAACAACAATCAATAATCATCTTTAATCAAATATTCATCTTTGCACTACAGGCCAAAGATATTCATTTGTATCACCAGTCGGTCATGTTCATCTCAACACCTGTTCATCTTTGCACTACGGGCCAAAAATATTCATCAGTTAATCATTCATCTTTGCACTACAGGCCAAAGATATTCAGTAATATCATCATTTAGGACTGAGGATGATGAAAAATATCTTAAAGAAAACGAATCCAGTGAAACAAAATAACAAATATTAAGGATTCGTATTTCGATTTATCCATGTCCAAAAATACCTTATAATTATTCATAGTGAAGTAAAATTCAAGAATGATCAAAACATGGATACAATCAAAGCTAGTACCCAGAATAGATATTTTGGATGAAAAGAAAAAAAAATTATTTTTCGGTGAATAGTTACTCGTGAATAGTAACTCGTGAATAGTAACTCATGAATAGTAACCCCGACGTGAAAAGTTCTAAATTTGATAAAAATTTCCAACCAATATTTCGGCATAATAATATTGAAGAAATAATATCATTTTCGAATAAAATAACATCCCTTACCTCGTAAAGACAGTACTTCTGGTCGGAATACCGATATAAGGCTGAAAGAAACTTGCTCTGATGAATAGAAACTCTCAAAGTATCTAAATACTCACAAAATACACTCAATAATCTAGAGAGAGAAAGAGAGAAAACTTGTTTCTGGTGTGATTTTCAATTCTAACTTAGCCCTATATTTATAGAAAAATGTTAGCACGCCGAAGCAGACTTAACCTGCAACCTGATGGCTTTACCTGTTACTATTCAAGCCTACCACATTTGAATAAAAATCTCAGCATATTTCTTCACCAACCAAGAGTGGGGCCCTCCACCAAAATGATAAACTCTAAAAATTCAACAATTCCTGAACCAGTCATCTCGTAAAATTCATAATAAATCATACGTTCATTTTTAACGGTTCAAAATTTGTGGACATATACTCAACTTATATATGTATAACATATCCAAAATTTACCACGATCCAACGATCGAATTAAAAATTATAAACCCTGCAAAATATCTCAAAAACCCTGGTTTTTAATACCTCCATTTCGACAAAAATACTGATAAAAATCTCAACATTAACTCCTTCATTTTTAACCACAAAAATATATCCCTCATTTATATCCACATAAAATAAACATTTCCTTATCATATGAATCAATAATTAATTATTCACAAATAATATTACAGAATCACATTTATGACAACCAGGCCGTTCCCAGGAAAGATGAGGCTTTCCAATAAGGATTTCTCCTTACTGGCGCGCAATTAGATGACCAAACCTCTCCTTAGACAGAACTTTCTAGACATTGCCAATAATGTTATCTAATAATATTATTCAAATAATATGAATTATTGATCTGATAATGGAAAATACTGTGTAGTGACAATTATTGAAACAACAGTAATATAAAATATCAACGCAACAATTATTGATTAAATAAAATAAAATACTGAACAGTAATTACTGTAACCATTATTGAGTAGTGCCTTCTTACGTAAGAATCAATAATTGGTGCAATACAGTGTGCTACTGTGCAACAACGCGTATTACTGTGTTTTAACCACCGGGTATTCCAACAGTATTAACAGTAACAACTACGCCGTTATTTATAAATAACTTATACTTGTCGTTTTTTTCATCCAATCGCTTTCCGTTATGGGGCCCACAAAAGACTGCGCCGTCGTACGAATATTTCCCGACAGGAAGAATATTCTACGACTAAACGAATACTCCCCGACAATAATGAATATTTTATAACCACCTGCTTATTTGAAATATTTGCGCATTTTACCCATAACTAACCTTATTAATCAATTTAACCCTTACTATTTCAAAATAATAAATAGAGGGAATTTAAATTTCATTTATTAATAATTTGGGGTCTTACAACCTCCCCTCCTTATGAAATTTCGTCCTCGAAATTGACGTACGTACCTGGTGTTTCGAAAAGATGAGGATACCTCGCTTTCATTTCCGTTTCCAACTCTCAGGTCATTTCCTCAATAGCATAGTTTCTCCACAAAACTTTAACTTGTGGTATGACCTTCGTGCGTAGGACATGCTCCTTTCTATCCAAGATCTTGACAGGTACCTCTTCGTACGTTAAGTCTTCAACTATCTCGTCCGGTTCTAAATCAATAACGTGGTCTGGGTCTTTCACATATTTACATAACACAGATATATGAAAAACATTATGAACACGAGACATACTTGGAAGTAACGCGAGTCTATAGGCCATATTTCCTACTCGGTCAAGAATCTGAAATGGACCAATAAATCGTAGATTGAGCTTTCCTCTCTTCCCAAATCTTGTAACTCCTTTCTATGGAGCCACACGCAACAATACATGATCCCCAATGTCAAATTCCACGTCCTTTCGATGAAGATCCGCATAACTCTTTTGTCGATCCTGTGCCGTTTGTATACGTTGTCGAATCGTTTCGATCTTCTCTGTAGTCATTCGTACCAACTCTGGTCCTAGTAACGTTGCTTCTCCTACCTCATCCCAACATACTGGAGAGCGACACTTTCGTCCATATAATGATTCAAATGGGGCCACACCTATACTTGCCTGATAACTGTTATTGTAGGAGAATTCCACCAATGGTAGGTAGTTATCCCAACTCCCTTTGAAATCTAGGACACAAAGTCTTAATAGATCTTTAAGAGTTTGAATAGTCCTCTCTGATTGTCCGTCCGTCTGAGGATGGTATGCCGAATTAAATCGTAAATCTGTGCCCATAGCTTTTTGCAAGCTAACCCAAAATCTTAAAGTGAATCTTGGGTCACGATCCGAAACTATGGATACTGGCATGCCATGCAGTCTCACAATCTCATCTACGTATATACGAGCAAGACGTTCAAGGGAATAAGTCTCCCGTATTGGCAAGAAATGAGCAGACTTGGTTAATCTATCGATAATAACCCAAATAGCATTTATGCCTTGAGAAACCGTGGGAAGACCCGTAACAAAATCCATGGTAATGTGTTCCCACTTCCATTTCGGAATCTCAAGTGGTTGCAATGGACCCTTTGACACTTGATGTTCTGCCTTTACACGTTGACAAGTTAAACACCTCGAGATAAACTTTGCAATCTCTCTCTTCATATTATTCCACCAAAATGTATGTCGAAGATCACGATACATTTTGGTACTTCCAGGATGGATTGTAAATGGTGTATTGTGTGCTTCCATCATGATCAGAATCGTTAGGAACACAAAGTCTGGAGTGGACTCGAAGTATTCCTTCTTCATCGATTCTTGCTTCTGGAATAGCACCTTCTTGCACTTTCTTCTTCATACGCATCAACTCCGGGTCTGTGGTTTGAGCAACTTTAACTTTATCAATTAAAGTTGGTTCTATGCGTATACTTGACATCATCGCACTCGTTCCTGCATATGATCTTCTACTCAACGCGTCAGCTACCACGTTTGCTTTTCCAGGACGGTATTGAATAGTGTGGTCGTAATCTTTCAACAGCTCGAGCCAACGTCGTTGCCGCATGTTGAGTTCTTTTTGAGTGAAGAAATATTTGAGGTTTTTATGGTCTGAATAAATCTCCACTTTCTCCCCATATAGATAGTGCCTCCAGATCTTTAGCGCGAAAACGACTGCTGCCAACTTTAGATTATGAGTAGGATAATTTCTCTCATATTCTTTAAGTTGTCGCGAGGCATAGGCTATAACTTTGCCACGTTGCATGAGAACACATCCTAGCCCTTTGCCTGAAGCATCGCTGTAGATAACAAATCCATCCGAACCAGATGGTATGGTCAAAGCAGGTGCCGAAATGAGTCTCCTCTTAAGCTCTTGAAAACTCTTCTCGCATTCCTCGCTCCATACGAATTTGATATCTTTCCGAGTCAGCTGAGTTAACAGGGTAGCGATTCGAGAAAACCCTTCCACAAATCTCTGATAATAACCAGCTAAGCCCAGAAAGCTACGTACTTCGGTCACCGTCTTTGGTTGCTCCCAACTTTGTATTGCTTCAATCTTCGCCGGGTCAACAGATACTCTATGTTTTGACACCACGTGCCCTAGGAATGCCACTTCCTCAAGCCAGAACTCGCATTTCTTCAACTTAGCATATAACTTATTTTCACGCAGCCTTTGGAGTACCAGCTTCAAATGATGCTCATGATCTTCACGGCTTTTGAAATATATGAGGATGTCATCAATAAAGACAACAACGAACTGATCCAAATAATCCTTGAATACTCGGTTCATCATATCCATGAAAGCCGCAGGAGCATTAGTCAATCCAAAAGACATGAATAGGAATTCATAATGCCCGTACCGAGTTCTGAAGGCAGTCTTTGGAATATCCTCAGTTTTAACCTTCAGCTGATGATATCCAGAACAAAGATCGATCTTTAAAAAGAATTGTGCTTTTTGTAACTGGTCAAACAGATCATCAATACGAGGTAGCGGATACCTATTCTTAATAGTGTCATGGTTTAATTCCCGGTAATCAATACAAAGTCGCATACTCCCGTCTTTCTTCTTTACAAATAAAACAGGAGCACCCCAAGGAGATGTACTAGGACGAATGAAACCGATGTCCAACAACTCTTGTAGTTGGACCTTTAACTCCTGAAGTTCAATAGGAGCCATTCGATATGGGATTTTAGAAATGGGCTTTGTTCCAAGTTCAAGATCAATAAAGAATTCAATTTCACGTTCCGGGGGTAGACCGGGAAGTTCTTCAAGAAATACGTCAGGAAAGTCAATAACAACAGGAATATTATTCAAATTTGACGTGTCTTTATTCAAATCCATAACATGGGCTAAGAAAGCTTGACATCCATTTTTTAATAAACGAATGGCTTTATGGCTTGATATAACAGTGATTGATTTTAATGGCTTAGTTGCTTAAATTCGTACAACAGGTTGGTTAGGAATATGAAAACTAACAACCTTACAAAAACAATCAATTTTGGCATGATGAGTAGTTAACCAATCAATCCCTAAAATCACATCAAAAGTAAGTATCTTTAAAGAGATAAGGTCAACAGGTAATGTGATGGTGCCAACTTGGATCAAACAAGATTTATAAACAGTGGATGTGATGAAAGTTTCTCCTAACGGAGTCTCCACAGATAAATCAAAGTCTAACTTCTCCGGAGTCAAGTTTAAACGTTGAGCACAAGCAGGAGAGATAAAAGAATGGGTAGAACCGGTATCTAATAAGGTATAAACTTCGCATAAATTTATGATTAGCTTACCCGTGATCACCTCGTTTGGGTTCCTCGCATGTTGACCAGTCACGACAAACGCTTTTCCAGGAACCGTTGACTTCATCTTTTCTGGGACAGCTTTTTGAGTCACCATCCCCGCTGAACTTGGTTTTGGTACAGTGCAATCTCGAGCGATATGTCCTTCCTTTCCACAATTATAACATACCTTAAACTGTTGTGGGCAGTTTGGGCTGGTATGTCCTTCTTTTCCGCACTTATAGCATATAACCGGTGGTCGTTCTCCTCCCTTGGAACCAGTTGCTGCTGGTGCTGACGTGTTCGTATTGTCATTGTTGAATCTCCTCTTTTTAAAATCTCCTCCCGACTCGCTTCTTCTATTTTCATAGCCACGATTACCACCAGAGTGGTTGCCGTTCTTGTCTGTATTTTTCTTTCTCTACTGGTTATCATTGTTCTGATGACTGCTGTCACCGATATGTTCCTGGTTGTGGTCCCTCAGTTGACCGTACTCGTTATCTCGTTCTAATAATTGAGCCCTGTTGACAACATCTGAATAGAGAGAAAATTTATGAGAAATGAGATATTGACGTATGCCGGGTTTCAAACCTCTCAGAAACATCCTCGTCATACGTTCCTCATTCTCCACCAAATGAGGTGCAAACCTGGACAACTCTGCAAACTTCGCCTCGTACTGAGACACCATCATGTTATTCTGCTCCAGTCTAATAAACTATACCTTCTTCATATGACGAATACTTTCAGGAAAGTACTTGTCATTGAACAGTTTCTAAAATGTCTCCCAAGACATGCTAAGTGCAGCTGGATGGGTACGCTTCACAGACTCCCACCAGTAGTCTGCCTCGCCACGGAACATAAAGGTGGCGAATGGAACTTTCTGTTCCTCCGTGCATCCCAAGACATCAAATATCTTGGTAATTTGCTTGACCCACGTTTCCGCCATGATCGGATCCGACTTTCCCTTAAATTCTGGTGGTCCCAATTTTTTGAACTGTTTGGCTGTGACAAACCGTGAATTTCCTCCTGTATTTTGAACAGGAGTCTCCCTCGTCTGGTTTTGCATGAATTGCAAAAAACTTCTAAACATTCTATCGTTCATCATCTGCTCATTGGTGTTGTTCACAGGAGGAACATTGCCAGCCTATTGCACGTTCTCCTCGTTGGTAAGCACCGGTGTCTCCACGGTCTCATTTACTCCACTGTTAACATTCTCAGTCGACATTCTCAAATACTGCCATAAAATAAGGGTTAATTAAATAAATTAACAAATCACATAATACCCATATATTATGACTGACCAATAAATAAGCTTAGGTAGGACACACTAGCGAAGGATTTATTCATCTCTCCCCTCCTAGTTCTATTCTCCGATCTCCGCCAGAGATCATATCCCTAAGCTCTAATACCAACTGTGACGCCTCTAAAATAGGCATACAACACCCATTCTGAGTCGCCAAAATACATGGTACAGAAACAACTACATCTTTACTGTTACAACATAAGAACTGTGAGTTTAAATACAAATATTGTCATCTAGACAATATCCACACTCAAATAAGTCCTCATTACAATTATTGATACATTATTTTATAAAAATGGTGAGGACTACTAAAATAACTTCTAGAACCATCATTCCATACCCCGACTAGTACTCGCTACATTCTCGTCTCCTGAGAAAAAATGGAACAAAAAGGAAAAGGGTGAGCTCAACTAGCCCAGTAAAGAACATTATAACTAAGATAATACAGAACAAATTATCGTTAGTCTTCAACAGGGAAAAATCTAATAGAATACAATAGACAACAAGTTTTAAATCAATAACTGCAGTGAAAACAGTAAACCATTAGAAGAGTCAAGTAGAGAATGAGTTCTACTATCTTCTAAGACTTAAAATTCCATCATCAATATTTTATCCCTATAACAACAATCAATAATCATCTTTAATCAAATATTCATCTTTGCACTATAGGCCAAAGATATTCATTTGTATCACCAGTCGGTCATGTTCATCTCAACACATGTTCATCTTTGCACTACGGGCCAAAGATATTCATCAGTTAATCATTCATCTTTGCACTACAGGCCAAAGATATTCAGTAATATCATCATTTAGGACTGAGGATGATGAAAAATATCTTAAAGAAAACGAATCCAGTGAAACAAAATAACAAATATTAAGGATTCGTATTTCGATTTATCCATGTCCAAAAATACCTTATAATTATTCATAGTGAAGTAAAATTCAAGAATGATCAAAACATGGATACAATCAAAGCTAGTACCCAGAATAGATATTTTGGACGAAAAGAAGAAAATTTCATTTTTCGGTGAATAGTTACTCGTGAATAGTAACTCGTGAATAGTAACTCATGAATAGTAACCCCGACGTGAAAAGTTCTAAATTTGATAAAAATTTCCAACCAATATTTTGGCATAATGATATTAAATAAATAATATCATTTTCGAATAAAATAGCATCCCTTACCTCGTAATGACAGTACTTCTGGTCGGAATACCGGTATAAGGCTGAAAGAAACTTGTTCTGATGAATAGAAACTCTCAAAGTATCTAAATACTCACAAAAAAAATTCAATAATCTAGAGAGAGAAAGAGAGAAAACTTGTTTTTGGTGTGATTTTTAATTCTAACTTAGCCCTCTATTTATAAGAAAATGTTAGCACGCCGAAGCAGACTTAACCTGCAACCTGATGGCTTTACCTGCTACTATTCAAGCCTACCACATTTGAATAAAAATCTCAGCACATTTCTTCACCAACCAAGAGTGGGGCCCTCCACCAAAATGATAAACTCTGAAAATTCAACAATTCCTGAACCAGTCATCTCGTAAAATTTATAATAAATCATACGTTCATTTTTAACGGTTCAAAATTTGTGGACATATACTCAACTTATATATGTATAATATATCCAAAAATTACCACGATCCAATGGTCGGATTAAAAATTATAACCCCCGCAAAATATCTCAAAAATCCTGATTTTTAATACCTCCATTCCGACAAAAATACTGATAAAATCTCAACATTAACTCCTTCATTTTTAACCACAAAAATATATCCCTCATTTATATCCACATAAAATAAATACTTCCTTATCATATGAATCAATAATTAATTATTCACAAATAATATTACAGAATCACATTTATGACAACCAGTCCGTTCCCAGGAAAGAGGGGGCTTTCCAATAAGGATTTCTCCTTACTGGCGCGCAATTAGATGACCAAACCTGTCCTTAGACAGAACTTTCTAGACATTATCAATATTGTTATCTAATAATATTATTCAAATAATATAAATTATTGATCTGATAATGGGAAATACTGTATAGTGACAATTATTGAAACAACAGTAATATAAAATATCAACGCAGTAATTATTGAATCAATAAAATAAAATACTGAACAGTAATTACTGTAACCATTATTGAGTAGTACCTTCTTACGTAAGAATCAATAATTGGTGCAATACAGTGTGCTACTGTACAACAACGCGTATTACTGTGTTTTAACAACCGGGTACTCCAACAGTATTAACGGTTACAACTACGCCGTTATTTATAAACAACTTATACTTGTCGTTTTTTTCATCCAATCGTTTTCCGTTATGGGGCCCACAAAAGACTGCGCCATCGTACGAATATTCCCCGACAGGAAGAATATTCCACGTCCAAACGAATATTTCCCGACAACAATGAATATTTTATAACCACCTGCTTATTTAAAATATTTGCGCATTTTACCCATAACTAACCTCATTAATCAATTTAACCCTTACTATTTCAAAATAATAAATAGAGGGAATTTAAATTTCATTTATTAATAATTTGGGGTCTTACAATATTCCTATTTATAAATGATTTGATTATGATATATATGAATGAATATGCAAGTATGCTTGCATCAAGAAAAGCTGTAAAGTCCTTTGATAGATAATAGGAACATATGTACAAGGACTTAGAATGAATTGATCAAATGTGTTAGGTTGATCCTATATAAGCAAAACAACTTTGTAAAGTCCTTAAAAAGAAATGATGTACAAGGACTATAAATATAGAAAGATCAAGCTTGTTAGGTTGATCTTATAATATAATAGATAGTCATGTCTGATCATCGAGCACTGTACCAGAAATCATAGTCTGCTAGGAGAGTCAAGGAAAACTCGAGAGCTATCAAGGCAGAATCGTAGTCTACAAGATAGTAGATCTCAGAGTTCGTAGACTGCCAGGAGAGATGAGAAAAAATCGTAGTGTGTCGAGTATAACATCCTCGTAGCCGTAGTCTGCTGAGGAAGTCATGTTCAAAATCGTAGAGACAGCCTGTCTATGGGCCGACCGAGCATCTGTCGAAGCCAAGTCAAGAATCGTAGACTACACTCAGAGTCGTAGAGTCTACTGATCATATCAGAGGCAAATATCATAGTCGAGCAAGATCGGATGAAGATAACAATCACAAAGAAAGAAATCGTAGAGTGTCAAGATCTGATCTAGGAGTCATAGTGTCTGTACAACCCAAGCTAAATCGTAGAGTGCTGAACTAAGGCTTTAACAGATGTGCTCACAACGCTAAGGCAAAATCATAGAGCAAACACGATTCTCAATAAATGAGCACTGTAATTGTAAGACCCCGAATTTTATGAAATAAAAGTATTCAATTTTTCTTATAATTACTATTCAGTAAATGGTTAAATTGATAAATATTAAAGTTAAGGGTGATATATGAATTTTTTTTTCAAAATACACAAGTGGTTATAAAATATTCATTGTTGTCGGGGAATATTCGTTTGGTCGTGGAATATTCTTTCTGTCGGGGAATATTCGTACGACTGCGCAACCATTTGTGGACCCCATAACAGAATAACTGTCGGATGAAGAAAACGATAAATTTGAGTTTTTATAAATAACGGCGTAGTTGTTACCGTTAACACTGTTGGAATACCCGGTGGTTAAAATACAGTAATACGCATTATTGCACAGTAGCACACGGTATTACACAGTATTTTTGAAATTATTGATTCTTACGTAAGATGGCACTACTTAATAATTGTTACAGTAATTAATGTTCAATATTTTATTTTATTGATTCAATAATTGCTACGTTGAAATTTTATATTATTGTTGTTCAATAATTGTCACTGCACAGTATTTCCCATTATCAGATCAATAATTCATATTATTTGAATAATATTATTAGATAGCATTATTGACAATGTCTAGAAAGTTCTATCTAAGGAGAGGTTTGGTCATCTAATTGCGCGCTAGTAAGGAGAAATCCTTATTGGAAAGCCCCCTCTTTCCTGGGAACGACCTGATTGTCATAAATGTGACTCTGTAATATTATTTGTGAATAATTAATTATTGGTTCATATGATAAGGAAATATTTATTTGATGCGGATATAAATGATGGATTTATTTATGTGGTTATAAATGAAAGAATTAATGTTGAGGTATTTTATCTGTATTTTTGTCGGAACGGAGGTATTGAAAATCAAATTAGGGTTTTTGAGATATTTTGCGAGGGTTATAATTTTTAATCCGACCGTTGGATCGTGGTAATTTTTGGATATGTTATACATATATAAGTTGAGTATATGTCCACAAATTTTGAATCGTTAAAAATGAACGTATGATTTGTTATGAATTTTACGAGATGACTGGTTCAAAAATTGTTAAATTTTCGGAGTTAATCATTTTGGTGGAAAATTCTAGAATTGGTGGGCCCCACTTTTGGTTGGTGAAGAAATGTGTTGAGATTTTTATTTAAATGTGGTGGGTGGAAATAGTAGCAGGTAAAGCCATCAGGTTGCAGGTTAAGTCTGCTTCGGCGTGCTAACATTTTCCTATAAATAGAGGGCTAACTTAGAATTGGAAATCACACCAGAAACATAAGCTTTCTCTCTTTCTCTCTTTCTCTCTCTATATTATGAATATTTTGTGAGTATTTAGATACTTTGAGAGTTACTATTTAGTGTAAGTTTCCTTCGGCTTTGCATTCCAGTCAAAAATACTGCACTTTTGAGGTAAGGGATAGTAAGGGATTTTAAGGGTTATTATGTTTTTCAGTTCGTACTTCTTCGGACCTTCAGAAAATTCTAAAAAAATTTAAAATGATATTTTAATGAGTTTTATTGATTGTGTCCAAAAATGGTGATTTTTGGATGTATAGATTAAGAGTTATGAATTTTATGAGAAAAGACTATTTTAAAAGTAACCGCTTATAATTCCTTGTGGTTGACTCCAAAATTGATGAAATTTTTATTGGGAGTACATCTATATAATATCAGTATACTCTGTAAATTTCGGAATTTTTGGATAAAAGTACAATTTATGATAAATGTCTAAATATTCAGCGGTTTTGGCCATATGAAAAATAGTAAATGAGTTTTAAAAATTTTGAGAAAAATATATGTTCAATATGGGACTATATTTTGCTAAATCCCCAAATTTTTTTTTTTAGAACTGATTTGGTATTTTTCATAAAAATGGACTAGTTATGAGTAAATAAATTAAATATGTTATGTGAAGTAAGAAAATTAGAAAAATAGAATTTTACGGCTTGAGAATCCTATATGAGGTATATGCAGATTTTTGATGAGGGTTTTTGATATTGGTGATAAAATTTTATGAGTTTGGCATTTTAGAATGATTAAATGCATTATTTAGTAAAGTGTAAACAATTAAAATAAATTATTTATAAGTTTAAGAAATGTTATTTCAATATCATTATACCGAAATATTGGTATGTATTATATTGTGAAATTTCTACCTTTTTGTGTCGGGGTTACTATTCACGAGTTACTATTCACGAGTTACTATTCACGACAAAATTGGTTTCTTTTTCTGACCAAATTATAGTTAATTTATGAATATTACTCTTGAGATTAAATCTATATGTTGATTATATTGATTTTAGTATCATATATAATATTTTTATAACCCTAATGATGATATTTCTCTTTGACTTGAGTGTAAAGATGGGTAGATTTTTGGTATGATCATGACTATGGGTTCCCTTTGGCCAGTAGTGCAAAGTTGAATTATTGACAGGTATGATCATGACCATTGAATTTATAATTGAATATCTTTAGCTTAAGTGCAAAGGTGAATTGATCAACATAGTTATAATTATTGTTTATATAAATTCTGAAATGATTATATATTTCTTTGAGATATTAATATATTTTGACTGTATTACAAATATGAACTGTTGATGAATATATTTGGCCTGTAGTGCAAATATGAATTGTTGAGGAATATCTTTGGCATGTAGTGCAAAGATGAATTGTTGATGAATATCTTTGACCCGTAGTGTAAAGATGACCGGTTGTTGAATATCTTTGGCCAGTAGTGCAAAGATGAACTGGTGACGAATATCTTTAGCCCGTAGTGCAAAGATGAAGTTATTAGTATGATTGTAAATATGAACTGTGATTTGGTATAACTTTGATCATTGATGTTTCAGGTAAAGACATGTGATGAAAATTATCTTCGTCTTGGGTGCGAAGAGGAATTTAGAATCACAATTATGATTATGAGTTATTCATATTATTGTGGACCAGAACTGTTGATTGATGTTACAGGGATAAAACATTGTTGGTGGATTTTTAACATGGAGAAGATAATAGGCTTTATAGTCTATTTGACTCTTCTAATGGATTGCTCGTTCCGCTGCAACTATGGTTGAAAATTTTTATCACCTACCATAAGTTCTAAATCTCTGATTTAATTTTGTTGAAGGCTATTGCTAACTTATTTATCTTTAGTCATGATATTCTTTACTGGGCTAGTTGTGCTCACCCTTCTGTTTCACAATTCCTTTCAGGTAATAAGAGTGTGGCTGGGTCGAGTGGGGGTAACAGAGGAATAGAACGGTGGTTATCATTTAGGAGTTATATTTGGTGAATCATCTATGGTGAAGCGAACCCAACGTTGGAAGGGTGTTTTGCCACTATCATACAAGATGTCTAATGACATACAACCTCGTGTCATCATAAGACAGGATTATGCTTATCCACTTGCTGAGTATATTTACGAGCACTACCTATATAATCTTGGTATTTGTTTGAAGTATAATTCTCAATTAGAGACAGTGGAGATAATGATAAGTCAAGAGAAGACTCACCATTGGGAAGAATATGATAGTAATCTTCTCATTTTTCTTTGGGGTATATTGGGTCAACCAAGGATAATTCTGTGGCCATATGATATCTATCACAACCTAGAAGCATGGCCTCTCATGTACAAAGGTTTCCTTGAGCACTTCCCAAAGATTCTAATTTCTAAAACAGTTTTTGACTATACCTTTATGTAAGGTGTCATTGTGAGGTGCTGTCCACGGTTGGGACATGAGTCACATTTGGTATATATATTTGTATCCAAACTCACAGCATATGTGTTGTTGTATTTTGCACGACAATTGTTGTAATAAAGTTGTAATTGGTTTCTGTACCATGTATTTGGCGACTCAGAATAGGTTGGATGGAATGGACCTATTTTGGGGTCGTCACAGTTGGTATCAGAGCTTAGGGATATGGTCTCTGGCGGAGATCGGGAAATATAACTAGGAGGGGAGAGATGAGTAAATCCTTCGCTAGTGTGTCCTACCTAAGCTTATTTGTTGGTCAGTCATAATATCGGGATATTATGTGATATGTTAATTTGTTTAATTAACTCTTGTTTTATGGCAGTATTTGAGAATGGCTGCTGAGAATGTTAACAATGGAGTGAATGAGACTGTGGGGATACCTCTAATCATCAACCAGGATAATATGATGTCAGGCGAAGAAGGAATTAGAGAAATCCATGTTGTGTGTGAAGAATTGATAGTTGCACCCGAGCTAGTCGCAGAGGTAGCAGCTGAGAGTGAGGAAGAAGAAGCACCTGAGGAGAATTTATTAGAGGTATTATATGATCAAAATGTAGAATTGCAAAATCGTATTCATGAGTTAGAAGAGCAGGCTGAAGAACGACAGGCGGTCGTGGAACAAAAGGATGCAACAATTCAAGCTTGTGTTACCCGATATGTGATGCTTGAACAGAAGCATTCTTTGGCAGAGTATAAGATGATAAAGATGGAATCTGAGCTGAAAGAAGAAAAAACTGAACGAGTGAGAATAAGTGATGCATGGGCAAAAGCCGCACGACACGTGGATATTGTGGAAAGAGATGTCCGATCTAAGAAGGCTAAAATAGATGATATGAATTTCTCTTTTTGGAAAGCAATTGGGAGAACCCAACATCGAGTTTTAAATTACCCTGTACAGAGCGGTCAACCTGAATTCGATATGGATCGAAGATTGATGATTCAGATCATGAATCAGGAGTACGATGAGGCAGTTGTGGGAGGAATATACCCTATAGAAAAGTATATTCCAACGGTAGTGATGACACCAAATGCTGCCCTAGACAAGTCAAAGCCGGGTAGTTCAAGGGAGAGCGGTTGTCATGACTTCCCAACAAATAAGGAACCCAAATGAAGTTATCACGGAAAATGAGCAATGGAGAAATCATGATGACCCGGGAGATAGAATCTAAAATGAAAGCAAGGTATTCTCAACTTTTCGGAATACCAGGTACGTAAATTTCGGGGACAAAATTTTACAAGAAGGGGAGATTGTAAGACTCCGAATTTTATGAAATAAAAGTATTCAATTTTTCTTATAATTACTATTCAGTAAATGGTTAAATTGATAAATTTTAAAGTTAAGTGTGATATATGAATTTTGTGACGCCCCCAAAATTAGGTATACATCACCCATCTTGGGTCGTCAGATACATAGTACAGAATACAAATACAACCTATTAATACAACTGTCGTGTACAATACGACAAAACATAAACTGTGAGTTTGAATACAAATATTATCTTCTAGAGTGTATTCATACTCAAAAGGAGTCCTCATTACATTTATTATCACACTATTACATAGAATAGTGAGGACTACTAACTAATACTATCATTCGGACCATCACTCCGTTCTCCGACTTGCCCCAGCTACGTTCTCATTTTCTGAAGAGAACAGTGAAAGAAAGGGTGAGCTCAACTAGCCCAATAAGAAATATTATGACTAAGATAATACAGAATAAATTATCATTAGCCTTCAACAATGTTAAACTGATAAAATATAATAGACATCAAGTTTAACTGCAGCGGAACAAGCAATCCATTAAAAGAGTCAAGTAGAAAATAAACTCTACTATCTTTTATGATTTAAAAGGTTTTTCAACACTGTGATCGCTGGTACTCAGCTTAATAAAATAATCCATATCATCGAATCACCCCTGCACTACGGCCAAGGATATTCGTGTATTCATTAATGGTCATGATCATGCCAACAACTGTTCATCAATGCACTATGGGCCAATGAGGACTTTTACCACATCATTTGTAATATTACGGTCATGATTATACCGAATAATCTCTGGTCATAATCATTCCAAGTCCATCTATGTACTACATGCCACAGATGACTTTCAACATTTTATAAACATGAGGATGATGACAATGATATAAGAATTCAATAAAACAAGTTCAAGAATTAATTTATCCAAGAATTAACAACATCCAAATTGTAAACATGATACTGCTTTGTGGAGTAAAATTCAAGAATGCTTAGAAGAATATTTTCATGAAAAGATACTGGATGAAACGCAATTATCAAGGATATTCCACAAATTTCATGGAGTATAGAAGTCAAAACTTAACCAACCAAGTATAATAAAGAATGGAATAACAAAAAAAATCACCATGCATGCGATAGATCGCACAGACAGGTTATTCCAACAGAATAATAAATAATGGAACCAGGTCCGGCGTAAAATGCACAGACAGGATATTCCAATAGAATAATAATAAAGACGGAACTAGGTCTGGTGTAAAACACACAGACAAGATGTTCCAACAGAATAATAATAAAGACGGAACCAGGTCCGGTGTAAAACACACAGACAGGATGTTCCAACAGAATAATAATAAAGACGGAACCAGGTCTGGTGTAAAACACACAGACAGGATGTTCCAACAGAATAATAATAAAGACGGAACCAGGTCCGGTGTAAAACACACAGACAGGATATTCCAACAGAATAATAGAAGAATGTCACCAAGTATAGGGTAGACCGCGTATACAGGTTATTCCAACAGAATAATAAGAAATGGAATAACAACAGTTCTCTGCATGAATAAGAAAGAATAACACCCCTTACCGTTTTAAAGAAGAGCTGAAATAAGGAAGTAGTTAAGTAGCAGAATACTCTTCTTCCCTCTCTCTATAGTTTCTCTCTATAGTTTCTGTAAGACCCCAACTTTTATAAATAAAGATGAATTTTCTATAAATATCATTTTTGAATATTATGGAGTTAATTTGATATAATGTTATAGTTGTGGGTAATATTTATAAATTTTGCAAAGTACGCAAGTTGTTATATAATATTCGATTGGTCGGGGAATATTCGTTTTAACAGGGAATATTCGTACAACGGCACAATCATTGGTGGACCCCACAACGGAATTATTGTCGGATTGAGAAAACGACAAAATTATCTTTCTATAAAAATAACGGCGGAAGTTTTACCATTGTTACTGTTGAACTACTCGGTAGTAAAAGTACAGTAATACGTGTGGTTGCATAGTAGCACACGGTATTGATTATTAATGCTTATGTGAGAAGTCACTCAGTTTGATTCCATTATTGTCAGTTAATAATATGAATTATTTAGCGATAATGACGTTTTGTTTTATTCGTATTATTAACGTAATAAAACAGAACCATCTTTTTATATAAAACAGAATAATTTATTAAAGTTATTCTATAAATAGAATATATTATATTTTATTTAAAAGATTTTTCTTTAAATATGGACCGTCAGATTAAAGTAATCAATCTGGACCGTTCATGGATTAGTTACTATGCATTCTATTTTTCTATAAATAGCAGCTCATTCCTTCATTATTTCTTACGAATTCACTGAACTCTAGAGAGAGAAACTATAGAGAGAAACTATAGAGAGAGAGAAGAAGAGTATTCTGCTACTTAACTACTTCCTTATTTCAGCTCTTCTTTAAAACGGTAAGGGGTGTTATTCTTTCTTATTCATGAAGAGAACTGTTGTTATTCCATTTCTTATTATTCTGTTGGAATAACCTGTATACGCGGTCTACGCTATACTTGGTGACATTCTTCTATTATTCTGTTGGAACATCCTGTCTGTGTGTT
The DNA here is from genome assembly GCA_016801055.1 of Panax notoginseng. NCBI lineage: Eukaryota > Viridiplantae > Streptophyta > Magnoliopsida > Apiales > Araliaceae > Panax > Panax notoginseng. Next base: position 138,040,404 of record CM029012.1, on the reverse strand, counting down.
TTACACCGGACCTGGTTCCGTTTTTATTATTATTCTGTTGGAACATCCTGTCTGTGTGTTTTACACCGGACCTGGTTCCGTTTTTATTATTATTCTGTTGGAACATCCTGTCTGTGTGTTTTACACCGGACCTGGTTCCGTCTTGTTATTTATTATTCTGTCGGAATATCCTGTCTGTGCGTTTACGCCGGACCTGGTTACATTATTTATTATTCTGTCGAAATATCCTGTCTGTGCGTTTACGCCGGACCTGGTTCCATTATTTATTATTCTGTTGGAATAACCTGTCTGTGCGGTCTATCGCATGCATGGTGATTTCTTTTGTTATTTCATTCTTTATTATACTCAGTTGGTTAAGTTTTGACTTCTATACTCCATGAAATTTGTGGAATATCCTTGATAATTGTGTTTCATCCAGTATTTTTTCATGAAAATATTCTTCTAAGCATTCTTAAATTTTACTCCACAAAGCAGTATCATGTTGACAATTTGGACGTTGTTAATTCTTGGATAAATTAATTCTTGAACTTGTTTTATTGAATTATTATATCATTGTCATTATCCTCATGTTTATAAAATGTTGAAAGTCATCTGTGGCCTGTAGTGCATAGATGGACTTGGTATGATTATGACCAGGGATTATTCGGTATAATCATGACCGTAATGTTACAAATGATGTGGTAAAAGTCCTCATTGGCCCGTAGTGCATTGATGGACAGTTGTTGGCATGATCATGACCATTAATAAATACACGAATATCCTTGGCCGTAGTGCAGGGGTGATTCGATGATGTGGATTGTAGTATTAAGCTGAGTCTCAGCGATAGCAGTGTTGAAAAACCTTTTAAATCATAAAAGATAGTAGAGTTTATTTTCTACTTGACTCTTTTAATGGATTGCTTGTTCCGCTGCAGTTAAACTTGATGTCTATTATATTTTATCAGTTTAACATTGTTGAAGGCTAATGATAATTTATTATGCATTATCTTAGTCATAATATTTTTTACTGGGCTAGTTGAGCTCACCCTTTCTTTCACTGTTCTCTTCAGGAAATGAGAACGTAACTGGGGCAAGTCGGGGAACAGAGTGATGGTTCGAATGATAGTATTAGTTAGTAGTCCTCACTATTCTATGTAATAGTGTGTTAATAAATGTAATGAGGACTCCTTTTGAGTATGAATACTCTCTAGAAGATAATATTTGTATTCAAACTCGTAGTTTATATTTTATCGTATTGTACACGACAGCTGTATTAGTAAGTTGTATTTGTATTCTGTACGTTGTATCTGACGACCCAAGATGGGTGATGTATACCTAATTTTGGGGGCGTCACAGTTGGTATCAGAGCTTAGGGATATGATCCCTGGCTAAGATGTGAGAATAGAACTAGGAGGGGAGAGACGGGAAATTCCTTCGCTAGTATGACCTACCTAAGTTTATTTATTATTTAATTGGTTGGTCAGAGTATATTTATAATGCGTGGCATGTTAATTAACCCTTGTTTTGTGGCAGTATTTGAAAATGGCAGCTGGAAATGTCAACAATGGAGTGAATGAGACCGTGACACCTCTAATCACCAGCCAAGATAATGTAATATCAGGCGAAGAAGAAATTAGAGATATCTACGTGATAAGTGAAGAACTAATAGTTGCACCCGAGCTAGTGGCAGAGGTATCAGCTGAGAGTGAGGAAGAAGAGGAAGAAGAGGAAGAAGAGGAAGAAGAGGAAGAAGAGGAACCTGTGGAGAATTGGTTAGAAGAAATCTATGATCAAAACTTAGAATTACAAAATCGTGTTCATGAGTTAGAAGAGCAGGCTGAAGAACGACAGGCGGTCGTGGAGCAAAGAGATGTAACGATTCAAAATTATGTTACCCGATATGTGATGCTCGAACAAAATCACGCTTTGGCAGAGTGTAAGATATTAAAGTTGGAATCTGAGAATTTAAATATTAAGGATCAGCTGAAAGAAGAAACAACTGAACGAGTGAGAATGCAGGATGCGTGGGTAAAAGCCGCACGACATGTTGATATTGTAGAAAGAGATGTCCGATCCAAAAAGGCTAAAATAGATGATATACATTTCTCTTTTTGGACAGCAATTGGGAGAACCCAACATCGAGTTTTGAATTACCCTGTACAGAGCGATCAATCTGAACTCGATATGGATCGAAGATTGATGATTCAGATCATGAAGCAGGAGTACGATGAAGCAGTTGAGGGTGGAATATGCCCTATATTAAAGTCAATTCCAACGATAGAGATGACATCAAATGCTACCCCAGACAAGTCAAAGCCGGGTAGTTCAAGGGAGAGCGGTTGTCATGACTTCCCAAACAAGTGAGGAACCCAAATAAAGTTATTGTGGGTAAGCTAATCATAAACCCTTGCGAAGTTTGTACCTTATTCGATACTGGTTCTACCCACTCTTGTATTTCACCTAGTTGTGTTCAACGTTTAAACTTAGCCCTTAAAAAAAAATAAAATTTTTTTTTATTAGACTTGACTTATCTGTTGAAACTCTGTTAGGAGAAACCTTCGTTAATTCCACTATTAATAAATCTTGTTTGATTCAAATCGACACTTTCACGTTACCTGTCGATATGTGATTTTTGGAAACGATTGGTTAACTACCCATTATGCTTTTCGTAAGGTTGTTAATTTTCATATTCCTAACCAACCTGTTATGCGAATTCAAGCAACCAAACCACTAAAGTCAATCATTATCATATCAAGCTATAAGCAAAGATCCCCGTTCCTTTCGTTGATTTCCTGGTGTGGAATGCACCGAAGCCAGACTTTCCGTAGGAGACGTTGTAAATGGCGATGGCAAGCTGATAGGTATCAATGTGACGTGTTATCCAAGTCTGGGATGAGAGTCACAGTTTTGAATGATATTTCTATTGTTAATAAATTTCTTGACGTATCTTTGAAGATTTCCTAGCCTACCCCTAGAGCGTGAAATCGAATTTTGTATTGACCCCAGTACAAAACCCATTTCTTAAATCCTCAAATATTTCTTTACTTAAAACGAACGTATCAGGCGCCAAAGACGTTGGCTCGAGCTGCTAAAGATTACGATTGTACCATTCAATACCATCTTGGAAAAGCGAACGTGGTAGCTGACGCATTGAGGAGAAGATCATATGCAAGTACGAGTGCGATATTGTCAACACAAAGGCCCATTTTGTGTGATTTGTAAAGGATGGAGATAGAGTCAAAGACTCTAGGGACCCATGTGATGATGGCGAATATACGAGTAGAACCGACTTTAATCGATAAAGTTAAAGCTGCTCAAGCTACAGACCTGGAGCTGATGCGTATGAGGAAGAAAGTGCAAGAAGGTTCTATGCTGGAAGTAAGAATCGATGAAGAAGGAATACTTCGAGTCAACTCCAGACTTTGTGTTCCTAACAACCCTGATTTAAAGTATGAAATCATGATGGAGGCGCACAACACACCGTTTGCAATCCATCCTGGAAGTACCAAAATGTATCATGATATTCGTCATACATTTTGGTGGAGCAATATGAAGAGAGAGATAGCGTTGTTTATCTCAAGGTGTCTAACTTGTCAACGAGTCAAAGCAGAGCATCAAGTACCAAAAGGTCCATTGCAACCACTTGAAATTCCAGAATGGAAGTGGGAGCACATTACCATGGATTTTGTTACCGGTTTTCCTAGGGTTTCTCAAGGTATTGATGCGATTTGGGTCATTGTTGATAGATTGACCAAGTCTGCTCATTTCTTACCGATACGAGAAACTTATACACTTGAACGTCTTGCTCGTATGTACATAAACGAGATTGTAAGACTGCATGGTATGTCAGTATCCATAGTTTCTGATCGAGACCCAAGATTCACTTCACGATTTTGGGTTAGTTTACAAAAAGCTATGGGCACATATTTACGATTTAGTTCGGCATATCATCCTCAGACGGATGGACAATCAGAGAGGACTATTCAAACTCTTAAAGATCTATTAAGACTCTGTGTCTTTGACTTCAAGGGAAGTTGGGACAAGTTCTTACCATTGGTGGAGTTTTCCTACAACAACAGTTATCAAGCAAGTATTGGCATGGCTCCATTCGAAGCATTATATGGAAGAAAATGTCATTCTCCAGTATGCTGGGATGAGGTGGGTGAAGTAACGTTGTTGGGACCGGAGTTGGTACGTATGACTATAGAAAAGATTCAAACGATCCGACAACGTATAAAAACCTCACAAGATCGACAAAAGAGTTATGCTGATCTTCATCGAAAGGACGTGGAATTTGATGTAGGAGATCATGTGTTCTTACGTGTTGCTCCATGGAAAGGAGTTACGAGATTTGGAAAGAGAGGAAACCTCAATCCTCGATTCATCGGTCCTTTTTTAATCCTCGATCGAATAGGAACTGTGGCTTATAGACTCGCTTTACCGCCAAGTATGTCTCGTGTTCATAACATTTTTTACATATCCATGTTACGCAAATATGTGGAAGACCCGAACCACATTATTGAGTTAAAACCGGACGAAATAGCGGAGGATTTGACGTATGAAGAAGTTCCTGTTCAAATCTTGGATAAGAAGGAACATATTCTACGCTCCAAGGTTATACCTCAAGTCAAAGTTTTGTGGAGAAACCACGATGTTGAATGACTTGGGAGTTAGAATCTGAAATGAAATCAAGGTATCCTAGGGTTTCTCAAGGTATTGATGCGATTTGGGTCATTGTTGATAGATTGACCAAGTCTGCTCATTTCTTACCGATACGAGAAACTTATACACTTGAACGTCTTGCTCGTATGTACAAAAACGAGATTGTAAGCCTGCATGGTATGCCAGTATCCATAGTTTCTGACCGAGATCCAAGATTCACTTCACGATTTTAGGTTAGCTTACAAAAAGCTATGAGCACGAATTTACGATTTAGTTCGGCATATCATCCTCAGACAGACGGACAATCAGAGAGGACTATTCAAACTCTGGAAGATTTATTAAGACTCTGTGTCCTTGACTTCAAGGGAAGTTGGGACAAGTTCTTATCATTGGTGGAGTTTTCCTACAACAACAATTATCAAGCAAGTATTGGCATGGCTCCATTCGAAGCGTTGTATGGAAGAAAGTGTCGTTCTCCAGTGTGCTGGGATGAGGTGGGTGAAGTAACGTTGTTGGGACCGGAGTTGGTACGTATGACTATAGAAAAGATTCAAACGATCCGACAACGTATAAAAACCTCACAAGATCGACAAAAGAGTTATGCTGATCTTCATCGAAAGGACGTGAATTTGATATAGGAGATCATGTGTTCTTACGTGTTGCTCCATGGAAAGGAGTTACGAGATTTGGAAAGAGAGGAAAGCTCAATCCTCGATTCATCGGTCCATTTTTAATCCTCGATCGAGTAGGAACTGTGGCTTATAGACTCGCTTTACCGCCAAGTATGTCTCGTGTTCATAACGTTTTTCACATATCCATGTTACGCAAATATGTGGAAGACCCGAACCACATTATTGAGTTAGAACCGGACGAAATAGCGGAAGATTTGACGTATGAAGAAGTTCCTGTTCCAAATCTTGGATAAGAAGGAACATATTCTACGCTCTAAGGTTATACCTCAAGTCAAAGTTTTGTGGAGAAACCACGATGTTGAGGAAATGACTTAGGAGTTAGAATCTGAAATGAAATCAAGGTATCCTTACATCTTCGACATACCAGGTATGTACCCTAATTTCGAGGGCGAAATTTCATAAGAAGGGGAGGTTGTAAGACCCCAACTTTTATAAATAAAGATGAATTTTCTATAAATATTATTTTTGAATATTATGGAGTTAATTTGATATAATGTTATAGTTGTGGGTAATATTTATAAATTTTGCAAAGTACGCAAGTTGTTATATAATATTCGATTGGTCGGGGAATATTCGTTTTAACAGGGAATATTCGTACAACGGCACAATCATTGGTGGACCCCACAACGGAATTATTGTCTGATTGAGAAAACGACAAAATTATCTTTCTATAAAAATAACGGCGGAAGTTTTACCATTGTTACTGTTGAACTACTCGGTAGTAAAAGTACAGTAATACGTGTGGTTGCATAGTAGCACACGGTATTGATTATTAATGCTTATGTGAGAAGTCACTCAGTTTGATTTCATTATTGTCAGTTAATAATATGAATTATTTAGCGATAATGACGTTTTGTTTTATTCGTATTATTAACGTAATAAAACATAAACATCTTTTTATATAAAACAGAATACTTTATTAAAGTTATTCTATAAATAGAATATATTATATTTTATTTAAAAGATTTTTCTTTAAATATGGACCGTCAGATTAAAGTAATCAATCTGGACCGTTCATGGATTAGTTACTATGCATTCTATTTTTCTATAAATAACAGCTCATTCCTTCATTATTTCTTACTAATTCACTGAACTCTAGAGAGAGAAACTATAGAGAGAGAGAAGAAGAGTATTCTGCTACTTAACTACTTCCTTATTTCAGCTCTTCTTTAAAACGGTAAGGGGTGTTATTCTTTCTTATTCATGAAGAGAACTGTTGTTATTCCATTTCTTATTATTCTGTTGGAATAACCTGTATACGCGGTCTACGCTATACTTGGTGACATTCTTCTATTATTCTGTTGGAACATCCTGTCTGTGTGTTTTACACCGGACCTGGTTCCGTTTTTATTATTATTCTGTTGGAACATCCTGTCTGTGTGTTTTACACCGGACCTGGTTCCGTTTTTATTATTATTCTGTTGGAACATCCTGTCTGTGTGTTTTACACCGGACCTGGTTCCGTCTTGTTATTTATTATTCTGTCGGAATATCCTGTCTGTGCGTTTACGCCGGACCTGGTTCCATTATTTATTATTCTGTCGGAATATCCTGTCTGTGCGTTTACGCCGGACCTGGTTCCATTATTTATTATTCTGTTGGAATAACCTGTCTGTGCGGTCTATCGCATGCATGGTGATTTCTTTTGTTATTTCATTCTTTATTATACTCAGTTGGTTAAGTTTTGACTTCTATACTCCATGAAATTGTGGAATATCCTTGATAATTGCGTTTCATCTAGTATCTTTTCATGAAAATATTCTTCTAAGTATTTTTGAATTTTACTCCACAATGCAGTATCATGTTGACAATTTGGACGTTGTTAATTCTTGGATAAATTAATTCTTAAACTTGTTTTATTGAATTCTTATATAATTGTCATCATCCTCATGTTTATAAAATGTTGAAAGTCATCTGTGGCCTGTAGTGCATAGATGGACTTAGTATGATTATGACCAGGGATTATTCGGTATAATTATGACCGTAATGTTACAAATGATGTGGTAAAAGTCCTCATTGGCCCGTAGTGCATTGATGGACAGTTGTTGACATGATCATGACCATTAATGAATACACGAATATCCTTGGCCGTAGTGCAGGGGTGATTCGATGATGTGGATTGTTGTATTAAGCTGAGTCTCAGCGATAGCAGTGTTGAAAACCTTTTAAATCATAAAAGATAGTAGAGTTTATTTTCTACTTAACTCTTTTAATGGATTGCTTGTTCCGCTGCAGTTAAACTTGATGTCTATTATATTTTATCAGTTTAACATTGTTGAAGGCTAATGATAATTTATTCTTCATTATCTTAGTCATAATATTTCTTACTGGGCTAGTTGAGCTCACCCTTTCTTTCACTGTTCTCTTCAGGAAATGAGAACGTAGCTGGGGCAAGTCGGGGAACGGAGTGATGGTTCGAATGATAGTATTAGTTAGTAGTCCTCACTATTCTATGTAATAGTGTGTTAATAAATGTAATGAGGATTCCTTTTAAGTATGAATACTCTCTAGAAGATAATATTTGTATTCAAACTCGCAGTTTATATTTTGTCGTATTGTACACGACAGCTGTATTAGTAAGTTGTATTTGTATTCTGTACGTTGTATCTGACGACCCAAGATGGGTGATGTATACCTAATTTTGGGGGCGTCACAGTTTCTCTCTTTAGAGTTCAGTGAATTCGTAAGAAATAATGAAGGAATGAGCTGCTATTTATAGAAAAATAGAATGCATAGTAACTAATCCATGAACGGTCCAGATTGATTACTTTAATCTGACGGTCCATATTTAAAGAAAAATCTTTTAAATAAAATATAATATATTCTATTTATAGAATAACTTTAATAAAGTATTCAGTTTTATATAAAAAGATGTTTCTGTTTTATTACGTTAATAATACGAATAAAATAAAACGTCATTATCGCTAAATAATTCATATTATTAACTGACAATAATTGAATCAAACTGAGTGACTTCTCACATAAGCATTAATAATCAATACCGTGTGCTACTATGCAACCACACGTATTACTGTACTTTTACTACCGAGTAGTTCAAAAGTATCAATGGTAAAACTTCCGCCGTTATTTTTAATAAAATATTTTTGTCGTTTTCTCAATCCGACAATAATTCCGTTGTGGGGTCCACCAATGATTGTGCCGTTGTACGAATATTCCCTGTTAAAACGAATATTCCCCGACCAATCGAATATTATATAACAATTTGCGTACTTTGCAAAATTTAGAAATATTACCCACAACTATAACATTATATCAAATTAATTCCATAATATTCAAAAATAATATTTATAGAAAATTTATCTTTATTTATAAAAGTTGGGGTCTTACAAATTTTTTTTCAAAATACACAAGTGGTTATAAAATATTCATTGTTGTCGGGGAATATTCGTTTGGTCGTGGAATATTCTTTCTGTCGGGGAATATTCGTACAACGGTGCAGCCATTTGTGGGCCCCATAACAGAATAACTGTCGGATGAAGAAAACGACAAATTTGAGTTTTTACAAATAACGGCGTAGTTGTTACCGTTAACACTGTTGGAATACCCGGTGGTTAAAATACAGTAATACGCGTTATTGCACAGTAGCACACGGTATTGCACAGTATTTTTGAAATTATTGATTCTTACGTAAGATGACACTACTCAATAATTATTACAGTAATTACTGTTTAATATTTTATTTTATTGATTCAATAATTGCTACGTTGAAATTTTATATTATTGTTGTTCAATAATTGTCACTGCACAGTATTTCTCATTATCAGATCAATAATTCATATTATTTGAATAATATTATTAGATAGCATTATTGACAATGTCTAGAAAGTTCTGTCTAAGGAGAGGTTTGGTCATCTAATTGCGTGCTAATAAGGAAAAATCTTTATTGGAAAGCCCCCTCTTTCCTGGGAACGACCTGGTTGTCATAAATGTGATTCTGTAATATTATTTGTGAATAATTAATTATTGATTCATATGATAAGGAAATATTTATTTGATGTGGATATAAATGATGGATTTATTTATGTGGTTATAAATGAAGGAATTAATGTTGAGGTATTTTATCTGTATTTTTGTCGGAACGAAGGTATTGAAAATCAAATTAGGGTTTTTGAGATATTTTGCGAGGGTTATAATTTTTAATCTGACCGTTGGATCGTGGTAATTTTTGAATATGTTATACATATATAATTGAGTATATGTCCACAAATTTTGAACCGTTAAAAATGAACGTATGATTTGTTATGAATTTTACGAGATGACTGGTTCAAAAATTGTTGAATTTTCGACGTTAATCGTTTTGGTAGAAAATTCTAGAATTGGTGGGCCCCACTTTTGGTTGGTGAAGAAATGTGCTGAGATTTCTATTTAAATGTGGTGGGTGGAAATAGTAGCAGGTAAAGCCATCAGGTTGCAGGTTAAGTCTGCTTCGGCGTGCTAATATTTTCCTATAAATAGATGGCTAAGTTAGAATTGGAAATCACACCAGAAACATAAGCTTTCTCTCTTTCTCTCTCTATATTATGAAGCATATTTTGTGAGTATTTAGATACTTTGAGAGTTGTTATTCAGTGCAAGTTTCCTTCGGCTTTGCATTCCAGTCAGAAATACTGCACTTTTGAGGTAAGGGATAGTAAGGGATTTTAAGGGTTAATATATTTTTCAGTTCGTACTTCTTCCAACCTTCAGAAAATTCTGAAAAAATTTGAAATGATATTTTGATGAGTTTTATTGATTGTGTCCAAAAATGGTGATTTTTGGATGTATAGATTAAGAGTTATGAATTTTATGAGAAAATACTATTTTAAAAGTAACCGCTTATAATTCCTTGTGGTTGACTCCAAAATTGATGAAATTTTTATTGGGAGTACATCTATATAATATCAGTATACTCTGTGAATTTCGGAATTTTTGGATAAAAGTACAATTTATGATAAATGTCTAAATATTCAGCGGTTTTGGCCATATGAAAAATAGTAAATGAGTTTTAAAAATTTTGAGAAAAATATATGTTCAATATGAGACTATATTCTGCTAAATCTCAGGAAAAAAATATTTTTGGAACTGATTTGGTATTTTTCATAAAAATGGAATAGTTATGAGTAAATAAATTAAATATGTTATGTGAAGTAAGAAAATTAGAAAAATAGGATTTTACGGCTTGAGAATCCTATATGAGGTATATGCAGATTTTTTATGAGAGTTTTTGATATTGGTGATAAAATTTTATGAGTTTGGCATTTTAGAATGATTAAATGCATTATTTAGTAAAGCGTAAATAATTAAAATAAATTGTTTATAAGTTTAAGAAATGTTATTTCAATATCATTATAACGAAATATTGGTATGTATTTTATTGTGGATTTTTTATCTTTTTCTGTCGGGGTTACTATTCATGAGTTACTATTTACGAGTTAGTATTCACGAGTTACTATTCACGAGTTACTATTCACGACAAAATTAGTTTTTTTTTTTCTGACCAAATTATAGTTAATTTATGAATATTACTCTTGAGATTAAATCTATATGTTGATTATATTGATTTTATTATCATATATAGCATTTTTATAACCCTAATGATGATATTTCTCTTTGACTTGAGTGTAAAGATGGGTAGATTTTTGGTATGATCATGACTATGGGTTCTCTTTGGCCAGTAGTGCAAAGTTAAATTGTTGACTGGTATGATCATGACCATTGAATTTATAATTGAATATCTTTAGCTTAAGTGCAAAGGTGAATTGATCAACATGGTTATAATTATTGTTTATATAAATTCTGAAATGATTATATATTTCTTTGAGATATTAATATATTTGGACTGTATTGTAAATATGAACTGTTGATGAATATATTTGGCCTGTAGTGCAAATATGAATTGTTGAGGAATATCTTTGGCATGTAGTGCAAAGATGAATTGTTGATGAATATCTTTGACCCGTAGTGCAAAGATGACCGGTTGTTGAATATCTTTGGCCAGTAGTGCAAAGATGAACTGGTGACGAATATCTTTGGCCCGTAGTGCAAAGATGAAGTTATTAGTATGATTGTGAATATGAACTGTGATTTGATATAACTATGATCATTGATGTTTCAGGTAAAGACATGTGATGAAAATTATCTTCGTCCTGGGTGCGAAGAGGAATTTAGAATCACAATTATGATTATGAGTTATTCATATTATTGTGGACCAGAACTGTTGATTGATGTTACAGGGATAAAACATTGTTGGTGGATTTTTAACATGGAGAAGATAATAGGCTTTATAGTCTATTTGACTCTTCTAATGGATTGCTCGTTCCGCTGCAACTATGGTTGAAAATTTTTATCACCTACCATAAGTTCTAAATCTCTGATTTAATTTTGTTAAAGGCTATTGATAACTTATTTATCTTTAGTCATGATATTCTTTACTGGGCTAGTTGTGCTCACCCTTCTGTTTCATAATTCCTTTCAGGTAATAAGAGTGTGGCTGGGTCGAGCGGGGGTAACATGGGAATAGAACGGTGGTTATCATTTAGGAGTTATATTTGGTGAATCGTCTAGGGTGAAGCGAACCCAACGTTAGAAGGGTGTTTTGCCACTATCATACAAGATGTCTAATGACATACAACCTCGTGTCATCATAAGACAGGATTATATTTATCCACTTGCTGAGTATATTTACGAGCACTACCTATATAATCTTGGTGTTTGTTTGAAGTATAATTCTCAATTAGAGACAGTGGAGATAATGATAAGTCAAGAGAAGACTCACCATTGGGAAGAATATGATAGTAATCTTCTCGTTTTTCTTTGGGGTATATTGGGTCAACCAAGGATAATTATGTGTCCATATGATATCTATCACAACCTAGAAGCATGGCCTCTCATGTACAAAGGTTTCCTTGAGCACTTCCCAAAGATTCTAATTTCTAAAACAGTTTTTGACTATACCTTTATGTAAGGTGTCATTGTGAGGTGCTGTCCACGGTTGGGACATGAGTCACATTTGGTATATATATTTGTATCCAAACTCACAGCATATGTGTTGTTGTATTTTGCACGACAATTGTTGTAATAATGTTATAATTGGTTTCTGTACCATGTATTTGGCGACTCAGAATAGGTTGGATGGAATGGACCTATTTTGGGGTCGTCACAGTTGGTATCAGAGCTTAGGGATATGGTCTCTGACGGAGATCGGGAAATATAACTAGGAGGGGAGAGATGAGTAAATCCTTCGCTAGTGTGTCCTACCTAAGCTTATTTGTTGGTCAGTCATAATATCGGGATATTATGTGATATGTTAATTTGTTTAATTAACCCTTGTTTTATGGCAGTATTTGAGAATGGCTGCTGAGAATGTTAACAATAGAGTGAATGAGACTGTGGGGATACCTCTAATCATTAACCAGGATAATATGATGTCAGGCGAAGAAGGAATTAGAGAAATCCATGTGGTGTATAAAGAATTGATAGTTGCACCCGAGCTAGTCGCAGAGGTAGCAGCTGAGAGTGAGGAAGAAGAAGCACCTGAGGAGAATTTATTAGAGGTATTATATGATCAAAATGTAGAATTGCAAAATCGTATTCATGAGTTAAAAGAGCAGGCTGAAGAACGACAGGCGGTCGTGGAGCAAAAGGATGCAATAATTCAAACTTGTGTTACCCGATATGTGATGCTTGAACAGAAGCATTCTTTGGCAAAGTATAAGATGATAAAGATGAAATCTGAGCTGGAAGAAGAAAAAACTGAACGAGTGAGAATAGGTGATGCATGGGCAAAAGCCGCACGACACGTGGATATTGTGGAAAGAGATGTCCGATCTAAGAAGGCTAAAATAAATGATATGAATTTCTCTTTTTGGAAAGCAATTGGGAGAACCCAACATCGAGTTTTGAATTATCCTGTACATAGTGGTCAACCTGGATTCGATATGGATCGAAGATTGATGATTCAGATCATGAATCAGGAGTACGACGAGACAGTTGAGGGAGGAATATGCCCTATAGAAAAGTATATTCCAACGGTAGTGATGGCGGCAAATGCTGCCCCAGACAAGTCAAAGTCGGGTAGTTCAAGGGAGAGCGGTTGTCATGACTTCCCAACAAATGAGGAATCCAAATGAAGTTAGCACGGAAAATGAGCAATGGAGAAATCATGATGACCCGGGAGATAGAATCTGAAATGAAAGCAAGGTATTCTCAACTTTTCGAAATACCAGGTACGTAAATTTCGGGGATGAAATTTCCCAAATATTCTAATTTCTAAAACAATTTTTGACTATACCTTTATGTAAGGTGTCATTGTAAGGTGCTGTCCACGGTTGGGACATGAGTCATATTTGGTATATATATTTGTATCCAAACTCACAGCATATGTGTTGTTGTATTTTACACGACAATTATTGTAATAAAGTTGTAATTGATTTCTGTACCATGTATTTGGCGACTCAGAATAGGTTGGATGGAATGGACCTATTTTGGGGTCGTCACAGTAACAACCCGATATTTTTCTATTTAAATAAATCAGAAATTTTGTGTATAAATTTTTATTTTTATTTTAAGGATATGGATTTGTACAAGATAATGTGTATATGTATTTATGTGGTAAAGAAAAATATATTTATTACATGATTATTTACAAGTAAATTTATTTTAGAATAATTGATTATTAAAAGGTATATTTTTATAATAATTAATTTTTTAGTGAAAATATTTTTATTAACTATTTTCCATGAAAATATATTCATATATTATTTAAATAATATATGGAGTGATTTTTAGAATAATTATAATAATTATTTTATTATATGAATTTTAGAACAGGTTATTAAGTTAATTATTTTACCTTAATTATTAAGGTTAAATATGAAGAATAAATCAGATATGGAATCCAAACCCTAGTTTTGGATTATTGTCAAGGTATAAGAATAATAATATAATATTAAATATATTTTGATTTTTCAGTGCTATAAATATGTACTGTATGTATGTGAGCGGGTAATGATTGATCAATTGTGGTGCAGTATTTGAAAATCCTAGTTTTACTGTGGGAAACCCTAATTTGAAACTCAATTATGAGTGCGGGGTTATTATATAACTGTGTTATATGATGTTGTGATTAATTAGGTAAACCGTAATTGACAATTAGAAATATAAATTTCTAGAAACCCTATTTTTTTAAAGTTATAAACCCTAAATTGTAAATCTTAAATCTTAAATCTTAATTGCTATAATTAGCAAGGTTAATTATGATTAGTGGTACTAAACCCTAATGTTCATGTATAATATAATTACTAACTTAACCTAATTAACAATTTTAATTTTTTTTCAAAATTTTAGAAACTAAAATAATTGTATTTTTCTTTACAAACCCTAGTTGCTAAATCCTATTTACATTATGTGCTAAACCTTAGGGTTGAACCCTAAGGATTAAACCTTAAGGGTCAAACCCTAAGGGTTTGATAAGTTATAAGTATGCCATTTAATTGATTTATCAAAATACCATTGTGCCCCTAATTGAATTATTGAATGCTAGACTAGGTTTTGACAATTGTGGTGAGTTGGTTACTAACCCTAACAACTCCACATGCTCCATAACACCAGCCATCAACCATTTATTAAGCCAAATACATTGCACATGTGTTCTATATATAGATTGAGAGAGAAAATATTGCAATTGTTAGCCATTTTAGTACCAAACACTCCAACCTTTTCTCTCCACCCAAACCCACGAAATTTTCAAGCTTTTTAGTCCCTAAGATCAGCCCCACGAAAGCCCCTAACTAAATCAGAATCCAGAATCAGAGATTTAGCAAGAAAGGTATAAAACCTTAGCCAAGAAATCTGTCCATTAATCTGTTGTTGAATGTTTGTTTTTAGTGTTAAAATATGTTGTTAGTAGTGTCTAATGATGATCTGGGTTGCTAGATGTTAGATCCATAACATCTAGAGGCTCGAATTTGAAGATCTTCAAAATCTGGAAAAAAGTTTGTTTTGTGGTCTGACAACGAATGTCAGTAGCCACAGATCCTTGCTCAATCATGGTTTGTGTAGTTTTTAAGTTGTTATTGGTAGTTTGCAATGTTGTCTTTAATTTGTAAAAAGAATCGAGGTCATTTGATGTGTATATTGTTAGTTATTAACGGTCAAATACCGTTGACCGGCATTGACCGGACAATTTCTGGACAGCCCAGAAACCATGAACAAGCGTTTGACAGTGTATTCATGTAAGACCCCAACTTTTATAAATAAAGAAGAATTTTCTATAAATATCATTTTTGAATATTATGGAGTTAATTTGATATAATGTTATAGTTGTGGGTAATATTTATAAATTTTACAAAGTACGCAAGTTGTTATATAATATTCGATTGGTCGGGGAATATTCGTTTTAACAGGGAATATTCGTACAACGACACAATCATTGGTGGACCCCACAACGGAATTATTGTCGGATTGAGAAAACGACAAAAATATTTTATTAAAAATAACGGCGGAAATTTTACTATTGTTACTGTTGAACTACTCGGTAGTAAAAGTACAGTAATACGTGTGGTTGCATAGTAGCACACAGTATTGATTATTAATGCTTATGTTTGAAGTCACTCAGTTTGATTCAATTATTGTCAGTTAATAATATGAATTATTTAGCGATAATGACGTTTTGTTTTATTCGTATTATTAACGTAATAAAACAGAAATATCTTTTTATATAAAACAGAATACTTTATTAAAGTTATTCTATAAATAGAATATATTATATTTTATTTAAAAGATTTTTCTTTAAATATGGACCGTCAGATTAAAGTAATCAATCTGGACCGTTCATGGATTAGTTACTATGCATTCTATTTTTTTATAAATAGCAGCTCATTCTTTCATTATTTCTTACGAATTCACTGAACTCTAGAGAGAGAAACTATAGAGAGAAACTATAGAGAGAGAGAAGAAGAGTATTCTGCTACTTAATGTAACGACCCCAAAATAGGTCCATTCCATCCAACCTATTCTGAGTCGTCAAATACATGGTATAGAAAATAACTGTAACTTTATTACAACAATTGTCGTGCAAAATACAACAACACATATGCTATAAGTTTGGATACAAATATATACCAAATGTGACTCATGTTCCAACCGTGGACATCACCTCACAATGACACCTTACATAAAGGTATAGTCAAAAACTGTTTTAGAAATTAGAATCTTTGGGAAGTGCTCAAGGAAACCTTCGTACATGGGAGGCCACGCGTCTAGGTTATGATAGATATCATATGGCCACAGAATTATCCTTGGTTAACCCAATAGACCCCAAATAAAAACGAGAAGATTACTATCATATTCTTCCCAATGGTGAGTCTTCTCTTGACTTATCATTATCTCCACTGTCTCTAATTGAGAATTATACTTCAAACAAACACTAAGATTATATAGGTAGTGCCCATAGATATACTCAGCAAGTGGATGAGCACAACCCTGTTTTATGATGACACGAGGTTGTATGTTATTAGACATCTTGTATGATAGTGACAAAACACCCTTCCAACGTTGGGTTCGCCTCACCCTATTTTCTTCACCAAATATAACTACTAAATGATGACCACCGTTCTATTCCCTTGTTACCCCCGCTCGACCCAGCTACACTCTTATTACCTGAAAGGAATTGTGAAGCAAAAGGGTGAGCACAACTAGCTCAGTAAAGAATATCATGACTAAAGATAAATTATCAATAGTCTTCATCAACAATAAATCAGAGATTTAGAACATATGGTAAATGATAAAAATTTCAACCATAGTTGCAGCGGAACGAGCAATCCATTAGAAGAGTCAAATAGACTATAAAGTCTATTATCTTCTCCATGTTAAAAATCCACCAACAATATTTTATCCATGTAACATCACTCAACAGTTCCTTTCCACAATCATATGAATAACTCATAATCATAATTGTGACTATAAATTTTTCTTCGCACCCAGGACGAAGAATATTTTCATCACCTGTCTTTACCTGAAACATCAAAGATCATGGTTATACCAAATCACAGTTCCTGTTTATAATCATACTAACAAATCCATCTTTGCACTACGGGCCAAAGATATTCATCAACAAACCATCTTTGCACTACGGGCCAAAGATATTCAACAACAGTTCATCTTTGCACTACAGGCCAAAGATATTCATCAACAGGCCATCTTTGCACTACATGCCAAAGATATTCATCAACAGTTCATTATTTGCACTACAGGCCAAATATATTCATATCTCAAAGAAATATATAATCATTTTAGAATTTATATAAACAATAATTATAACCATGTTGATCAATTCACCTTTGCACTTAAGCTTAAGATATTCAATTATAAATTCAATGGTCATGATCATACCAGTCACAATTCAACTTTGCACTACAGGCCAAAGAGAACCCTAGTCATGATCATACCAATAATCTACCCATCTTTACACTCCAGTAAAAGAGAATTTCAACATCAGGGTTATAAAAATGTTATATATGATGATAAAAATAATATGATCAACATATAGTTTTAATCTCAAGAGTAATATTCGTAACTCATGAATAATAAATCGTGAATAGTAACTCATGAATAGTAACCCCGACACAAAAGATAGAAATTCCACAATAAAATCCATACCAATATTTCGGTATAATGATATTGAAAGAATAACATTACTTAAATTTATAAACAATTTATTTTAATTGTTTACACTTTACTAATTAATGCATTTAATCATCATAAAATGCCAACTCTTACAATTTCATCATCAATAACCAAAACCCTCATCAAAAATCTGCATATACCTCATATAGGATTCTCAAGCCATAAAATCCTATTTTCCAATTTTCTTTCTTCACAAAACATATTTAATTCATTTACTCATAACTAGACCATTTTCATGAAAAATACCAAATCAGTTCCAAAAATATTTCTTTTCTGGGATTTAGCATAATATAGTCCCATAGTGAACATATATTTTTCTCAGAATTTTTAAAAGTCATTTACTATTTTTCATATGGCCAAAATAGCCGAATATTTAGACATTTATCAAAAATTGTACTTTTGTCTAAAAATTCTAAAATTTACAGAGTATACTTCTATCATATACATGTACTCCCAATAAAAATTTCATCAATTTTGGAGTTAACCACAAGGAATTATAAGCTGTTACTTTTAAAATAGTCTTTTCTCATAAAATTCATAACTCTCAATCTATACATCCAAAAATCACCATTTTTGGACACAATCAAGAAAACTCATCAAAATATCATTTCAAATTTTTCCAGAATTTTTGAAGATCAGAAAAATTACGAAACTGGAAAATATAACAACCCTTAAAATCCCTTACTATCCCTTACCTCAAAAGAGCAGTACTTCTGACTGGATATCGGATATGATGCTGAAGAAAACTTGCACTGATGAATAGCAACTCACCAAGTATCTAAAAACTCACAAAATATGCTTCATAATATAGAGAGAGAAAGAGAGAAAGCTTATGTTTCTGGTGTGTTTTTCAATTCTAACTTAGCCCTCTATTTATAGGAAAATTTTGGTAGGTTTGACCTGCAACCTGATGGCTTTCCCTGCTACTATTCCCACCCACCACATTTGAAATATAATTCAGCACATTTCTTCACCAACCACAAGTGGGGCCCACCAATTCTAGAATTTTCCACCAAAATGATAAACTCCGAAAATTCAACAATTTCTGAACCAGTCATCTCGTAAAATTCATAATAAATCATACGTTCATTTTTAACGGTTCAAAATTTGTGGACATATACTCAACTTATATATGTATAACATATCCAAAAATTACCACGATCCAACGGTCGGATTAAAAATTATAACCCCCGCAAAATATCTCAAAAACCCTAATTTTTAATACCTCCATTCCGACAAAAATACGGATAAAAATCTCAACATTAACTCCTTCATTTTTTAACCACAAAAATATATCCCTCATTTATATCCACATAAAATAAATATTTTCTTATCATATGAATCAATAATTAATTATTCACAAATAATATTACAGAATCACATTTATGACAACCAGGCCGTTCCCAGGAAAGAGGGGGCTTTCCAATAAGGATTTCTCCTTACTGGCGCGCAATTAGATGACCAAACCTCTCCTTAGACAGAACTTTCTAGACATTGCCAATAATGCTATCTAATAATACTATTCAAATAATATGAATTATTGATCTGATAATGGGAAATACTGTGCAGCAATAATTATTGAACAACAATAATACAAAATTTCAACGTAGCAATTATTGAATCAATAAAATAAAATATTGAACAGTAATTACTGTAACAATTATTGAGTATTGCCTTCTTACGTAAGAATCAATAATTTCAAAAATACTGTGCAATACCGTGTGCTACTGTGCAATAACGCGTATTACTGTATTTTAACCACCGGGTATTCCAACAGTGTTAACAGTAACAACTACGTCGTTATTTGTAAAAACTCAAATTTGTCGTTTTCTTCACCCGACAGTTATTCGTTATGGGGCCCACAAATAGCTGCGCCGTCGTACGAATATTCCCCGACAGAAAAAATATTC
Source organism: Panax notoginseng (assembly GCA_016801055.1). NCBI lineage: Eukaryota > Viridiplantae > Streptophyta > Magnoliopsida > Apiales > Araliaceae > Panax > Panax notoginseng. Next base: position 138,020,478 of record CM029012.1, on the reverse strand, counting down.
CACGACCAAACGAATATTCCCCGACAACAATGATTATTTTATAACCACTTGTGTATTTTGAAAAAAATCATATATCACCCTTAACTTTAACATTTATCAATTTAACCATTTACTGAATAGTAATTATAAGAAAAATTGAATACTTTTATTTCATAAAATTCGGGGTCTTACAATCTCCCCTCCTTATGAAATTTCGTCCCCGAAATTTACGTACCTGGTATTTCAAAGAGTTGAGAATACCTTCCTTTCATTTCAATTTCCATCTTCTCTGTCATCATAATTTCTCCATTGCTCATCTCCTGTATTTCAAATAACATTCTAGAATACAGCTTCAAAACAAGTGTTAATTTAACAAATTAACATATCACATAATATCCCGATATTATGACTGACCAACAAATAAGCTTAGGTAGGACACACTAGCGAAGGATTTACTCATCTCTCCCCTCCTAGTTGTATTCCCCGATCTCCGCCAGAGATCATATCCCTAAGCTCTGATACCAAATGTAACGACCCCAAAATAGGTCCATTCCATCCAACCTATTCTGAGTCGTCAAATACATGGTATAGAAAATAACTGTAACTTTATTACAACAATTGTCGTGCAAAATACAACAACACATATGCTATAAGTTTGGATACAAATATATACCAAATGTGACTCATGTTCCAACCGTGGACATCACCTCACAATGACACCTTACATAAAGGTATAGTCAAAAACTGTTTTAGAAATTAGAATCTTTGGGAAGTGCTCAAGGAAACCTTCGTACATGGGAGGCCACGCGTCTAGGTTATGATAGATATCATATGGCCACAGAATTATCCTTGGTTAACCCAATAGACCCCAAATAAAAATGAGAAGATTACTATCATATTCTTCCCAATGGTGAGTCTTCTCTTGACTTATCATTATCTCCACTGTCTCTAATTGAGAATTATACTTCAAACAAACACTAAGATTATATAGGTAGTGCCCATAGATATACTCAGCAAGTGGATGAGCACAACCCTGTTTTATGATGACACGAGGTTGTATGTTATTAGACATCTTGTATGATAGTGACAAAACACCCTTCCAACGTTGGGTTCGCCTCACCCTATTTTCTTCACCAAATATAACTACTAAATGATGACCACCGTTCTATTCCCTTGTTACCCCCGCTCGACCCAGCTACACTCTTATTACCTGAAAGGAATTGTGAAGCAAAAGGATGAGCACAACTAGCTCAGTAAACAATATCATGACTAAAGATAAATTATCAATAGTCTTCATCAACAATAAATCAGAGATTTAGAACATATGGTAAATGATAAAAATTTCAACCATAGTTGCAGCGGAACGAGCAATCCATTAGAAGAGTCAAATAGACTATAAAGTCTATTATCTTCTCCATGTTAAAAATCCACCAACAATATTTTATCCATGTAACATCACTCAACAGTTCCTTTCCACAATCATATGAATAACTCATAATCATAATTGTGACTATAAATTTTTCTTCGCACCCAGGACGAAGAATATTTTCATCACCTGTCTTTACCTGAAACATCAAAGATCATGGTTATACCAAATCACAGTTCCTGTTTATAATCATACTAACAAATCCATCTTTGCACTACGGGCCAAAGATATTCATCAACAAACCATCTTTGCACTACGGGCCAAAGATATTCAACAACAGTTCATCTTTGCACTACAGGCCAAAGATATTCATCAACAGGCCATCTTTGCACTACATGCCAAAGATATTCATCAACAGTTCATTATTTGCACCACAGGCCAAATATATTCATATCTCAAAGAAATATATAATCATTTTAGAATTTATATAAACAATAATTATAACCATGTTGATCAATTCACCTTTGCACTTAAGCTTAAGATATTCAATTATAAATTCAATGGTCATGATCATACCAGTCACAATTCAACTTTGCACTACAGGCCAAAGAGAACCCTAGTCATGATCATACCAATAATCTACCCATCTTTACACTCCAGTAAAAGAGAATTTCAACATCAGGGTTATAAAAATGTTATATATGATGATAAAAATAATATGATCAACATATAGTTTTAATCTCAAGAGTAATATTCGTAACTCATGAATAATAAATCGTGAATAGTAACTCATGAATAGTAACCCCGACACAAAAGATAGAAATTCCACAATAAAATCCATACCAATATTTCGGTATAATGATATTGAAAGAATAACATTACTTAAATTTATAAACAATTTATTTTAATTGTTTACACTTTACTAATTAATGCATTTAATCATCATAAAATGCCAACTCTTACAATTTCATCATCAATAACCAAAACCCTCATCAAAAATCTGCATATACCTCATATAGGATTCTCAAGCCATAAAATCCTATTTTCCAATTTTCTTTCTTCACAAAACATATTTAATTCATTTACTCATAACTAGACCATTTTCATGAAAAATACCAAATCAGTTCCAAAAATATTTCTTTTCTGGGATTTAGCATAATATAGTCCCATAGTGAACATATATTTTTCTCAGAATTTTTAAAAGTCATTTACTATTTTTCATATGGCCAAAATAGCCGAATATTTAGACATTTATCAAAAATTGTACTTTTGTCTAAAAATTCTAAAATTTACAGAGTATACTTCTATCATATACATGTACTCCCAATAAAAATTTCATCAATTTTGGAGTTAACCACAAGGAATTATAAGCTGTTACTTTTAAAATAGTCTTTTCTCATAAAATTCATAACTCTCAATCTATACATCCAAAAATCACCATTTTTGGACACAATCAAGAAAACTCATCAAAATATCATTTCAAATTTTTCCAGAATTTTTGAAGATCAGAAAAATTACGAAACTGGAAAATATAACAACCCTTAAAATCCCTTACTATCCCTTACCTCAAAAGAGCAGTACTTCTGACTGGATATCGGATATGATGCTGAAGAAAACTTGCACTGATGAATAGCAACTCACCAAGTATCTAAAAACTCACAAAATATGCTTCATAATATAGAGAGAGAAAGAGAGAAAGCTTATGTTTCTGGTGTGTTTTTCAATTCTAACTTAGCCCTCTATTTATAGGAAAATTTTGGTAGGTTTGACCTGCAACCTGATGGCTTTCCCTGCTACTATTCCCACCCACCACATTTGAAATATAATTCAGCACATTTCTTCACCAACCACAAGTGGGGCCCACCAATTCTAGAATTTTCCACCAAAATGATAAACTCCGAAAATTCAACAATTTCTGAACCAGTCATCTCGTAAAATTCATAATAAATCATACGTTCATTTTTAACGGTTCAAAATTTGTGGACATATACTCAACTTATATATGTATAACATATCCAAAAATTACCACGATCCAACGGTCGGATTAAAAATTATAACCCCCGCAAAATATCTCAAAAACCCTAATTTTTAATACCTCCATTCCGACAAAAATACGGATAAAAATCTCAACATTAACTCCTTCATTTTTTAACCACAAAAATATATCCCTCATTTATATCCACATAAAATAAATATTTTCTTATCATATGAATCAATAATTAATTATTCACAAATAATATTACAGAATCACATTTATGACAACCAGGCCGTTCCCAGGAAAGAGGGGGCTTTCCAATAAGGATTTCTCCTTACTGGCGCGCAATTAGATGACCAAACCTCTCCTTAGACAGAACTTTCTAGACATTGCCAATAATGCTATCTAATAATACTATTCAAATAATATGAATTATTGATCTGATAATGGGAAATACTGTGCAGCAATAATTATTGAACAACAATAATACAAAATTTCAACGTAGCAATTATTGAATCAATAAAATAAAATATTGAACAGTAATTACTGTAACAATTATTGAGTATTGCCTTCTTACGTAAGAATCAATAATTTCAAAAATACTGTGCAATACCGTGTGCTACTGTGCAATAACGCGTATTACTGTATTTTAACCACCGGGTATTCCAACAGTGTTAACAGTAACAACTACGTCGTTATTTGTAAAAACTCAAATTTGTCGTTTTCTTCACCCGACAGTTATTCGTTATGGGGCCCACAAATAGCTGCGCCGTCGTACGAATATTCCCCGACAGAAAAAATATTCCACGACCAAACGAATATTCCCCGACAACAATGATTATTTTATAACCACTTGTGTATTTTGAAAAAAATCATATATCACCCTTAACTTTAACATTTATCAATTTAACCATTTACTGAATAGTAATTATAAGAAAAATTGAATACTTTTATTTCATAAAATTCGGGGTCTTACACTTAACTACTTCCTTATTTCAGCTCGTCTTTAAAACGGTAAGGGGTGTTATTCTTTCTTATTCATGAAGAGAACTGTTGTTATTCTATTTCTTATTGTTCTGTTGGAATAACCTGTATACGCGGATCTACCCTATACTTGGTGACATTCTTCTATTATTCTGTTGGAACATCCTGTCTGTGTGTTTTACACCGGACCTGGTTCCGTTTTTATTATTATTCTGTTGGAACATCCTGTCTGTGTGTTTTACACCGGACCTGGTTCCATTATTTATTATTCTGTCGGAATATCCTGTCTGTGTGTTTTACACCGGACCTGGTTCCATTATTTATTATTCTGTCGGAATATCCTGTCTGTGCGTTTACGCCGGACCTGGTTCCATTATTTATTATTCTATTGGAATAACATGTTTGTGCGGTCTATCGCATGCATGGTGATTTCTTTTGTTATTCCATTCTTTATTGTACCCAATTGGTTAAGTTTTGACTTCTATACTCCATGAAATTTATGGAATATCCTTGATAATTGCGTTTCATCCAGTATCTTTTCATGAAAATATTCTTCTAAGTATTCTTGAATTTTTACTCCACAAAGCAGTATCATGTTGACAATTTGGACGTTGTTAATTCTTGAACTTGTTTTATTGAATTCTTATATCATTGTCATCATCCTCATGTTTATAAAATGTTGAAAGTCATCTGTGGCCTGTAGTGCATAGATGGACTTGGTATGATTATGACCAGGGATTATTCGGTATAATCATGACCGTAATGTTACAAATGATGTGGTAAAAGTCCTCATTGGCCTGTAGTGCATTGATGGACAGTTGTTGGCATGATCATGACCATTAATGAATATACGAATATCCTTGGCCGTAGTGCAGGGGTGATTCGATGATGTGAATTATTTTATTAAGCTGAGTCTCAGCGATCACAGTGTTAGAAAATCTTTTAAATCATAAAAGATAGTAGAGTTTATTTTCTACTTGACTCTTTTAATGGATTGCTTGTTCTGCTGCAGTTAAACTTGATGTCTATTATATTTTATCAGTTTAACATTGTTGAAGGCTAATGATAATTTATTCTGCATTATCTTAGTCATGATATTTCTTACTGGGCTAGTTGAGCTCACCCTTTCTTTCACTGTTCTCTTCAAGAAATGAGAACGTAGCTGGGGCAAGTCGGGGAACGGAGTGATGGTCCGAATGATAGTATTAGTTAGTAGTCCTCACTATTCTATGTAATGGTGTGTTAATAAATGTAATGAGGACTCCTTTTGAGTATGAATACTCTCTAGAAGATAATATTTGTATTCAAACTCACAGTTTATGTTTTGTCGTATTGTACACGACAGTTGTATTAGTAAGTTGTATTTGTATTTTGTACTATGTATCTGACGACCCAAGATGGGTGATGTATACCTAATTTTGGGGGCTTCACAATTCAAGCGTCTAGATCTGTCATTTTGTTGATGTTTTAGTTTGATTGTTGTATCTAACTTGTAGTCCTGTATATGATCTCTAATATTATGCCTTAAAATCTCCTAAACATCTAGTATGCTGGCTTCAGTGATCGGTCAAAATGGGTAGCTTAATCACGGATCCGATTTTCTGGGCAACCCTGAAAACCTTTGGCCATGTGTTCTGACAGCCTTTGACCGATCTATATCTTGCTATTGTTTTGTTTTTATGGTTATGTTTTGTGATTGATTTGTAGTGTTACATGTGGGCTAGAACCTAGAAGTCATAGATCACTAAAACAGTACACGATCAATATGTAGTGGAAGCCCGAAATTGCATGCTCGAACTGTTCTTCATTTCTGGGCAACCCAGAAATGAAGAACAGCCTCTGACAGCTTGTTCATGGGCCTAGATCTCGCTGGTTATGTGTTGTTTGGACATGTTTGTTGTTGGATCTTGTAATCGTGCATTTGTACTACAATATCTGACTCATACCATTCCCAGAAACATTACGAGCTAAGAATTATCCTTGGTCAAATGTGGTACCTAGTAAACCGGCAATGAAGTTCTGGGTTTGTATGAAGAACACGAAGAACACCTATAGCGACGGTTCTGTCGCTATAGGCGGCGTTTAGCGACAGACAATATTTTATTTTTCCGAAAATTAATTAACTTAATTAAATAAATAGAAAAAAATAGTGTTTAATTATTAAAAATACAAAATAAATTATTAAAAATTATTTTAAATTCTAAAAATTAGTTTTTAATTATTTTTAATATATTTTATAAATATTTAATATTTTTGGAATATTAAAAGTATTTAATTTATTTAATTATAATATTAAATAAATTATTTAAAAATAATTTTAATATTTAAAAAATCATTTAAAATTATGTTATGATATAAGAAAATATTTTAAGTTATTTTTAATGACTTTTAATATTTTGTGATAAAATTTATTAATAAATTAATATTAATGATAATTAAGTTAATTACTAAATGAATGAAATAAATTAATTAAAAATGATTTTATTATATTAAAAATCAATTTAAATAATAATAAGGTATTTAAAAATATTTTAAGTTATAAAATATAACTTTTAATATTTAAAGGATAATTTCATTAATAATTTAATGTTAATGGTTATTAACTTATTATTGAAGGTATTAAATTTATTTAATAATTATATTAAATAAATAATTTAAAAATAGTTTTATTAATTTTAAAATCATTTAAAAGGTTATAAATGAAATAAAAATATTTGAAGTTATGAATAATGACTTTTAATATTTTGATAAATAGAACATTAATAATTTAATATTAATGATAATTATTTAAAAAGGATTTTAAATGTTTTAAAAAATCATTTAAGGGTAATATAAATACTTTAAAAATATTCTAAGTTATTATAAATAACTTTAATATTTTGGCAATGGTTTCATTAATAGTTTAATATTAATTAAATATTAATGATAATAGAATTGTTTAGTATTTAAATCATTTAATAATGATTCCGAGGTTTGAAAATTCATGATAAATTATAATAAATGTTTTAAAATTATTATATGTCATTTAAAAATAATATGACCGATACTTGCAGATATTGAGTTACAGATTGGAGTCTTAGACTCAATTATTACCCGATAAAACTGTCGGTAGACCGACATATTTCAGAAATTGATCTGGACTTAGATAATGTGATTATTGTAATTCAATGGTTGTTAAACCTATGTGCCAATGTGATTAGGTTATGTACTGACTGCAATAAGCAGTGTTATGTGTTATAGTATGTTATTCTAATCGAACGAATGATCTTATTAATGATAGGTCGTGAGATAAGCGATAAAACTAAGTTGCAAATTATAAGCAGCGCATCAGGCAAGTATCTTACCTTTGCATTTTTTTTATGCAATGGACATGAGTAAGAATATTTATGAAATTATATTACTAATGTACAGATTATTAACTTTATATTATATACGCTCATTGATTATCAACATGTTAGTATATGATAATTCAGATTTATATTCTGTTCGTTAATTTCTATAAATGGTTATACAAGTGTCCCCACTTGGATAATCATTGTATTTAATCACATGTTGATACACCTTTGTCAATTATCCGTATATATATATATATGTTGAATTATAGATTATTGTTGAACAAGATGAAACCTTTGATTTGGAACCCAGACAAGTATGAACATCCCTACACGGGAAAACTTTTATGTGCCCAATGTAACGACCCCAAAATAGGACCATTCCATCCAACCTATTCTGAGTAGCCAAATACATGGTACAAAAAATAACTACAATTTTATTACAACAATTGTCGTGCAAAATACAACAACACATGCTGTGAGTTTGGATACAAATATATACTAAATGTGACTCATGTCCCAACCGTGGACAGCACCTCACAATGATACCTAACATAAAAGTATAGTCAAAAACTGTTTTAGAAATTAGAATCTTTGGGAAGTGCTCAAGGAAACCTTCGTACATGGGAGGCCATGCGTCTAGGTTATGATAGATATCATATGGCCACAGAATTATCCTTGGTTGACCCAATAGACCCTAAAGAAAAACGAGAAGTTTACTATCATATTCTTCCCAATGGTGAGTCTTCTATTGACATATCATTATCTCCACTGTCTCTAATTGAAAATTATATTTCAAACAAACACCAAGATTATATAGGTAGTGCTCGTAAATATACTCAGCAAGTGGATGAGTATAACCTTGTCTTATGATGACACGAGGTTGTATGTCATTAGACATCTTGTATGATAGTGACAAAACACCCTTTCAACGTTGGGTTCGCCTCACCCTATTTTCTTCACCAAATATAACTACTAAATGATGACCACCGTTCTATTCCCTTGTTACCCCCGCTCGGCCCAGCTACACTCTTATTACCTGAAATGAATTGTGAAACAAAAGAGTGAGCACAACTAGCCCAGTAAAGAATATCACGACTAAAGATAAATAAATTATCAATAGTCTTCATCAGTAATAGATCAGAGATTTAGAACATATGGTAGATGATAAAAATTTCAACCATAGTAGCAGCGAAACGAGCAATCCATTAGAAGAGTCAAATAGACTATAAAGTCAATTATCTTCTCTATGTTAAAAATCTACCAACAATGTGTTATCCCTGTAACATCACTCAACAGTTCCTTTCCACAATCATATGAATAACTCATAATCATAATTGTGATTCTAAATTTTTTTTCGCACCCAAGACGAAGAATATTTTCATCACCTGTCTTTTCCTGAAACATCAAATATTATGGTTATACCAAATTACAGTTCCTGTTCATAATCATGCTAATAAATCCATCTTCGCACTACAGCCAAAGATATTCATCAACAAACCATCTTTGCACTACGGGCCAAAGATATTCAACAACAGTTCATCTTCACACTACAGGCCAAAGATATTCATCAATAATTCATCTTTGCACTACAGGCCAAAGATATTCTTTAACAGTTCATATTTGCACTATAGGCCAAATATATTAATATCTCAAAGAAATATATAATCATTTCAGAATTATATAAACAAGAATTATAACCATGTTGATCAATTCACCTTTACACTTAAGCTAAAGATATTCAGCTATAAATTTAATGGTCATGATCATACCAGTCAACAATTTAACTTTACACTACTGGCCAAAGAGAACCCATAGTCATGATCATACCAAAAATCTACCTATCTTTACACTCAAGTCAAAGAGAAATGTCATCATTAGGGTTGTAAAAATGTTATATATGATAATAAAATCAATATAATCAACATATAGATTTAATCTCAAGAGTAATATTCATAAATCAACTATAATTTGGTCAGAAAAAGAAACCAATTTTGTCGTGAATAGTAATTCATGAATAGTAACTCGTGAATAGTAACTCGTGAATAGTAACTCGTGAATAGTAAACCCGACACAAAAAGATAGAAATTCCACAATAAAATATATACCAATATTTCAGTATAATGATATTGAAAGAATAATATTTCTTAAGCTTATAAATAATTTATTTTAATTGTTTACACTTTACTAAATAATGCATTTAATCATCCTAAAATGCCAAACTTATAAAATTTCATTACCAATAACCAAAACCCTCATAAAAAATCTGCATATACCTCATATAGGATTCTCAAGCCATAAAATCCTATTTTCTAATTTTCTTACTTCACATAACATATTTAATTCATTTTACTCATAACTAGTCTATTTTTATAAAAAATACCAAATCAGTTCCAAAAATATTTCTTTTCTGGAATTTAGCAGAATATAGTTCCATATTGAACATATATTTTTCTCAGAATTTTTAAAACTCATTTACTATTTTTCATATGGCCAAAACCGCGGAATATTTAGACATTTATCATAAATTATACTTTTATCCAAAAATTTCGAAATTCATAGAGTATACTGATATTATATAGATATACTTCCAATAAAAATTTCATTAATTTTGGAGTTAACCACAAGGAGTTATAAGCGGTTACTTTTGAAATAGTCTTTTCCCGTAAAATTCATAACTCTTAATTTATACATCCAAAAATCACCATTTTTGGACACAATTAAGAAAACTCATCAAAATATCATTTAAAATTTTTCTAGAATTTTCTGAAGATTGGAAGAAATACGAACAGAAAAACATAACAACCCTTAAAATCCCTTACCTCAAGAGAACAGTACTTCTGACTGGAATACCGAATGAAACTTCTACTAAATAGCAACTCTCAAAGTATCTAAATATTCTCAAACATATGCTTGATAATATAGAGAGAAAGAAAACATAAGCACCTATTTATAGAAAAATGCTAGAACGCCAAAGGAGACTAAATTAATAAATTAATATTATTAATTTCTTAATTCCTACGTATGCTCACCAAATAAGACCAGCCTCTAGCATTCCATACTTGAACAAATTTGGCAGCCCACATGTGTATTCCACCAACCAAAAAGTGGGTCCCACCCATAAATTAATAAAAATTATTTTATTTTCCGAAACATCAATAATTCATAGAAAATAGTCCTTTTATCAGAAAATTCGAATCTCGCATTTTTTTATAGGAAATTCAATTCTCTACAACTTTGCAGAAGAAAGTTTTTTCAAATTCCAAACAGAAATTGACCGAAATCTATAAACGGGCGATTTTACAGGCTATAATCAAATTTTAGTCAAGAAATGGGGTCCACCGACACACAAAACATGTGTTAATCATTTAATACAACAAAAATACTCTTCCTCCTCATATACTCATATATCCCACATTTATTGTAAAACTATCACCATTATTATATTATTAAATATAATAATAAATTATTTTATCAGAAAAGATAAAATATCATTTTTCAACAATTGTCACTTTAAAAATTTTCTCCATCTATATCCACAGAAAATTAATATTTTCCTCATCATATAAATCAATAATTAATTATTTACAAATAATATTACAGAATCACAATAATGACAACCAGGCAGTTCTCAGGAAAGAGGGGGCTTTCCGATAAGGATTTCTCCTTATTGGCGCGCAATTAGATGACCAAACCTCTCTTTAGACAGAACTTTCTAGACATTGCCAATAATGCTATCTAATAATATTATTCAAATAATATGAATTATTGATCTGATAATGGAGATGATGTGCAACAACAATTATTGGAACAACAATAATATAAAATATCAACGCAGCAATTATTCAATTAATAAAATAAAATATTGAACAGTAATTACTGTGACAATTATTCAGTAGTGCCTTCTTACGTAAGAATCAATAATTTCAAAAATACTGTGCAATACCGTGTGCTACTGTGCAATAACGCGTATTACTGTATTTTAACCACCGGGTATTTCAACAGTGTTAACGGTAACAACTACGCCGTTATTTATAAAAACTCAATTTTTGTCATTTTCTTCATCCAATCGCTTTCCGTTATGGGGCCCACAAATAGCAGCGCCGTCGTATGAATATTTCCCGACAGAAAGAATATTCCACGACCAAACGAATATTCCCCGACAAAATGAATATTTTATAACCACTTGTTTATTTTGCAAAATTTTCACATTTCACCCATAACTTTAACTTTTTATCAATTTAACCATTTACTGAATTGTAATTATAAGAAAAATTGAATACTTTTATTTCATAAAATTTGGGGTCTTACAATCTCCCCCTCCTTATGAAATTTCGTCCCCGAAATTTACGTACCTAGTATTTTAAAGAGTTGAGAATACCTTGCTTTCATTTCAGATTCCATCTTCCCTGTCATCATGATTTCTCCATTGCTCATCTCTTGTATTTCAGATATCATTCTAGAATACAACTTCAAAACAAAGGTTAATTGAACAAATTAACATATCACATAATATCCCGATATTATGACTGACCAACAAATAAGCTTAGGTAGGACACACTAGCAAAGGATTTACTCATCTCTCCCCTCCTAGTTCTATTTCCCGATATCTGCCAGAGACCATATCTCTAAGATCTGATACCAAAATATAACTCTGGACACCAACCTATGTCAGCACCTTACATTGATACCTATCAGTTTGCCACCGCAGAACGGCGTCCCCTACGGAGAGTTTGGCTTCGGTGCATCTCCCATCAACAGGAAGTCACCAGCGAGAGGCACGGGGCTCTTTACTTATAGCTCTGATACCAAAATGTAACGACCCAAAATAGGACCATTCCATCCAACCTATTCTGAGTAGCCAAATACATGGTACAGAAAATAACTACTACTTTATTACAACAATTGTCGTGCAAAATACAACAACACATGCTGTGAGTTTGGATACAAATATATACTAAATGTGACTCATGTCCCAACCGTGGACAACACCTCACAATGATACCTTACATAAAGGTATAGTCAAAAACTGTTTTAGAAATTAGAATTTTTGGGAAGTGCTCAAGGAAACCTTTGTACATGGGAGGCCATGCGTCTAGGTTATGATAGATATCATATGGCCACAGAATTATCCTTGGTTGACCCAATAGACCCTAAAGAAAAACGAGAAGTTTACTATCATATTCTTCCCAATGGTGAGTCTTCTCTTGACATATCATTATCTCCACTGTCTCTAATTGAAAATTATACTTCAAATAAACACCAAGATTATATAGGTAGTGCTCGTAAAGATACTCAGTAAGTGGATGAGCATAACCCTATCTTATGATGACACGAGGTTGTATGTCATTAGACATCTTGTATGATAGTGACAAAACACCCTTCCAACATTGGGTTCGCCTCACCCTATTTTCTTCACCAAATATAACTACTAAATGATGACCACCGTTCTATTCCCTTGTTACCCCCGCTCGACTCAGCTACACTCTTATTACTTGAAAGGAATTGTGAAATAAAAGGGTGAGCACAACTAGCCCAGTAAAGAATATCATGACTAAAGATAAATAAATTATCAATAGTCTTCATCAGTAATAGATCAGAGATTTAGAACATATGATAGATGATAAAAATTTCAACCATAGTAGCAGCAGAACGAGCAATACATTAGAAGAGTCAAATAGACTATAAAGTCTATTATCTTCTCTATGTTAAAAATCCACCAACAATGCTTTATCCCTGTAACATCACTTAACAGTTCCTTTCCACAATCATATGAATAACTCATAATCATAATTGTGATTCTAAATTTTTATTCGCACCCGGGACGAAGAATATTTTCATCACCTGTCTTTTTCTGAAACATCAAATATCATGGTTATACCAAATCACAGTTCCTGTTCATAATCATGCTAATAAATCCATCTTCGCACTACGGCCAAAGATATTCATCAACAAACCATCTTTGCACTACGGGCCAAAGATATTCAACAACAGTTCATCTTCGCACTACAGGCCAAAGATATTAATCAATAATTCGTCTTTGCACTACAGGCCAAAGATATTCTTCAACAGTTCATATTTGCACTATAGGCCAAATATATTAATATCTCAAAGAAATATATAATCATTTCAGAATTATATAAACAATAATTATAACCATGTTGATCAATTCACCTTTACACTTAAGCTAAAGATATTCAGTTATAAATTCAATGGTCATGATCATACCAGTCAACAATTCAACTTTGCACTATTGGCCAAAGAGAACCCATAGTCATGATCATACCAAAAATCTACCCATCTTTACACTCAAGTCAAAGAGAAATATCATCATTAGGGTTATAAAAATGTTATATATGATAATAAAATCAATATAATCAACATATAGATTTAATCTCAAGAGTAATATTCATAAATCAACTATAATTTGGTCAGAAAAAGAAACCAATTTTGTCGTGAATAGTAACTCGTGAATAGTAACTCATGAATAGTAACTCGTGAATAGTAACTCATGAATAGTAAACCCGACACAAAAAGGTAGAAATTCTACAATAAAATACATATCAATATTTCAGTATAATGATATTGAAAGAATAATATTTCTTAAGCTTATAAACAATTTATTTTAATTGTTTACACTTTACTAAATAATGCATTTAATCATCCTAAAATGTCAAACTTATAAGATTTCATTACCAATAACCAAAACCCTCATAAAAAATCTGCATATATCTCATATAGGATTCTCAAGCCATAAAATCCTATTTTCTAATTTTCTTACTTCACATAACATATTTAATTCATTTACTCATAACTAGTCTATTTTTATGAAAAATACCAAATCAGTTCCAAAAATATTTCTTTTCTGGGATTTAGCAGAATATAGTTCCATATTGAACATATATTTTTCTCAAAATTTTTAAAACTCATTTACTATTTTTCATATGGCCAAAACCGCCGAATATTTAGACATTTATCATAAATTGTACTTTTATCTAAAAATTCCGAAATTCACAGAGTATACTGATATTATATAGATATACTTTCAATAAAAATTTCATTAATTTTGGAGTTAACCACAAGGAGTACTTGGGATTCAGACTCTGATAATTATGTAAATTAAGTTTGACTTTTATATTATTATTATTATTATTATTAGTATTGTTTTGCTAATAGAAATGATATCGTAAAGCACCGAGTTCAGGTTTCAAGTACCTGAATTTGGGGGCCTAACAAGCACTCCCAGAATATCCAAAGTATGAAGCCTCTGGTCTAAGCTGTAAAGTTACATCCAACCTGAAGGAAACCAGAGAGCACTCAACGAATGGCATGCACGCTAACAGAAGATCTAAGCACCAACTCAATCAGTATACAGATTGAGTTATGAAGCCATTCAAGTTGAAGTCTTCCACAAGTTAATCAGAAGAAGACTTCAATCAAAGTAACTGACTAAGGAAAGTCAACTAGTGCAGCTGCTGTCAAGAAAATAGTACACAATGATCTTGGAAGCAACCAGGATCGTAGTGTTTGCCAAACAAAGAAGGAACTGATGGAGTGTACACAAAGATACTGGTCAGCCTATGAAGAACAAGGCTAAAGTGATTAAGCATTGGGTCAGTCCATTGATGATAAGTGAACAGGAGATCACAAGGAGAAAGCGAGCTGGGCATGCAACAAATTTGAAGTGTCTTTTGTGACGCCCCCAAAATTGATATACATCACCCATTCTGAGTCGCCAAATACATGGTACAGAAACAAATACAACTTTATTATAATAATTGTCGTGCAAAATACGACAACACAAATACTGTGAGTTTAAATACAAATATTGTCTTCTAGACAATATCCACACTCAAATAAGTCCTCATTATAATTATTAAAATATAATTTTAGAAAATAGTGAGGATTGCTAACACAACTGACTGGAAAAATCACTCCACACCCCGACTAGTTCCCGCTATATTCTCGCCTCCTGAGAAAAATAGAACAAAAAGGAAAAGGGTAAGCTCAAATAGGCCAGTAAAGAATATTATGATTAAGATAATATACAACAAATTATCGTTAGTCTTCAACAGGGAAAAATCTGATAAAATATAATAGACAACAAGTTTTAGATCAACAACTGCAGCGGAAACAACAAACCATTAGAAGAGTCAAGTAGAGAATGAGTTCTACTATCTTCTAAGATTTAAAAGTCCATCATTAATATTTTATCCCTGTAACAACAATCAATAACCATTTTTAAACAAATATTCATCTTTGCACTACATGCCAAAGATATTCATTTGTATCACCAGTCGGTCATGTTCATCTCAACATCTGTTCATCTTTGCACTACGGGCCAAAGATATTCATCAGTTAATCATTCATCTTTGCACTACAGGCCAAAGATATTCAGTAATATCATCATTTAGGACTGAGGATGATGAAAAATATCTTAAAGAAAACGAATCCAGTGAGACAGAAGGACAAATAGTAGGGATTCGTATAACAGTTTATCCAAGATCAATAATACTTCATAATAATCAATTGTGAAGCAGAATTCAAAAATAAAGATCAAAACATGGATACAATCAAAGATAGTAACCATAATAGACATCTTGGATAAAAAGAAGAAAATTTCATTTTTCGGTGAATAGTGCCGTATACGTGAATAGTGCCGTATACGTGAATAGTAATCTCGACACAAAAAGTTTTAAATTTGATAAAAAAACTCATATCAATATTTTAGCATAATGATATTGAAGAAAATAATATCATTTCAGAAGAAAATAATATCCCTTACCTCAAAATAACTGCACTTCTGACTGAATTTCGGATATAGTGCTGATAGAAACTTGCACCGTATAGCAACACTCAAAGTATACTCACAAGAATATGCTCTATAATATAGAGAAAAAAAGAGAGAAAACTTATGAATTCTTGTGTGATTTTCAATTCTAACTTAGCCCTCTATTTATAGGAAAATGTTAGCTCGCCGAAGCAGACTTGGCCTGCAACCTGATGGCTTTACCTGCTACTATTCCCACCCACCACATTTGAATAAAAATTTTAGCACATTTCTCACCAACCAAAAGTGGGGCCCACCAATTCTAGAATTTTCTACCAAAATGATAAATTTCGAAACTTCAACAATTTCTGAACCAGTCATCTCTTAAAATTCATAACAAATCATACGTTCATTTTTAACGGTTCAAAATTTGTGGACATATACTTAACTTATATATGTATAATATATCCAAAAATCACAACGATCCAATGGTCGGATTAAAAATTATAACCCCCGCAATATATCTCAAAAACCCTTATTGATTTTTAATACCTCCATTCCGACAAAAATACTGATAAAACACCTCAATATTAACTCCTTCATTTTTAACCACCAAATATATCCAACATTTATATTCACATAAAATAAATATTTTCTTATCATATAAATCAATAATTAATTATTCACAAATAATATTACAGAATCACAATTATGACAACCAGGCCGTTCCCAGAAAAGAGGGGGCTTTCCAATAAGGATTTCTCCTTACTGGTGCGCAATTAGATGAGAAAACCTCTCCTTAGATAGAACTTTCTAGACATTGCCAATAATGCTATCTAATAATATTATTCAAATAATATGAATTATTGATCTGATAATGGAAAATACTGTGCAGCAACAATTATTGAAACAACAATTGTGACGCCCCCAAAATAGGTCCATTCCACTCAACCCATTCTGAGTCGCCAAATACATGGTACAGAAATAACTATAACTTTATTAATACATTTGTCGTGCAAAATACGACAACACATATACTGTGAGTTTAAATACAATTATTGTCATCTAGACAGTATTCATACTCAATTAAGAACTCATTATACTTATTGATACACTATTTTACAAAATAGTGAGGACTACTAAAACAACTGTCTTGAACCATCATTCCATACCCCGACTAGTACTCGCTACATTCTCGCCTCCTGAGAAGAAAATGGAACAACAAGGAAAAGGGTGAGCTCAACTAGCCCAGTAAAGAATATTATGACTAAGATAATATACAACAAATTATCGTTAGTCTTCAACAGGAAAAAATCTAATAGAATACAATAGACAACAAATTTTAAATCAATAACTGCAGCGGAAACAGCAAATCATTAGAAGAGTCAAGTAGAGAATGAGTTCTACTATCTTCTAAGATTTAAAAGTCCATCATCAATATTTTATCCCTGTAACAACAATCAATAACCATCTTTAATCAAATATTCATCTTTGCACTATAGGCCAAAGATATTCATTTGTATTACCAGTCGATCATGTTCATCTCAACACCTGTTCATCTTTGCACTACGGGCCAAAGATATTCATCAGAAATCATTAATCTTTGCACTACAGGCCAAAGATATTCAATTATATCATCATTTAGGACTGAGGATGATGAAAAATATTTTATAGGAAACGAATCCAGTGAAACAAAATAATAAATATTAAGGATTCGTATTTCAGCTATTCCATGTCCAAAAATACCTCATAAATAATCATAGTGGAGTAAAATTCAAGAATGATCAAAATATGGATACAATCAAAGCTAGTATCCAGAATAGATATTTTGGACGAAAAGAAGAAATTTTCATTTTTCGGTGAATAGTAACTCGTGAATAGTAACTCGTGAATAGTAACCCCGACATAAAAAGTTCCAAATTTGATAAAAATTCAGATCAATAATTCGGCATAATGATATTGAAGAAAATAATATCATTTAAGAAGAAATAACATCCCTTACCTCGGAAAGACGGTACTTCTGACTGGAATACTAGATATAGTGCTGAAGGAAACTTGCACCGTATAGCAACACTCAAAGTATCAAATACTCACAAGAATACGCTCGATATAGAGAGAGAAATAGAGAGAAACTTGTGTTTCTGGTGTGATTTTCAATTCTAACCTAAGCACCCTATTTATAGGAAAATGCTTAGAACACCAAAGTAGAAAATTTAATATAATAATAATATATTTATCAAATTTTCCTTAGCCCACCTCTAGACATCTGATCTCAGCCCATTTATATCACATGTTAGCCCACTTAAATGCCAAAAAACGTTTTTCTTCAAAATAATAAATAAAACTTCCAAAAATCAATTATTTCGGAACTTCAGAACATCAATAATTCATAATAAATAGTCCTTTTATCAGAAAATTCGAATCTCGCGAGTTTTTGTAGGAAATTCAATTTTCTACAACTTTGCAGAAGAAAATTTTTCCCAATTCCAAACAGAAATTGACCAAAATCCATAAACGGACGATTTTACAGTCAATAATAAATTTTCGGTCAAGAATTGTGTCCACCAACACACAAAACATGTGTTAATCATTTAATGCCACAAAAATACTCTTCCTTCTCATATACTCATATATCCCACATTCATTATAAAAATATCACCATCAATATATTATTAAAATAATATATTTAAATGAATTATTTTATCAGAAAAAGATAAAATATTAATTTTCAACAATTGTCACATTAAAAATTTTCTCCATCTATATCCACATAAAATCAATATTTTTCTCATCATATAAATCAATAATTAATTATACACAAATAATATTACAGAATCAAAGTACTGGCAACCAGGCCGTTCCCAGGAAAGAGGGGGCTTTCCAATAAGGATCTCTCCTTACTGGCGCGCAATTAGATGACCAAACCTCTCCTTAGACAGAACTTTCTAGACATTACCAATAATGTTATCTAATAATATTATTCAGATAATATAAATTATTGTTCCGATAATAGAAAATACTGTGTAGTGACAATTATTAAAACAACAGTAATATAAAATATCAACGCAGCAATTATTGAATCAATAAAATACAATATTGAACAGTAATTACTGTAACAATTATTGAGTAGTGCCTTCTTACGTAAGAATCAATAATTGGTGCAATACCGTGTGCTACTGTGCAACAACGCGTATTACTGTGTTTTAACCACCGTGTATTCCAACAGTATTAACGGTAACAACTACGCCGTTATTTATAAACAACTTATTTTTGTCGTTTTCTTCATCCAATCGCTTTCCGTTATGGGGCCCACAAAAGACTGCGCCGTCGTACGAATATTCTCCAACAGTAAGAATATTCCACGACCAAGCGAATATTCCCCGACAACAATGAATATTCTATAACCACTTGCTTATTTGAAATATTTGCGCATTTTACCCATAACTAACCACATTAATCAAATCAACCCTTACTATTTCAGAATAATAAATAGAGGAAATTAAATTTCATTTATTAATAATTTGGGATCTTACAACCTCCCCTCCTTATGAAATTTCGTCCTCGAAATTGACATACGTACCTGGTGTTTCGAAAAGATGAGGATACCTCGCTTTCATTTTCGTTTCCAACTCCCAGGTCATTTCCTCAATAGCATGGTTTCTCCACAAAACTTTAACTTGTGGTATGACCTTCGTGCATAGGACATGCTCTTTCCTATCCAAGATCTTGACAGGTACCTCTTCGTACGTTAAGTCTTCGGCTCTCTCGTCCGATTCTAACTCAATAATGTGGTTCGGGTCTTTCACATATTTACATAACATCGATACGTGAATAACGTTATGAACACGCGATATACTTAGCGTTAAGGCTAGTCTATAGGCCACAGTTCCTACTCGATCGAGGATTTTAAATAAATTGAAGGCTTGAGCTTTCTTCTCTTCATCGACTCTTACTTCTAGAATAACACATTCTTGCACCTTCTTCTTTATATTCATCAGCTCCAGGTCTGTAGCTTGAGCGGCTTTAACGTTATTGATTAAAGTCGATTTTACTCGTATATCATTACGTGGATCCCTAGAGTCATTAACTCTATCTCTATCATTTATAAATTATACAAAATAGGTCTTTGTGTTCAACAATATCGCACTCGATCAATGCGTCAGCTACCACGTTCGCTTTTTCAGGATGGTATTGGATAGTATGATCGAAATCTTTCAACAGCTCGAGCCAACGTCGGTGTCGCATGTTGAGTTCTTTTTGAGTGAAGAAATATTTGAGGCTTTTATGGCCTGAATATATCTCCACTTTCTCCCCATATAGATAGTGCCTCCAGATCTTTAGCGCGAAAACGACTGCTACCAACTCTAGATCATGAGTAGGATAATTCCTCTCATGAGAGGCATAGGCTATGACTTTTCCACGTTACATGAGAACACATCCTAACCCTTTGCCTGAAGCATCGCTGTAGATAACAAATCCATCTGAACCAGATGGTATTGTCAGAACAGGTGCCGAAATGAGTCTCCTCTTAAGCTTTTGGAAACTCTTCTCGCATTCTTCGCTCCATACGAATTTGATATCCTTCTTGAGTCAGCTGAGTTAATGGAGTAGCGATTCGAGAAAATTCTTACACGAATCTCTGATAATAACCAGCTAAGCCTAGAAAGCTACGTATTTCGATTACTGACTTAGGTTTGCTCTTAACTGTGACTCATATCCCAATCTTGGATATCACGTCACAATGGCACCTATCAGTTACTACCATACGAATATGGCATCTCCTACGGAGAGTTTGGCTTCAGTGCATTCCACAAAGGAAGTCACCAGATAGAGGCTCGGGTACAAACTTCTACAGTTAGGTTTTTAACTCCTGAAGTTCAATAGGAGCCATTCGATATGAGATTTTAGAAGTGAGTTTTGTACCAGATTCAAAGATGATACAAAATTCAATATCACGCGTAGGCTAAGAAATTCTTCAGGAAATACGTCAGGAAACAAACAACAGAAATATCACTCAAATCTGACGTATTTTTGTTCAAGTCCATGACATGGGCTAAGAAAGCTTGACATCCGTTTTTCAATAAATGAATGACTTTACGGCTTGATATGAAAGAGTTTGACTTCAATGGTTTGGTTGCTTGAATTTGAATAACAGGTTGCTTAGGAATATGAAAACTAACAACATTACGAAAGCAATCAATTTTGGCATGATGAGTAGTTAACCAATCAATTCCTAAAATCACATCAAAAGTAAGTATCTTTAAAGAGATAAGATCAACAGGTAATGTGATGGTGCTAACTTGGATCAAACAAGATTTATAAACAGTGGATGTAACGAAAGTTTCTCCTAACGGAGTTTCCACAGATAAATCAAAGTCTAATTTCTCCGGAGTCAAGTTTAAACGTTGAGCACAAGCAGGAGAAATAAATGAATGGGTAGAACCGGTATCTAATAAGATATAGACTTCGCAAAAATTTATAATTAACTAACCCGTGCTAACTTCGTTCGGGTTCCTCGCATTCTGACCAGTCACGAAAAACGCTCTTCAAGGAACCGTTGACTTTGACTTTTCTGGGATAACTTTTTGAGTCACCACCCCCGTTGGACTTGGTTTCGCTACAGTGCAATCTCGAGCGATATGTCCTTCCTTTCCACAGTTATATCATACCTTAAACTGTTGTGGACAGTTTGGGCAAATATGTCCTTTTCCGCACTTATAGCATATAACCGGCGGTCGCTCTCCTCCCATGGAACCAGTTCCTGCTGGTGCTGACGTCTTCGTATTGTCATTGTTGAATCTCCTCTTTTTAAAATCTCCTCCCGACTCGCTTTTTCTATTTTCATAGCCATAATTACCACCAGAGTGGTTGTCGCTCTTGTCCGTATTCTTCTTTCTCCGCTGGTTATCATTGTTTTGATGACTTCTGTCACCGGTATGATCCTGGTTGTGGTCCCTCGATTGACCGTACTCGTTATCTCGCTCTAATAATTGAGCCCTGTTGACAACATCTGAATAGAGAAAAAAATTTATGAGAAATGAGATATTGACGTATGCCGGGTTTCAAACCTCTCAGAAACATCCGCGTCATACGTTCCTCATTCTCCACCAAATGAGGTGCAAAACCTAGATAACTCTGTAAATTTCGCCTCGTACTGGGACACCGTCATGTTGTTCTGCTCCAGTCTAATAAACTCCACTTTCTTTATATGACGAACACTTTCAGGAAAGTATTTGTCATTGAACAGTTTCTGAAATGTCTCCCAAAACATGCTGAGTGCGGCTGAATGGGTACGTTTCACAGACTACCACCAGTAGTCTGCCTCGCCACAGAACATAAAGGTGGCGAATGGAACCTTCTGTTCCTCCGTGCATCCCAAGACATCGAATATCTTGATAATTTGCTTGACCCACGTTTCCGCCATGATCGGATCCGGCTTTCCTAAGAATTCTGGTGGTCCCAACTCTTTGAACTGCTTGGCTGTGACCAGCTGTGCGTTGACATTGTTTCTTCCTATATTTTGAACAGGAATCTCCTTCGTCTGGTTTTGCATGAATCGCAAAAAGCTTCTAAACATCCCATCGTTCATCGTCTGCTCAGTAGTGTTGTTCACAGGAGGAACATTGCCAGCCTGTTGCACGTTTTCCTCGTTGGTGAGTATAGGCATCTCCACAGTCTCATTTACTCTACTGTTAACATTCTCAGTCGACATTCTCAAATACTGCTATAAAATAAGGGTTAATTTAACAAATTAACATTTCACATAATATCCCTATATTATGACCGACCAACAAATAAGCTTAGGTAGGACACACTAGCGAAGGATTTACTCGTCTCTCCCCTCCTAGTTCTATTCCCCGATCTCCGCCAGAGATCATATCCCTAAGCTCTGATACCAACTGTGACGCCCCCAAAATAGGTCCATTCCACCCAACCCATTCTGAGTCGCCAAATACATGGTACAGAAATAACTACAACTTTATTAATACATTTGTCGTGCAAAATATGACAACACATATACTGTGAGTTTAAATACAATTATTGTCATCTAGACAGTATTCATACTCAATTAAGAACTCATTATACTTATTGATACACTATTTTACAAAATAGTGAGGACTACTAAAACAACTGTCTTGAACCATCATTCCATACCCCGACTAGTACTCGCTACATTCTCGCCTCCTGAGAAGAAAATGGAACAACAAGGAAAAGGGTGAGCTCAACTAGCCCAGTAAAGAATATTATGACTAAGATAATATACAACAAATTATCGTTAGTCTTCAACAGAGAAAAATCTAATAGAATACAATAGGCAACAAATTTTAAATCAATAACTGCAGCGGAAACAGCAAATCATTAGAAGAGTCAAGTAGAGAATGAGTTCTACTATCTTCTAAGATTTAAAAGTCCATCATCGATATTTTATCCCTGTAACAACAATCAATAACCATCTTTAATCAAATATTCATCTTTGCACTACAGGCCAAAGATATTCATTTGTATTACCAGTCGATCATGTTCATCTCAACACCTGTTCATCTTTGCACTACGGGCCAAAGATATTCATCAGAAATCATTAATCTTTGCACTACAGGCCAAAGATATTCAATTATATCATCATTTAGGACTGAGGATGATGAAAAATATTTTAAAGGAAACGAATCCAGTGAAACAAAATAATAAATATTAAGGATTCGTATTTCAGCTATTCCATGTCCAAAAATACCTCATAAATAATCATAGTGGAGTAAAATTCAAGAATGATCAAAACATGGATACAATCAAAGCTAGTATCCAGAATAGATATTTTGGACGAAAAGAAGAAATTTTCATTTTTCGGTGAATAGTAACTCGTGAATAGTAACTCGTGAATAGTAACCCCGACATAAAAAGTTCCAAATTTGATAAAAATTCAGATCAATAATTCGGCATAATGATATTGAAGAAAATAATATCATTTAAGAAGAAATAACATCCCTTACCTCGGAAAGACGGTACTTCTGACTGGAATACTAGATATAGTGCTGAAGGAAACTTGCACCGTATAGCAACACTCAAAGTATCAAATACTCACAAGAATACGCTCGATATAGAGAGAGAAATAGAGAGAAACTTGTGTTTCTGGTGTGATTTTCAATTCTAACCTAAGCACCCTATTTATAGGAAAATGCTTAGAACACCAAAGCAGAAAATTTAATATAATAATAATATATTTATCAAATTTTCCTTAGCCCACCTCTAGACATCTGATCTCAGCCCATTTATATCACATGTTAGCCCACTTAAATGCCAAAAAACGTTTTTCTTCAAAATAATAAATAAAACTTCCAAAAATCAATTATTTCGGAACTTCAGAACATCAATAATTCATAATAAATAGTCCTTTTATCAGAAAATTCGAATCTCGCGAGTTTTTGTAGGAAATTCAATTTTCTACAACTTTGCAGAAGAAAATTTTTCCAAATTCCAAACAGAAATTGACCAAAATCCATAAACGGACGATTTTACAGTCAATAATAAATTTTCGGTCAAGAATTGTGTCCACCAACACACAAAACATGTGTTAATCATTTAATGCCACAAAAATACTCTTCCTTCTCATATACTCATATATCCCACATTCATTATAAAAATATCACCATCAATATATTATTAAAATAATATATTTAAATGAATTATTTTATCAGAAAAAGATAAAATATTAATTTTCAACAATTGTCACATTAAAAATTTTCTCCATCTATATCCACATAAAATCAATATTTTTCTCATCATATAAATCAATAATTAATTATACACAAATAATATTACAGAATCAAAGTACTGGCAACCAGGCCGTTCCCAGGAAAGAGGGGGCTTTCCAATAAGGATCTCTCCTTACTGGCGCGCAATTAGATGACCAAACCTCTCCTTAGACAGAACTTTCTAGACATTGCCAATAATGTTATCTAATAATATTATTCAGATAATATAAATTATTGTTCCGATAATAGAAAATACTGTGTAGTGACAATTATTAAAACAACAGTAATATAAAATATCAACGCAGCAATTATTGAATCAATAAAATACAATATTGAACAGTAATTACTGTAACAATTATTGAGTAGTGCCTTCTTACGTAAGAATCAATAATTGGTGCAATACCGTGTGCTACTGTGCAACAACGCGTATTACTGTGTTTTAACCACCGTGTATTCCAACAGTATTAACGGTAACAACTACGCCGTTATTTATAAACAACTTATTTTTGTCGTTTTCTTCATCCAATCGCTTTCCGTTATGGGGCCCACAAAAGACTGCGCCGTCGTACGAATATTCTCCAACAGTAAGAATATTCCACGACCAAGCGAATATTCCCCGACAACAATGAATATTCTATAACCACTTGCTTATTTGAAATATTTGCGCATTTTACCCATAACTAACCACATTAATCAAATCAACCCTTACTATTTCAGAATAATAAATAGAGGAAATTAAATTTCATTTATTAATAATTTGGGATCTTACAACAATAATATAAAATATCAACACAGCAATTATTGAATCAATAAAATAAAATATTAAACAGTAACTACTGTAATAATTATTGAGTAGTGCATTCTTACGTACGAATTAATAATTTAACTATACTGTGCAATACCGTGTGCTATTGTGCAACTACGCGTATTACTGTATTTTAACCACCGGGTATTCCAACAGTGTTAACGGTAACAACTACGCCGTTATTTATAAAAACTCAATTTTTGTCGTTATCTTCATCCAATTGTTTTCCGTTATGGGGCCCACAAATAGCTGCGCCGTCGTACGAATATTTCCCGACAGAAAGAATATTCCACGACCAAACGAATATTCCCCGACAAAATGAATATTTTATAACCACTTGTTTATTTTGCAAAATTTGTACATTTCACCCATTACCAAAGCATTATATCAAATTAACACCTTATTATTCACAATAATATTTAGAGAAAATTTGATTTTATTCATTAATAAGTTGGGGTCTTACATCTTGCTATTCAGAAGGGGCCAGAACAAGGAGTCAAGCCATCAGTATCTGAGAGCAATTGAGGTAAACAGAAGTGTTGAAGCACTGCACAAATGAAAGAAGATGTGTTCTACATTAAAGATTCAATGAACACTCTTCAGGATCGTAGTGTTGTCTCAATCAGTCAATGAGCAACATTCAACAAAACACACTACGGTCATGTCCAAGAACATATGCATCAGAATCGTAGAGTTCGATCATCTGAAGATTGAAGCATTGGCAACGGTTCAATCTGAAGACAAATATTTGAACATTGCTAGTTCAGAGCATCGATGCAAAAGGACAATCTCTGATGTTCTAATCGAAAAGTTAGAAAGAAGAAAGAAAGAAGACTACCTACCTGACATGGAAAGGTGATAACTCTAAGGCAGTAGGTAAGGTAGCAGACTGCTGTGTCAGTAAAGTCATAAAGGAGCTGTCACGTCACATCAAGCAGTCTACACCAAATAACTCGAAATCTGTGAAGTAATTCAAATAGGTTTCAACGGCTATATCCCAACGGGAAGATTGGGAAGGAGTATATATAACCCAGTGCTTCAAAGATCAAAAGCTGCTGAAGTTGATGGAGTTAAAGGATCATTGAATTGTTGGAATGCTATATTATTGACTCTACGAGTTCCACCAGAACTGAACATAATAAGTCTCAGTGGCAGTGAGACTACGAAGGTGGAAGTGAAGCAGATTTAAAGAAGGACTTGGAAAGACTAAAGCTTCACTCAACAAGGATGAGGATGCCACTGAAGATGGCAGCTAAGTTGAGAGCCGAGAAGGCCAAGAAGATAGCATTCAGAAAAGTGGCAGAGCATAAAGAAGATCCAGAGAGCAACTCTATGAATCACCATGAACCTAAAGCTGAATCAGAACAAGTGCAGAACCATGCCTGCCAACCAGTCAAGAAGGATTCATGAAATACTAAGTGCCAGACGAAGTCTACCAAAAGCTCAAACACTTAACAGACCCAAATGGTGATGGTGCACAGCTGACAAAAGATGAAGATGAGCAGAACAAAATGAAGATCAGCTGCACTAAAAAAGAAATAGTCCAGACTCAAAGCAGAATGCCAAGAGGACTACGTTAAGCTGCTAAGTATATAAGATGTTCAAGCTTAAAGACATCTTAGTAGCAAGGCACCAACACCAACAACACCAACAACAATAAGAAGCCAGGGCCTGAGGGGTCCTTGTCCAGATGGACTAAATGAAGTTCTAAGTCTACTGGGCTTGAAGAGTTCCTAGGGAACTAGAGAAGTTCCAAGGCTGTTGGCCTTGAAGAGTTCTTAGTGAACTGAAGTTCCAAGGCTGCTGGCCTTGAAGGAATCTTAGTTATTCAGGGTGCTCCCCTTCCTTAGTGGAAATCCTGCTAGTTGAAAGCAGAAGAGTGGATTAGGAGCTTGAGTCTTTGAATAAGTTAAAATCCCTTGTGTCATTTACTTATTGTCATTTACTTTGTGTACTTAACTGCTATAACTGTTATGCATGTATTAATTGCTTACAACTTAACTAACTCTAAGAACAATGTATGTATGATTATGAATATATCAATGAAGGGGATCTTTTACTTATTCAGCTGCGCTTGAAAAGATTCTTACGTTTGTCATATGTTAAATCATTAGCAATACAAATGAACGAGAAAAGTATTTGACATTAGAAGGATCTATTCAACCCCGCCTTCTAGATCTATTGCGTGCCTACTGTGTAACGACCCCAAAATAGGTCCATTCCATCCAACCTATTCTGAGTCGTCAAATACATGGTACAGAAAACAACTATAACTTTATTACAACAATTTTCGTGTAAAATACAACAACACATATGCTGTGAGTTTGGATACAAATGTATACCAAATGTGACTTATGTCCCAATCATGGACAACACCTCACAATGATACCTTACATAAAGGTATAGTCAAAAACTGTTTTAAAAATTAAAATCTTTGGGAAGTGCTCAAGAAAACCTTCATACATAGGAGGCCATGCATCTAGGTTATGATAGATATCATATGGCCACAGAATTATCCTTGGTTGGCCCAATAGGCCCCAAAGAAAAATGAGAAGTTTACTATCATATTATTCTCAATGGTGAGTCTTCTCTTGACATATCATTATCTCCACTGTCTCTAATTGAAAATTATACTTCAAACAAACACCAAGATTATATAGGTAGTGCTTGTAAAGATACTCAGCAAGTGGATGAGAACAACCTTGTCTTATGATGACACGAGGTTGTATGTCATTAGACATCTTGTATGATAGTGACAAAACACCCTTCCAACGTTGGGTTCGCCTCACCCTATTTTCTTCACCAAATATAACTACTAAATGATGACCACTGTTCTATTCCCTTGTTACCCCCGCTCGACCCAGGTACACTCTTATTACCATATTTGCAGCGGAACGAGCAATCCATTAGAAGAGTCAAATAGACTATAAAGTCTATTATCTACTCCATGTTAAAAATCTACCAATAATGTTTTATCCTTGTAACATCACTCAACAGTTCCTTTCAACAATCATATGAATAACTCATAATCATAATTGCGATTCTAAATTTTTTCTTCGCACCCAGGACGAAGAATATTTTCATCACCTGTCTTTACCTCAAAAGAGCAGCACTTCAGACTGGATATCAGATATGACGCTAAAGGAAACTTGCACTGATGAATAGCAACTCACCAAGTATGTAGATACTCACATAATACACTCAATAATCTAGAGAGAGAAAGAGAGAAAACTTATTTCTGGTGTGATTTTCAATTCTAACTTAGCCCTCTATTTATAGGAAAATGCCGAAACAGATTTGACCCGCTACTTGATGGCTTTACCTGCTACTATTGCCACCTACCACATTTGAAATAAAATTCAGCACATTTCTTCACCAACCACAAGTGGGGCCCACTCAATTCTAGAATTTTTTACCAAAATAATTTATAAACCTAATTTCCAAATCAGACATCTCTTAAAATTCATAACAAATTATATGTTCATTTTTAACGGTTCAAAATTTGTTGACATATACTCAACTTATATATGTATAACATATCCAAAAATCACAACGATCCAACGGTCGGATTAAAAATTATAACTCACGCAATATATCTGAAAAATACTGATTTAATTTTTAATACCTCCATTCCGACAGAAATACTGATAAAACACCTCAACATTAATTCCTTCAATAATAACCACATAAATAAATCCATCATTTATATCCATATCAAATAAATATTTCCTTATCATATAAATCAATAATTAATTATTCACAAATAATATTATAGAATCACAATTATGACAACCAGGCCGTTCCTAGGAAAGAGGGGGCTTTCCAATAAGAATTTTTTCTTACTGACGCGCAATTAGGTGACCAAACCTCTCATTAGATAGAACTTTCTAGACATTGCCAATAATATTATCTAATAATATTATTTAAATAATATGAATTATTGATCTGATAATGGAAAATACTGTGTAGTGACAATTATTGAACAACAATAATATAAAATTTCAACGTAGCAATTATTAAATCAATAAAATAAAATATTGAACAGTAATTACTGTAACAATTATTGAGTAGTGCCTTCTTACGTAAGAATCAATAATTTCAAAAATATTGTACAATATCGTGTGCTACTGTGCAATAATGCGTATTACTGTATTTTAACCACCGGGTATTCCAACAGTGTTAATGGTAACAATTACGTCGTTATTTATAAAAACTCAAATTTGTCATTTTCTTCATCCGACAGTTATTCTGTTATGGGGTCCACAAATGTCTGCGCCGTCATACGAATATTCCCCGACAGAAAAAATATTCCACGACCAAACGAATATTCCCCGACAACAATGAATATTTTATAACCACTTGCGTATTTTGAAAAAATTTCACATTTCACCCATAACTTTAACTTTTTATCAATTTAACCATTTACTGAATTGTAATTATAAGAAAAATTGAATACTTTTATTTCATAAAATTCGGGGTCTTACAATCTCCCCTTCTTATAAAATTTCGTCCCCGAAATTTACGTACCTGGTATTTCGAAGAGTTGAGAATACCTTGCTTCAATTTAAGATTCTATTACCCCGTCATTATGATTTTTCCATTGCTCATCTCCTGTATTTCAGATATCATTCTAGAATACAGCTTCAAAACAAAGGTTAATTGAACAAATTAACATATCACATAATATCCCGATATTATGACTGACCAACAAATAAGCTTAGGTAGGACACATTAGCGAAGGATTTACTCATCTCTCCCCTCCTAGTTCTATTTCTTGATCTCCGCCAGAGATCATATCCCTAAGCTCTGATACCAAAATGTAACGACCCCAAAATAGGTCCATTCCATCCAACCTATTCTGAGT
The DNA here is from genome assembly GCA_016801055.1 of Panax notoginseng. Taxonomy (NCBI): domain Eukaryota; kingdom Viridiplantae; phylum Streptophyta; class Magnoliopsida; order Apiales; family Araliaceae; genus Panax; species Panax notoginseng. Next base: position 137,989,656 of record CM029012.1, on the reverse strand, counting down.
CGCCAAATACATGTTACAGAAAACAACTATAACTTTATTACAATAATTGTCGTGCAAAATACAACAACACATATGCTGTGAGTTTAGATACAAATATATACCAAATGTGACTCATGTCCCAATCGTGAACAACACCTCACAATGATACCTTACATAAATGTATAGTCAAAAACTGTTTTAGAAATTAAAATATTTGGAAAGTGCTCAAGAAAACCTTCGTACATGGGAGGCCATGCATCTAGGTTATGATAGATATCATATGGCCACAGAATTATCCTTGGTTGACCCAATAGGCCCCAAAGAAAAATGAGAAGTTTACTATCATATTATTCCCAATGGTGAGTCTTCTCTTGACATATCATTATCTCCACTGTCTCTAATTGAAAATTATACTTCAAACAAATACCAAGATTATATAGGTAGTGCTTGTAAAGATACTCAGCAAGTGGATGAGAACAACCTTGTCTTATGATGACACGAGGTTGTATGTCATTAGACATCTTGTATGATAGTGACAAAATACCCTTCCAACGTTGGGTTCGCCTCACCCTTTTTTCTTCACCAAATATAACTACTAAATGATGACCACCGTTCTATTCCCTTGTTACCCCCGCTCGACCCAAGTACACTCTTATTACCATATTTGCAGCGGAACGAGCAATCTATTAGAAGAGTCAAATAGACTATAAAGTCAATTATCTTCTCCATGTTAAAAATCCACCAACAATGTTTTATCCCTGTAACATCACTCAACAGTTCCTTTCAACAATCATATGAATAACTCATAATCATAATTGTGATTCTAAATTTTTTCTTCGCACCCAGGACGAAGAATATTTTCATCACCTGTCTTTACCTCAAAAGAGCAGCACTTCAGACTGGATATCGGATATGACGCTGAAGAAAACTTGCAGTGATGAATAGCAACTCACCAAGTATCTAAATACTCACAAAATACACTCAATAATCTAGAGAGAGAAAGAAAGAAAACTTGTTTCTGGTGTGATTTTCAATTCTAACTTAGCCCTCTATTTATAGGAAAATGTTAGCACGCCGAAGCAGACTTGACCTGCTACCTGATGGCTTTACCTGCTACTATTACCACCCACCACATTTGAAATAAAATTCAGCACATTTCTTCACCAACCACAAGTGGGGCCCACTCAATTCTAGAATTTTTCACCAAAATCATTTATAAACCTAATTTCGAAATCAGACACCTCTTAAATTTCATAACAAATCAAATGTTCATTTTTAACGGTTCAAAATTTGTTGACATATATTCAACTTATATATGTATAACATATCCAAAAATCACAACGATCCAACGGTCGGATTAAAAATTATAACTCACGCAATATATCTGAAAAATACTGATTTGATTTTTAATACCTCCATTCCGACAGAAACACTGATAAAACACCTCAACATTAATTCCTTCAATAATAACCACATAAATAAATCCATCATTTATATCCACATCAAATAAATATTTCCTTATCATATAAATCAATAATTAATTATTCACAAATAATATTATAGAATCACAATTATGACAACCAGGCCGTTCTCAGGAAAGAGGGGGCTTTTCAATAAGAATTTTTTCTTACTGGCGCGCAATTAGGTGACCAAACCTCTCCTTAGACAGAACTTTTTAGACATTGTCAATAATGTTATCTAATAATATTATTTAAATAATATGAATTATTGATCTTGTAACAACCCGATATTTTCTACATAAAGAAATAAGAAATTTTGCGTATAATTTTTTTTTATTTATATATTAAGGATGAGGATTTGTACAAGATTATGTGTATATGTATTTATGTGGTAAGTAAAAATATATTTATTACATAATTATTTACAAATGAATTTATTTTTTTAAAATTATTGATTATTAAAAAGTATATACTTATAATAATTAATTTATGGTAGAAATGTTTTATTAATTATTTTCCATGAAAATATATAATCATATATTATTTAAAGTGATTTTTAGAATAATTATAATAATTATTTTATTATATGAATTTTGTTCAGGTTATTAAGTAAATTATTTTTACTTAGTTATAAGGTTAATTATGGCAGATAAAATCAGATATGGAATCCAAACCTTAATTCTGGGTTTAGATCAAGAAATGATAATAATATTATAATGTTATAATATTTTGATTTTTCAGTGCTATAAATATGTACTGTAAAAAATGTACTGTTGATGGTTGGTCAATTATGGTATATTGATCAAACCCTAGCATTAATTGATTTAACCCTATTTATCAATTTAAATGGGAAATTTAAGATTATTTAATATGTGTTATGTGTTACTTCGTGTTATGCTAATTAGGAAACCCTAATTATAAATTTAAAACCCTAATTATATGAATTTCTATTAAACCCTAATCCGGAAACCTAGACCAGAGGTTTGATCTGTCAAGAATTGTGTTACAGTGATTAATGTCAGGTATAATAGGTTTTATATCGCTAATTTAAATAAACCTAATTAGTGATTTAAGACCATAACGATTAAAACCCTAAATTTGAAATCGAAACCTTAATCGCAAAATTAAAACTCTAACCGATATTTCTTGGAACCCTAATTGCTAAGTTTAAACACTAATTATTTAAATAGCAAAGTTAATTATGTTATAATACCCTAATGTTCCTGTATAATAAAATTATTAATTTAATCTAATTAATAATTTTAATTTTTCAAATTTTGGAAACTAAATTTAGTTTATAATTTTACAAACCCTAGTTGCTAAATAGTATTTTTGCTTTTTACTAAACTTTAGGGTTAAACCCTAAAGGTCAAACCCTAAGGGTTTGCCAAGTTCTATTTTACCATAAAATTTGCAAGCGAAATGACCGAAATACCCCTCTTGGGATTTTCTTTATTATGTAAATTGCAAAGATTGACATGTGGGGAGTGGGTGACCTAATATAACTACTCCATTGACTTAAAACTCCAGCAAATCAGTCTTTATAGCAGCATTACATGTATCTAGCCTTTATATAAATAGATTGGAGGAGAGAGAAATGTCATTTGTTACTTACATTTTTCACAATACACATCCAAGACCTCCCTCTCTCCAAACCAACGAAATTATCTAGCATTATAGTCCCATATCAAGCCCCACTAACACCATAACCAAATCAGAAACACAAAATCAAAAATTTGTTCATCAAAGGTATAAACCCTAACCATAATTTTTTTTCAATGATCTGTTGTTAGATCTTGTAATTTGTTGTTAAAAGATGTTGTTTATAGTCTACTTTAATGATCTGGGTTGGTATATTATAAGTCCATAACATCTAAATGCTCAAATCAATGATTTTCAAATTTCTGGAAAAATTTCATGTTACGGTCTGACAACGAATGCCAGACCTTGTAGATCCATTTCTGTAGTTGGGTTTTGTGTTTTAAAGGTTGATACTTGTAGTATGTTATGTTGTCTGTAATCTGGAACTGATAGATAGCTCAAATCACGCTCAGAATGAAAGTTATGGGCGGTCAAACCTCGTTGACCGGCCATGACTTTCAAAATCTGGAAAAAACCCAGAACAGCCCAGAAGCCTCTGACAGGTTCTTTGCGGGCTTAGATCTAACTGCTTGATGATGATTATGTAATGATCTGTGTATCTAGGTTATACTCTGTTGTTTGGACTACAATAGTATAGCACTATATCACTAAAATATTGATCAAGTAGATCTCAGTGGGCGGTCAAACTAGGCCGGACGTTCATGAAATGCATTTTCTGGGTAACCCAGAAAACGCATGATCATGACGTCTGACAAGGTTTGACCGGTCCGGATCTGTCGATTGTGTTGTGATTTTGTTGATGTTTTGGGATAGATATACTCTATTACATGCTGGCTACACACTGCACCCTTTATATCACACAAATATTACAAGGATTGCAAGTTGTGGAAGCCCAAATATGGCTTGTCTAACTGTTCTTCATTTTTGGGTAACCCAGAAAATAAAGAACAGCTCTGACAGCTTCTTTGAGGGCTTTGATCTCCTTTGTTATGCAGTTTAGGATCATGGTTGTTGTGGATCGTGTACTCCTGCACTAGTACTACACGATCGGCTCAATATCTAACCCAGAAACACTTTACACCGTGCACGATTAATGGTCAAAGTAGCTAGCCTGGGTTCTGACATGGAATTCTGGGTTTGTATGAAGAACATGAAGAACACCTATAGCGACGGTTCTATCGCTATAGGCGGTCTTTAGCGACAGTTTTTTGCGAAAATTAATTATTTTTATTTAATAATTAGTATTAATTAGTTTTTAATTCTGAAAAATACAAAATAAATTATTAAAAATTATTTTAAAGTCTGAAAATTATATTTTAATTATTTTGAATATATTTCATAAATATTTAATATTTTTGGAATATTAAAAGTATTTAATTTATTTAATTATAATATTAAATAAATTATTTAAAAATGATTTAAATACATTAAAAATTATTAAAAATTATATTATGATATATGAAAATATTTTAAGTTATTTTTAATGACTTTTAATATTTTGTGATAATTTTTATTAATAAATTAATATTAATGATAATTAAGTTGTTTAATAAATGAATTAAATAAATAATGTTAAAATGATTTTATTATTTTAAAAATCATTTTAAATAATAATAAGATATTTAGGAATATTTCAAGTTATAAAATATAACTTTTAATATTTAAAGGTAAAATTCATTAATTAATTATTATTAATGATATTAAAGATATTTAATATTTACATTAAATAAATTAGTTTAAAAATGATATTAATATTTTAAAAATCATTTTAAATGAAGATAAAATGTTTAAAGATATTTTAAGTTATAAAATATAACTTTTAATATTTAAAGGATAATTTCATTAACAATTTGATATTAATGATATTAATTTAAATCTAGTGATATTAAATTTATTTAATAATTATATTAAATAAATTGTTTAAAAATAGTTTTATTAATCATTTAAAAAGGGATATAAATTAATTAAAAATATTCTAAGTTATAATTAGTAACTTTTAATATTAAATAAATAGTTCATTAATAATTTAATATTAATGGTAATTATTTTATAATAATTTTTAAATGTTTTAAAAATTATTTAAGGGTAATATAAATATTTTAAAAATATTTTAAGTTATTATTAATGACTTTAATATTTTGGCAATGGTTTCATTAATAGCTTAATATTAATTAAATATTAATAATAATAGAATTGTTTATTATTAAATCATTTAATAATGATTCTGATATTTTAAAATTTTGATAAATGGTAATAATTATTTAAAAATTATTATAAGGCCATGAAAAATAGTGCGACGGGTGTTTAAGATATCCAAATGAATATTGAACTACTGTATAGAGTTTTAGACTCGATATTTACCCGATAAAGCTGTCGGTAGACTGACATCTTTCAGAAATTGATCTGGACTTAGATAGGATGATTGGATAACTGTTTATTTGTGATTCAATTGTGTTAAAGTTATGTGACAATGTGATTAGAAATGTGCTGACTGCAATAAGCAGTATTATATGATATGTTATTCTAATCAGACCAATGATCTATTTAATGATAGGGATTGATAGAAAAGATAAATCTAAGTTGTGTAAGCAGCTGACAAGGCAAGTATCTAAACCTTTGCATTTACTTTATGCAACGGACATGCGTAAGATAATATCTGAATTGTTCATATCAATTGTTCAAATATTTCAACCTTTGTATTTACTTATGCAATGATTCTGTATAAGTAAGCTATTAAGCAATAATTGTTGTACAATTTCCTTTATCCTATTAATATTGATCAAGTTATTTATTTTGTTCGTTAATTTCTATAACATGGTTATACCAGTGTCCCCACTTGGATAATCATTATATTTTATCACATGCTGATACATACTTATAGTTGCCTAGTATGTATACGTTGAAATAAAAGTCGTCTAAGCTATTTGATCCAGCTAGACATAAAATGTAAAGTTGTTGTTGAACAAGATAAAACTTATCCAACCGAATTGTTTTGGTATGGATTCAAGACTGTCATGAGCATCCCAATCATGGGAAATTTTTATGCACTAAGGCGGACAAATGATGAACGATAATATCATTTTAGCAATATAGTATTGATCAATACAGGGCATAACGGGCTGATCACCCCCGTGCCCGTAAGTTATGACGGTTTACAGATGAATATCTTTTTAACCCTTTCGAAAATAGAAAATAATGTTCATATTCTGTTAATTGATCCTCATTGATAGTCAATATGTAGTTTCTAAAAATTTAAAATAAAAATGATATGTTGTTATTTATTGGTTCGGCTTACTTCACAATTGTTGCTTCGTTGTAGAAGTATCATTCCAAGAAAACATTCAATTCATTCAGATAACCATTATTGTTGCTATTACTTGCTGGGCACTCAAATGCTCATCCTTGCTTTAATTTAAATGTTTTCAGCTAAGGGTGAGCAACCCGAAGGATCTGCCAAGAATAAAGGGAAAGGAAAAGTTGCTGAATGACTGTTTATGCTATCTTTTGTAATAATCAAACTTTATTAGGATATGGATGATAAATATTATTATTATCATGTAATGAATGTTGAAGGTTTCGTACTTGGGATTTGGGAAACTCTGATAATATGTAAATTAAATTTGATAAATCTATATTATTGTTATTATTATTAGTATTATTCCGCTCATAGAAATGGTATCGTGAAGCACCGAGTTCGGGTTTCAAGTACCAGAATTTGGGGGCGTCACAGATCTGATAATGGGAAATACTGTGCAGTGACAATTATTGAACAACAATAATATAAAATTTTAACGTAGCAATTATTGAATCAATAAAATAAAATATTGAACAGTAATTACTATAACAATTATTGAGTAGTGCCTTCTTACGTAAGAATCAATAATTTCAAAAATATTGTGCAATACCGTGTGCTACTGTGCAATAATGCGTATTACTGTATTTTAACCACCGGGTATTCCAACAGTGTTAACGGTAACAATTACGCCGTTATTTATAAAAACTCAAATTTGTCATTTTCTTCATCTGACAGTTATTCTGTTATGGGGCCCATAAATGCCTGCGCCGTCATACGAATATTCCCCGACAGAAAGAATATTCCACGACCAAACGAATATTCCCCGACAACAATGAATATTTTATAACCACTTGCGTATTTTGAAAAATTTTCACATTTCACCCATAACTTTTACTTTTTATCAATTTAACCATTTACTGAATTGTAATTATAAAAAAAATTGAGTACTTTTATTTCATAAAATTCGGGGTCTTACATACTGGGCACTAACAATTGGTATCGGAGCAAGTTCTCATGCCATATTCAAAAGCTAATCGCTTTGAGTTTGATCCTAGGCACAAACATTATTCTAAACTTAGTTTAGTAGTAAGTCACTTGTAAATGCAGATGAGCTCACATGTTGAAAATATTGTGCACAAGTAAATGTGTATAAGCACCTGAAGCTGCTCAGATTGGTCCATGTTCTTAAATGTCATGACAACAAGACCAATCTGTTAGTTCTCGGAGGCACAATAGTTATCTAGAAAAGGGGGTTGAATATATATTTAAATTCTTTTTGTCTTACTTTGTTAGTTTTGATAAAGATTCAAATACAGCGGAATTAAGATTTGTTTGTTCTCCCTTTTAGATATAGTGAGTTAATGAGAGTGAGGCAGTTATAACAGTTATAGCAAGAATGTAAAAGACACAACAGTTTTAAGTGGTTCAGAGTAGTTAAAGCTCCTGGTCCACTCTTCTACTCCTCGAGTAAGAAATCCACTAAGGATATCTTTTACACTTTTTAAATCTCACAGATTCCTTCTATACCAGCAGTTTAGGCACTTCTTAGTTCACTTTTGAACTCTTCAAGTCCAGCAGACTTGGTTCTTCACAGTTCACTTAGAACTCTTCAAGTTCTTCTGACTTGGAACTTTTACTTCACTTGATTGGTAGTTGATGAGTTCTTGATTGGTGCTACTCAGTTGCCGTTAAGCACTTGTTCGAAAGAATTGAGTAGCTGAGCACGCTTTCTCTTTTTCTCATATTATAGAGTTGAGTGTGACAACCCCAAAATAGGTCCATTCCACCCAACCCATTCTGAGTCGCCAAATACATGGTACAGAAAATAACTACAACTTCATTATCACAATTCTCGTACAAAATACAACAACACATATGCTGTGAGTTTTGATATAAATATATACCAACTGTGACTTTCATCCCAACCTTGGATAGTACGTCACAATGGAACCTTACATAAAAGTATAGTAAAAAACTATTTTAGAAATTAGAATCTTTGGGAAGTGCTCAAAGAAACCTTCGTACATGGGAGGCTATGCGTCTAGGCTATGATAGATATCATATGTTCACAGAATTATCCTTGGTTGACCCAATAGACCCCAAAGAAAAATGAGAAGATTACTTTCATATTCATTCTAATGGTGAGTCTTCTCTAGACATATCCTTATCACCACAGCCTCTAATTGAGAATTATGCTTCAAACAAACACCAAGATTATATAGGTAGTGCTCGTAGATATACTCAGCAAGTGGATGTGCACAACCGTGTCTTATGATGAAAATAGATTGTATGTCATTAGACATCTTGTATGATAGTGACAAAACACCCTTCCAAAGTTGGGTTCGCCTCACCCTATATGATTCACCAAATATAACTACTAAATGATGTATACAACACACTTTTCTATACTGGTTAGGGAGATCTCCACAGCTAGAGACCACCGTTCTATCCCTTGTTACCCCCGCTCGACCGAGCTACACTCTTATTACCTGAAAGGAATTGTGAAGCAAAAGGGTGAGCACAACTAGTCCAGTAAAGAATATTATGACTAAAGATAATTAAATTATCAATAGCCTTCATCAGTAATAAATCAGAGATTTAAAACATATGGTAGATGATAAAAAATTTCAACCATAGTTGCAGCGGAACGAACAATCCATTAGAAGAGTCAAATAGACCATAAAATCTATTATCTTCTCCATGTTAAAAATTTATCAACAATGTTTTATCCTTGTAACATCAATTAACAGTTCTGGTCCACAATCATATAAATAACTCATAATCATAATTGTGATTCTAAATTCCTCTTCGCATCCAAGGCGAAGATAATTTTTATCACATATTTTTACCTGAAACATCAAAGATCATGGTTATACCAAATCACAGTTCATGTTCATAATCATACTAATAAATTCATCTTTGCACTACGGGCCAACGATATTCGTCAACAGTTCATCTTTGCACTACTAGCCAAAGATATTCAACCACAGATCATCTTTGCACTACAGGCCAAAGATATTCAACAACAAATCATCTTTGCACTACAGGCCAAAGATATTCATCAACAATTCATATTTGCACTACAGGTCAAATATATTAATATCTCAAAGAAATATATAATCATTTCAGAATTTATTTAAACAATAATTATAGCCATGTTGATCTTTTTACCTTTTCACTTAAGCTAAAGATATTCAATTATAAATTTAATGGTCATGATCCTACCAGCCAACAATTCAACTTTGCACTACTGGCCAAAGGGAACCTATAGTCATGATCATACCAAAAATTTACCAATCTTTACACTCAAGTCAAAGAGAAATATCATCATTAGCGTTATAAAAATATTATATATGATAGTAAAATTAATATAATCAACATATAGATTTAATCTCAAGAGTAATATTCATAAATCAACTATAATTTGAACAGAAAAAGAAACTAATTTTGTCGTAAATAGTAACTCGTGAATAGTAATTTTGAAATGAAAAAGTTAAAAATTTTACAATAAAATTCATACCAATATTTCGATATAATGATATTGAAAGAATAACATTTCTTAAACTTATAAACAATTTATTTTAATTGTTTACACTTTACTAAATAATGTATTTAATCATCCTAAAATGTCAAACTCATAAGATTTCATCACCAATAACCAAAACCCTCATCAAAAATCTGCATATACCTCATATAGGATTCTCAAGCCATAAAATCCTATTTTCCACTTTTCTTACTTTACATAACATATTTAATTCATTTACTCAAAACTAGTCTATTTTTATGAAAAATACCAAATTAGTCCCAAAAATATTTCTTTTATGAGATTTAGCAGAATATAGTCCCATATTGAACATATATTTTTCTCAGAATTTTTAAAATTCATTTACTATTTTTCATATGGCGCCGAATATTTAGACATTTATCATAAATTGTACTTTTGTCCAAAAATTCTGATATTTACAGAGTATACTTCTATCATATACATGTACTCTCAATAAAAATTTTATCAATTTTAGAGTTAACCACAAGGAGTTATAAGGGTTTACTTTTAAAATAGTATTTTCCCATAAAATTCATAACTCTTAATCTATACATCCAAAAATCGCCATTTTTGGACACAATCTAGAAAACTCATCAAATTATCATTTCAAAATTTTTCATAATTTTTGAAGGTTCAGAAAAATTACGAAACTGAAAAACATAATAACCCTTAAAATTCCTTACCTCAAAAGAGCAGTACTTCTGACTTGAATATCGGATATAACGCTGAACGAACTTGTGCAGTATAGCAACACTCAAGATATTTAAATACTCACAAAAATATGCTTGATAGTATAGAGAGAGAAAACTTATGTTTCTGGTGTGATTTTCAATTCTAACTTAAGCGCCTATTTATAGGAAAATGCTAGAACGCCAAAGGAGACTAAATTAATAAATTAATATTATTTATTAATCTTCCTTCTACGCCACTTTTGAATTCAGCCCACCACAATTGAAAGAACAATTCAGCACATGCATTCAATCACCAACCAAAAAGTGGGTCCCACCCATAATTTAATAAAAATCATTTTATTTTCTGAAACATTAACAATTTTTGAACCAGTCATCTCTTAAAATTCATAACAAATCATACGTTCATTTTTAATGGTTCAAAATTTATGGACATAAACTCAACTTATATATGTATAACATATCCAAAAATTACAACGATCCAACGGTCGGATTAAAAATTATAACTCACGCAATATAACTCAAAAACACTGATTTGATTTTTAATACCTCCATTCCGACAAAAACACTGATAAAATAACTCAGCATTAATTCCTTCATTTATAACCACAAAAATATATCCCTCATTTATAACCACATAAAAAAAATATTTCCTTATCATATAAATCAATAATTAATTATTCACAAATAATATTACAGAATCACAATTATGACAACCAGGCCGTTCCCAGGAAAGAGGGGACTTTCCAATAAGGATTTCTCCTTACTGGCGCGCAATTAGATGACCAAACCTCTCCTTAGACAGAACTTTCTAGACATTGCCAATAATGCTATCTAATAATATTATTCAAATAATATGAATTATTGATCTGAAGAAATAATACCCCTTACCTTAGAAGAAACTGGATACTAAAATAGTGAGGTAGCAGACTTCTCTTCTTCTTTCTCTCTATAATTCCTCTATAATAATTGCTCTTGTAAGACTTAGTGAATTGGTGAGAAATGAAGAAAGAATAAGCTTTTATTTATAAGAAAATATAGTTTCAATAATTGCACATTTTGGGGCACGAAATATTACAGTATAATACATTCCTCTTTTTCTTCATTTTTAATTTAGTCATACAAGTATTATCAAACTTGCACCACCTCCCCTAATAGTAAATCATGTGAATTAATAGTTCATTCACATGACTTAATAGTATAATCATGTGAAAAAATTAATTATAGTATAGTACGTCTATCTATACCTCTATTTTTAATTTAGTCATGCAAGTATTATCATTTTTGCACCAACTCCCCTAATAGTACAAGAATGTGAATCAATAGTACACACATGTGAATAAATAGTTATAATCATGTGAATTAATAGCAATTAATTACTCATTTATCCGATTAATTACCCGACTGGTCAATGTAACTTCCAGACATCAATTATTATCGAAATAAATGTCGATTTTTACTAACACTAATAATTCTAACACAATGAAACTATCCATTTCATCTTTAATCAACACGAACTTATTCATCATTAATATTATAACTCACAATATCTAACAACCAGGTCGTTCCCAAGAAAGAGGGGGCTTTCCGATAAGGATTTCTCCTTATTGGCGCGCAAATAGGTGACCAAACCTCTCCTTGACAGAACTTCTAGACATTGTCATTTTCTTACTACGATTATACTTCCGTTGTGGGGTCCACCAATGATTGTGCCGTCGTATGGATATTTTCTGACAAAAAAATATTTCCCGACCAACGAATATTTTATAACAACTTGCTTACTTTGCAAAAATTTATAAATACTACCCACAACTATAACACTATCTCAAATCTACACCATAATATTCAAAAAAAATATTTTGAGAAAATTAAATCTTTATTCATAAAATTTGGGGTCTTACAATCTCCTCTCCTTATGAAATTTCGCCCTCGAAATTTACGTACGTACATGGTATGCCAAATAGGTGAGAATACCTTGACTTCATTTCAAATTCTAACTCTTGAGGTATAACCTTTGAGTGTCGAATATCATCCTTCTTATCCAAGATTTTAACACGCATCTCCTCATACGTTAAATCTTCTGCTATCTCGTCTAATTCCAATTCAATATTGTGGTTCGGGTCGTCCACATATTTACGTAACATCGATATGTGAAAAAAAATGTTATGAACACGCGACATACTTGGCGGTAAAATGAGTCTATAGGCCACAGTTTCTACTCGATCAAGTATTTCAAATGGGACAATTAAATCGAGGGTTGAGATTTCCTCTCTTCGTCGATTCTTGCTTCTAGAATAACGCCTTCTTGAACCTTATTCTTTATTTTCATCAGCTCCGGGTCTGAAGCTTGAGCGGCTTTAACATTATCGATTAAAGTCGATTCTAATCGTATATTCGTTATCTTCATGTGGGTCTCTGGAGTGTTTAACTCTATCTTCATCATTTGTAAGTTATACGAAATGAGTTTTTTTGTTAACAACATCGCACTCGTAAACGCATATGATCTTCTACTCAACGCGTCAGCTACCACGTTCGCTTTTTCCACGATAATATTGAATGGTATGGTCGTAATCTTCAACAGTTCGAGCCAATGTCTTTGGCGCATTATACGTTCGTTTCGGGTGAAGAAAGTATTTGAGGGTTTCAGAAATGGGTTTTGTACTGGGGTCAATACAAAATTCGATTTCACGCTCTAGGGGTAAGCTAAGAAGTCTTCAAGAATACGTCAGGAAATTTATTAACAATAGAAATATCATTCAAAACTGTGACCCTCATCCAAGACTTGGATAACACGTCATATTGATATCTATCAACTTGCCACCATTATTCACGATGTCCCCTATGAATATTCTAGCTTCGGTGTATTCCAAGACTTGGAAGTCACCAACGAAAGGCTCAGGGCTCTTTACTTATGGCTTAATATAACAGTGATTAACTTTAGTGGTTTGGTTACTTGAATTCGCATAACAGGTTGGTTAGGAATATGAAAGCTAACAACCTTATGAAAAGCATGATGAGTAGTTAACCAATCGATTCCTAAAATCACATCAAAGATAAGTATTTTTAAAGAGATAAGATCGACAGGTAACGTGAAAGTGTCGATTTGAATCAAACAAGATTTATAAACAGTGGAGGTAAAGAAGGTTTCTCCTAACGGAGTTTTAACCGATAAGCCAAAGTCTAATTTCTCCGGAGTCAAATTTAAACTTTGAGTGCAAACAAGAGAGATAAAAGAATGGGTAAAACCGGTATCTAATCAGGTATAGACTTCGCAAGAATTTATAATTAACTAACCCGTTCTAACTTCGTTTGATTTACTCGCTTTTTGAGAAGTCACGAAAAACGCTTTTCCTGAAACCATCGACTTTGTTTTGTCCGTATCCGCCTTTGGTGCCACCGTCCCAACTGGACTTGACTTTGGTGTACGACAAAATCGGGTTATGTGACCATCTTTTTCACAACTAAAACATAACTTGGAAGGCTGTGAACAGTTTGGACTTATATGGCCCTCCTCTCCGCATATGTAGCATCTAACTGGCGGTCGTTTTCCTCCCCTAGAATTTGTTGCTGGTATTGGTGCTGCTGCCAACGTATTCCCATCATCGTTAAATCTTCTCTTCTTGAAATTTTCGCTCCTATTATCTGGGCCATGATTACCACCGAAGTGGTTACCTTTCTTGGCATGATAATTCCCTCCACGATGGTTATCATTGTTCCGATGGCCGTTGCCACCGGTACGATTATTATCGTGTTGTTGCTCGTTACCTTTTGGTTGGGCTGGCTCATTATCGCGCTATAATAACTATGCCCTATTCACAACATCTGAATATAAACAAAGTTTGTGAGAAATGAGGTATTGACGTATATCGGGTTTCAAACCTCTTAGAAACATTCGCGTCATTCGCTCCTCATTATCGACCAAATGGGATGCAAACCAGGATAACTTCGCAAATTTAGTCTCGCATTGCGACACGGTCATATTGTTTTGCTCCAACTTGATAAACTCCACTTCCTTCAAGTGACGAATACTTTCGGGAAAGTACTTGTCGTTGAACAGCTCTTGGAACTTCTCCCAAGACATCTTGAGTGCGTCATCACGCAACATAAAGGTGACAAAGGGAACCTTTTGCTCCTCAGAGCATCCCAAGACATCAAATATCTTGGTGATCTGCTTTAACCATGTCTCCGCCTTAAGTGGTTCTGGTTTTCCCAAAAACTCCGGTGGTCCCAGCTCCTTGAATTGCTTAGCGGTGACCAACCGTGGGTTGCCATTATTTTCACCTATATTTTGAACAGGAGTTTCTCTTACCTAATGTTGCATGAATTGCATAAAGCCTCTGAACATCACATCGTTCATCATTTGATCGATGTTGTTATTTACCTGAGGATTATTATCTTCCTGTTGCACATTATCCTGGGTATTGATCGTTGGTGACACAACGGTCTCATGTTCTTCATTGTTGATCTCAACATTTTCAGATGCCATTTTCAAACACTGTCACAAAACAAGGGTTAATTAATATATCACATATTATCCCTATACTCTGACCGACCAATTAAATACCAAATAAACTTAGGTAGGTCATACAAGTGAAAGAATTTCCCGTCTCTTCCCTCCTAGTTCTTGTCTCACATCTCAGCCAGGGATCATATCCCTAACCTTTGATACCAACTATGACGCCCCCAAAACAGGTATACACCACCCATCTTGGGTCGCCAGATACATGGTACATAAATCAAATATAACTTAATTATACAACAGTCGTGTAAAATACGACAAAATATAATCTAAGAGTTTTAATAAGAATATTATCATCTAGACAATATTCACACTCAATGGAGTCCTCATTACATTTATTGTCACACTATTTAACAGAATAGTGAGGACTACTAATGCTATCATCTGGACCGCCACTCCATTCTCCGACTAGTCCCAGCTATATTCTCATTTTCTGAAGAGAACAATGAAAAAAAGGGTGAGCTCAACTAGCCCAGTAAGAAATATTATGATTAAGATAATGTAGAATAAATTATCCTTAGCCTTCAACAGTATAACAACTGATAGAATACAATAGACAACAAGTTTTAGATTAACAACTGCAGCGGAATAAGCAATCCATTAGAAGAGTCAAGTAGAGCATAATATCTACTATCTTCTATGATTTAAAAAAAATTTCAACAATTTTATCGCTGAGACTCAGCTTAATAAATAAAATCTAATCATCCCTGCACCACGACCAAGGATATTCATATAATAATCAATGATCATGATTATACTGAATAATCCCTGATCATAATTATGCCAACAACTGTCCATCAATGAACTACAGGCCAATGAGGACTTTCACCACATCATTCGTCACATTACGGTCATGATTATACCGAATAATCTCTAGTCATAATCATACCAAGTCCATCTCTGCACGTAAGCCAAAGGTGACTTTCATCACAATATAAGCATGAGGATGATGACAATGACATAATAATTCAATAAAACAAGTTCAAGGATAAATTTTAAATATTTATAATCTAATTTATCCGAAAATCAATAACGTCCAAATTATCAACATGATATTGCTTTGTAGAGTAAAATTCAAGAATAATATTCATGTACCAAAGATAATTTGGACAAAAAAGAATCAATTTTTCGTCGTGAATAGTACCCCGTGAATAGTACTTTGAGAATAGCACCCCATGAATAGTACTCCAATACGAAAAGTACCCCAAATACACGAGTGAATAATATTCGGGTGAATAGTAATTTGGGTGAATAGTAACTCGTGAATAGTACTCCGGCATGAAAAGTACCCCGAATACCCGAGTGAATAATACTAGAGTGAATACTAACCGGGTGAATAGTAACTCGTAACAAAAAAATTCCAAATAAAATGATATTTCATGACGAGTACAAAAAAAATGATATCTCATACGAGTATAATAGAATATACGAGACTGCAAATAGATTTTCATCCGCCATGCGGTAATCCACGTAGACAGATCATTTCCACAATTTAATAAAGAATGAATACGAAAGGTCATTCACCATGCATGCAGTAATCCACATAGACAGGTTATTCCAACAGAATAATAAAGAATGAAATAACAGAAGAATTCACCAGGCATGCGATAGACCGCACAGACAGGTTATTCCAATAGAATAACAAAGAATGGAACCAGGTCATGCGTAATCCGTACAGACAGGATATTCTAACAGAATAATAAAGAACGGAACTAGGTCATGCGTAATCCACACAGACAGGATATTCCCACAGAATAATAAAGAACGGAACCAGGTCATGCGTAATCTGCACAGACAGGATATTCCCACAGAATAATAAAGAATGGAATAACAGAAGAATTTCACCATGTTTGCGGTACTTCGCATAGACAGGTTATTCCAATGTAATAATAAGGAATGGAATAACAATAGCTCTCTTCATGAATACGAAAGTAATAATACCACTTACCTTAGAAGAAACTGAATACTAAAATGGTGAGGTAGCAGACTTCTCTTCTTCTTTCTCTCTATAATTCCTCTATAATAATTGCTCTTGTGAGACTTAGTGAATTGGTGAGAAATGAAGAAAGAATGAGCTTCTATTTATAGGAAAATATAGTTTCAATAATTGCACATTTTGGGGCTCGAAATATTACAGTATAATACCTTCCCCTTCTTTTTCATTTTTAATTTAGTACTGCAAGTATTATCAAACTTGCACCACCTTCCCTAATAGTAAATCATGTGAATTAATAGTTCATTCACGTGACTCAATAGTATAATCATGTGAAAAAACTAATTACAGTATAGTACCTCCATCTATACCTCCATTTTTAACTTAGACATGCAAGTATTATCAATCTTGCACCAACTCCCCTAATAGTACAAGAATGTGAATCAATAGTACACACATGTGAATAAATAGTTATAATCATGTGAATTAATAACAATTAATTATTCATTTATCTGATTAATTACCCGACTGGTCAGTGTAACTTCCAGCCATCAATTATTATCGAAATAAATGTCGATTTTTACTAACACTAATAATTCTAACACAATGGAACTATCCATTTCATCTTTAATCAACACGAACTTATTCATCATTAATATTATTACTCACAATATTTAACAACCAGGTCGTTCCCAGGAAAGAGGGGGCTTTCCGATAAAGATTTCTCCTTATTGGCGCGCAATTAGGTGACCAAACATCTCCTTGACAGAACTTCTAGACATTGTCAATATAGTAAATAATAATATGAATAACTTTGCCGTCTCAATTATTGATTAAATAATATAACATATTATGCAGATGATATTGTGACAATAATTGAATTAATAATATGAGAGATATGATGCAGCAATTACTGTAGCAATATTTAAATATAACTGAGTGACTTTTTACGTAAGCATCAATAATCAATATCGTGTGCTACTATGCAACCACGCGTGTTACTGTACTTTTACTACCATGTAGTTTAACAGTTTTAACGGTAACACTTTCGCCGTTATTTTTATAAAATGATAATTATGTCGTTTTCTTACTACGATTATACTTCCGTTGTGGGGTCCACCAATGATTGTGCCGTCATATGGATATTTTCTGACAAAAAAATATTTCCCGACCAACGAATATTTTATAACAACTTGCTTACTTTGCAAAAATTTATAAATACTACCCACAACTATAACACTATCTCAAATCTACACCATAATATTCAAAAAAAATATTTTGAGAAAATTAAATCTTTATTCATAAAATTTAGGGTCTTACAATCTCCTCTCCTTATGAAATTTCGCCCTCGAAATTTACGTACGTACATGGTATGCCAAATAGGTGAGGATACCTTGACTTCATTTCAAATTCTAACTCTTGAGGTATAACCTTTGAGTGTCGAATATCATCCTTCTTATCCAAGATTTTAACACGCATCTCCTCATACGTTAAATCTTCTGCTATCTCGTCTAATTCCAATTCAATATTGTGGTTCGGGTCGTCCACATATTTACGTAACATCGATATGTGAAAAAAAATGTTATGAACACGCGACATACTTGGCGGTAAAATGAGTCTATAGGCCACAGTTTCTACTCGATCAAGTATTTCAAATGGGACAATTAAATCGAGGGTTGAGATTTCCTCTCTTCGTCGATTCTTGCTTCTAGAATAACGCCTTCTTGAACCTTATTCTTTATTTTCATCAGCTCCGGGTCTGAAGCTTGAGCGGCTTTAACATTATCGATTAAAGTCGATTCTAATCGTATATTCGTTATCTTCATGTGGGTCTCTGGAGTGTTTAACTCTATCTTCATCATTTGTAAGTTATACGAAATGAGTTTTTTTGTTAACAACATCGCACTCGTAAACGCATATGATCTTCTACTCAACGCGTCAGCTACCACGTTCGCTTTTTCCACGATAATATTGAATGGTATGGTCGTAATCTTCAACAGTTCGAGCCAATGTCTTTGGCGCATTATACGTTCGTTTCGGGTGAAGAAAGTATTTGAGGGTTTCAGAAATGGGTTTTGTACTGGGGTCAATACAAAATTCGATTTCACGCTCTAGGGGTAAGCTAAGAAGTCTTCAAGAATACGTCAGGAAATTTATTAACAATAGAAATATCATTCAAAACTGTGACCCTCATCCAAGACTTGGATAACACGTCATATTGATATCTATCAACTTGCCACCATTATTCACGATGTCCCCTATGAATATTCTAGCTTCGGTGTATTCCAAGACTTGGAAGTCACCAACAAAAGGCTCAGGGCTCTTTACTTATGGCTTAATATAACAGTGATTAACTTTAGTGGTTTGGTTACTTGAATTCGCATAACAGGTTGGTTAGGAATATGAAAGCTAACAACCTTATGAAAAGCATGATGAGTAGTTAACCAATCGATTCCTAAAATCACATCAAAGATAAGTATTTTTAAAGAGATAAGATCGACAGGTAACGTGAAAGTGTCGATTTGAATCAAACAAGATTTATAAACAGTGGAGGTAAAGAAGGTTTCTCCTAACGGAGTTTTAACCGATAAGCCAAAGTCTAATTTCTCCGGAGTCAAATTTAAACTTTGAGTGCAAACAAGAGAGATAAAAGAATGGGTAAAACCGGTATCTAATCAGGTATAGACTTCGCAAGAATTTATAATTAACTAACCCGTTCTAACTTCGTTTGATTTACTCGCTTTTTGAGAAGTCGCGAAAAACGCTTTTTCTGAAACCATCGACTTTGTTTTGTCCGTATCCGCCTTTGGTGCCACCGTCCCAACTGGACTTGACTTTGGTGTACGACAAAATCGGGTTATGTGACCATCTTTTTCACAACTAAAACATAACTTGGAAGGCTGTGAACAGTTTGGACTTATATGTCCCTCCTCTCTGCATCTGTAGCATCTAACTGGCGGTCGTTTTCCTCCCCTAGAATTTGTTGCTGGTATTGGTGCTGCTGCCAACGTATTCCCATCATCGTTAAATCTTCTCTTCTTGAAATTTTCGCTCCTATTATCTGGGCCATGATTACCACCGAAGTGGTTACCTTTCTTGGCATGATAATTCCCTCCACGATGGTTATCATTGTTCCGATGGCCGTTGCCACCGGTACGATTATTATCGTGTTGTTGCTCGTTACCTTTTGGTTGGGCTGGCTCATTATCGCGCTATAATAACTATGCCCTATTCACAACATCTGAATATAAACAAAGTTTGTGAGAAATGAGGTATTGACGTATATCGGGTTTCAAACCTCTTAGAAACATTCGCGTCATTCGCTCCTCATTATCGACCAAATGGGATGCAAACCGGGATAACTTCGCAAATTTAGTCTCGCATTGCGACACGGTCATATTGTTTTGCTCCAACTTGATAAACTCCACCTCCTTCAAGTGACGAATACTTTCGGGAAAGTACTTGTCGTTGAACAGCTCTTGGAACTTCTCCCAAGACATCTTGAGTGCGTCATCACGCAACATAAAGGTGACAAAGGGAACCTTTTGCTCCTCAGAGCATCCCAAGACATCAAATATCTTGGTGATCTGCTTTAACCATGTCTCCGCCTTAAGTGGTTCTGGTTTTCCCAAAAACTCCGGTGGTCCCAGCTCCTTGAATTGCTTAGCGGTGACCAACCGTGGGTTGCCATTATTTTCACCTATATTTTGAACAGGAGTTTCTCTTACCTAATGTTGCATGAATTGCATAAAGCCTCTGAACATCCCATCGTTCATCATTTGATCGATGTTGTTATTTACCTGAGGATTATTATCTTCCTGTTGCACATTATCCTGGGTATTGATCGTTGGTGACACAACGGTCTCATGTTCTTCATTGTTGATCTCAACATTTTCAGATGCCATTTTCAAACACTGTCACAAAACAAGGGTTAATTAATATATCACATATTATCCCTATACTCTGACCGACCAATTAAATACCAAATAAACTTAGGTAGGTCATACAAGTGAAAGAATTTCCCGTCTCTTCCCTCCTAGTTCTTGTCTCACATCTCAGCCAGGGATCATATCCCTAACCTTTGATACCAACTATGACGCCCCCAAAACAGGTATACACCACCCATCTTGGGTCGCCAGATACATGGTACATAAATCAAATATAACTTAATTATACAACAGTCGTGTAAAATACGACAAAATATAATCTAAGAGTTTTAATAAGAATATTATCATCTAGACAATATTCACACTCAATGGAGTCCTCATTACATTTATTGTCACACTATTTAACAGAATAGTGAGGACTACTAATGCTATCATCTGGACCGCCACTCCATTCTCCGACTAGTCCCAGCTATATTCTCATTTTCTGAAGAGAACAATGAAAAAAAGGGTGAGCTCAACTAGCCCAGTAAGAAATATTATGATTAAGATAATGTAGAATAAATTATCCTTAGCCTTCAACAGTATAACAACTGATAGAATACAATAGACAACAAGTTTTAGATTAACAACTGCAGCGGAATAAGCAATCCATTAGAAGAGTCAAGTAGAGCATAATATCTACTATCTTCTATGATTTAAAAAATTTTTCAACAATTTTATTGCTGAGACTCAGCTTAATAAATAAAATCTAATCATCCCTGCACCACGACCAAGGATATTCATATAATAATCAATGATCATGATTATACTGAATAATCCCTGATCATAATTATGCCAACAACTGTCCATCAATGAACTACAGGCCAATGAGGACTTTCACCGCATCATTCGTCACATTACGGTCATGATTATACCGAATAATCTCTAGTCATAATCATACCAAGTCCATCTCTGCACGTAAGCCAAAGGTGACTTTCATCACAATATAAGCATGAGGATGATGACAATGACATAATAATTCAATAAAACAAGTTCAAGGATAAATTTTAAAGATTTATAATCTAATTTATCCGAAAATCAATAACGTCCAAATTATCAACATGATATTGCTTTGTAGAGTAAAATTCAAGAATAATATTCATGTACCAAAGATAATTTGGACAAAAAAGAATCAATTTTTCGTCGTGAATAGTACCCCGTGAATAGTACTTTGAGAATAGCACCCCATGAATAGTACTCCAATACGAAAAGTACCCCAAATACACGAGTGAATAATATTCGGGTGAATAGTAATTTGGGTGAATAGTAACTCGTGAATAGTACTCCGGCATGAAAAGTACCCCGAATACCCGAGTGAATAATACTAGAGTGAATACTAACCGGGTGAATAGTAACTCGTAACAAAAAAATTCCAAATAAAATGATATTTCATGACGAGTACAAAAAAAATGATATCTCATACGAGTATAATAGAATATACGAGACTGCAAATAGATTTTCATCCGCCATGCGGTAATCCACGTAGACAGATCATTTCCACAATTTAATAAAGAATGAATACGAAAGGTCATTCACCATGCATGCAGTAATCCACATAGACAGGTTATTCCAACAGAATAATAAAGAATGAAATAACAGAAGAATTCACCAGGCATGCGATAGACCGCACAGACAGGTTATTCCAATAGAATAACAAAGAATGGAACCAGGTCATGCGTAATCCGTACAGACAGGATATTCTAACAGAATAATAAAGAACGGAACTAGGTCATGCGTAATCCACACAGACAGGATATTCCCACAGAATAATAAAGAACGGAACCAGGTCATGCGTAATCTGCACAGACAGGATATTCCCACAGAATAATAAAGAATGGAATAACAGAAGAATTTCACCATGTTTGCGGTACTTCGCATAGACAGGTTATTCCAATGTAATAATAAGGAATGGAATAACAATAGCTCTCTTCATGAATACGAAAGTAATAATACCACTTACCTTAGAAGAAACTGAATACTAAAATGGTGAGGTAGCAGACTTCTCTTCTTCTTTCTCTCTATAATTCCTCTATAATAATTGCTCTTGTGAGACTTAGTGAATTGGTGAGAAATGAAGAAAGAATGAGCTTCTATTTATAGGAAAATATAGTTTCAATAATTGCACATTTTGGGGCTCGAAATATTACAGTATAATACCTTCCCCTTCTTTTTCATTTTTAATTTAGTACTGCAAGTATTATCAAACTTGCACCACCTTCCCTAATAGTAAATCATGTGAATTAATAGTTCATTCACGTGACTCAATAGTATAATCATGTGAAAAAACTAATTACAGTATAGTACCTCCATCTATACCTCCATTTTTAACTTAGACATGCAAGTATTATCAATCTTGCACCAACTCCCCTAATAGTACAAGAATGTGAATCAATAGTACACACATGTGAATAAATAGTTATAATCACGTGAATTAATAACAATTAATTATTCATTTATCTGATTAATTACCCGACTGGTCAGTGTAACTTCCAGCCATCAATTATTATCGAAATAAATGTCGATTTTTACTAACACTAATAATTCTAACACAATGGAACTATCCATTTCATCTTTAATCAACACGAACTTATTCATCATTAATATTATTACTCACAATATTTAACAACCAGGTCGTTTCCAGGAAAGAGGGGGCTTTCCGATAAAGATTTCTCCTTATTGGCGCGCAATTAGGTGACCAAACATCTCCTTGACAGAACTTCTAGACATTGTCAATATAGTAAATAATAATATGAATAACTTTGCCGTCTCAATTATTGATTAAATAATATAACATATTATGCAGATGATATTGTGACAATAATTGAATTAATAATATGAGAGATATGATGCAGCAATTACTGTAGCAATATTTAAATATAACTGAGTGACTTTTTACGTAAGCATCAATAATCAATATCGTGTGCTACTATGCAACCACGCGTGTTACTGTACTTTTACTACCATGTAGTTTAATAGTTTTAACGGTAACACTTTCGCCGTTATTTTTATAAAATGATAATTATGTCGTTTTCTTACTACGATTATACTTCCGTTGTGGGGTCCACCAATGATTGTGCCGTCGTATGGATATTTTCTGACAAAAAAATATTTCCCGACCAACGAATATTTTATAACAACTTGCTTACTTTGCAAAAATTTATAAATACTACCCACAACTATAACACTATCTCAAATCTACACCATAATATTCAAAAAAAATATTTTGAGAAAATTAAATCTTTATTCATAAAATTTGGGGTCTTACAATCTCCTCTCCTTATGAAATTTCGCCCTCGAAATTTACGTACGTACATGGTATGCCAAATAGGTGAGGATACCTTGACTTCATTTCAAATTCTAACTCTTGAGGTATAACCTTTGAGTGTCGAATATCATCCTTCTTATCCAAGATTTTAACACGCATCTCCTCATACGTTAAATCTTCTGCTATCTCGTCTAATTCCAATTCAATATTGTGGTTCGGGTCGTCCACACATTTACGTAACATCGATATGTGAAAAAAAATGTTATGAACACGCGACATACTTGGCGGTAAAATGAGTCTATAGGCCACAGTTTCTACTCGATCAAGTATTTCAAATGGGCCAATTAAATCGAGGGTTGAGATTTCCTCTCTTCGTCGATTCTTGCTTCTAGAATAACGCCTTCTTGAACCTTATTCTTTATTTTCATCAGCTCCGGGTCTGAAGCTTGAGCGGCTTTAACATTATCGATTAAAGTCGATTCTAATCGTATATTCGTTATCTTCATGTGGGTCTCTGGAGTGTTTAACTCTATCTTCATCATTTGTAAGTTATACGAAATGAGTTTTTTTGTTAACAACATCGCACTCGTAAACGCATATGATCTTCTACTCAACGCGTCAGCTACCACGTTCGCTTTTTCCACGATAATATTGAATGGTATGGTCGTAATCTTCAACAGTTCGAGCCAATGTCTTTGGCGCCTTAAACGTTCGTTTCGGGTGAAGAAAGTATTTGAGGGTTTCAGAAATGGGTTTTGTACTGGGGTCAATACAAAATTCGATTTCACGCTCTAGGGGTAAGCTAAGAAGTCTTCAAGAATACGTCAGGAAATTTATTAACAATAGAAATATCATTCAAAACTGTGACCCTCATCCAAGACTTGGATAACACGTCATATTGATATCTATCAACTTGCCACCATTATTCACGATGTCCCCTATGAATATTCTAGCTTCGGTGTATTCCAAGACTTGGAAGTCACCAACAAAAGGCTCAGGGCTCTTTACTTATGGCTTAATATAACAGTGATTAACTTTAGTGGTTTGGTTACTTGAATTCGCATAACAGGTTGGTTAGGAATATGAAAGCTAACAACCTTATGAAAAGAATGATGAGTAGTTAACCAATCGATTCCTAAAATCACATCAAAGGCAAGTATTTTCAAAGAGATAAGATCGACAGGTAACGTGAAAGTGTCGATTTGAATCAAACAAGATTTATAAACAGTGGAGGTAAAGAAGGTTTCTCCTAACGGAGTTTTAACCGATAAGCCAAAGTCTAATTTCTCCGGAGTCAAATTTAAACTTTGAGTGCAAACAAGAGAGATAAAAGAATGGGTAAAACCGGTATCTAATCAGGTATAGACTTCGCAAGAATTTATAATTAACTAACCCGTTCTAACTTCGTTTGATTTACTCGCTTTTTGAGAAGTCGCGAAAAACGCTTTTTCTGAAACCATCGACTTTGTTTTGTCCGTATCCGCCTTTGGTGCCACCGTCCCAACTGGACTTGACTTTGGTGTACGACAAAATCGGGTTATGTGACCATCTTTTTCACAACTAAAACATACCTTGGAAGGCTGTGAACAGTTTGGACTTATATGTCCCTCCTCTCCGCATCTGTAGCATCTAACTGGCGGTCGTTTTCCTCCCCTAGAATTTGTTGCTGGTATTGGTGCTGCTGCCAACGTATTCCCATCATCGTTAAATCTTCTCTTCTTGAAATTTTCGCTCCTATTATCTGGGCCATGATTACCACCGAAGTGGTTACCTTTCTTGGCATGATAATTCCCTCCACGATGGTTATCATTGTTCCGATGGCCGTTGCCACCGGTACGATTATTATCGTGTTGTTGCTCGTTACCTTTTGGTTGGGCTGGCTCATTATCGCGCTATAATAACTATGCCCTATTCACAACATCTGAATATAAACAAAGTTTGTGAGAAATGAGGTATTGACGTATATCGGGTTTCAAACCTCTTAGAAACATTCGCGTCATTCGCTCCTCATTATCGACCAAATGGGATGCAAACCGGGATAACTTCGCAAATTTAGTCTCGCATTGCGACACGGTCATATTGTTTTGCTCCAACTTGATAAACTCCACCTCCTTCAAGTGACGAATACTTTCGGGAAAGTACTTGTCGTTGAACAGCTCTTGGAACTTCTCCCAAGACATCTTGAGTGCGTCATCACGCAACATAAAGGTGACAAAGGGAACCTTTTGCTCCTCAGAGCATCCTAAGACATCAAATATCTTGGTGATCTGCTTTAACCATGTCTCCGCCTTAAGTGGTTCTGGTTTTCCCAAAAACTCCGGTGGTCCCAGCTCCTTGAATTGCTTAGCGGTGACCAACCGTGGGTTGCCATTATTTTCACCTATATTTTGAACAGGAGTTTCTCTTACCTAATGTTGCATGAATTGCATAAAGCCTCTGAACATCCCATCGTTCATCATTTGATCGATGTTGTTATTTACCTGAGGATTATTATCTTCCTATTGCACATTATCCTGGGTATTGATCGTTGGTGACACAACGGTCTCATGTTCTTCATTGTTGATCTCAACATTTTCAGATGCCATTTTCAAACACTGTCACAAAACAAGGGTTAATTAATATATCACATATTATCCCTATACTCTAACCGACCAATTAAATACCAAATAAACTTAGGTAGGTCATACAAGTGAAAGAATTTCCCGTCTCTTCCCTCCTAGTTCTTGTCTCACATCTCAGCCAGGGATCATATCCCTAACCTTTGATACCAACTATGACGCCCCCAAAACAGGTATACACCACCCATCTTGGGTCGCCAGATACATGGTACATAAATCAAATATAACTTAATTATACAACAGTCGTGTAAAATACGACAAAATATAATCTAAGAGTTTTAATAAGAATATTATCATCTAGACAATATTCACACTCAATGGAG
This sequence comes from Panax notoginseng, assembly GCA_016801055.1. Taxonomy (NCBI): domain Eukaryota; kingdom Viridiplantae; phylum Streptophyta; class Magnoliopsida; order Apiales; family Araliaceae; genus Panax; species Panax notoginseng. The sequence continues at coordinate 137,962,503 of CM029012.1, read as the reverse complement.
TCCTCATTACATTTATTGTCACACTATTTAACAGAATAGTGAGGACTACTAATGCTATCATCTGGACCGCCACTCCATTCTCCGACTAGTCCCAGCTATATTCTCATTTTCTGAAGAGAACAATGAAAAAAAGGGTGAGCTCAACTAGCCCAGTAAGAAATATTATGATTAAGATAATGTAGAATAAATTATCCTTAGCCTTCAACAGTATAACAACTGATAGAATACAATAGACAACAAGTTTTAGATTAACAACTGCAGCGGAATAAGCAATCCATTAGAAGAGTCAAGTAGAGCATAATATCTACTATCTTCTATGATTTAAAAAAATTTTCAACAATTTTATCGCTGAGACTCAGCTTAATAAATAAAATCTAATCATCCATGCACCACGACCAAGGATATTCATATAATAATCAATGATCATGATTATAATGAATAATCCCTGATCATAATTATGCTAACAACTGTCCATCAATGAACTACAGGCCAATGAGGACTTTCACCACATCATTCGTCACATTACGGTCATGATTATACCGAATAATCTCTAGTCATAATCATACCAAGTCCATCTCTGCACGTAAGCCAAAGGTGACTTTCATCACAATATAAGCATGAGGATGATGACAATGACATAATAATTCAATAAAACAAGTTCAAGGATAAATTTTAAAGATTTATAATCTAATTTATCCGAAAATCAATAACGTCCAAATTATCAACATGATATTGCTTTGTAGAGTAAAATTCAAGAATAATATTCATGTACCAAAGATAATTTGGACAAAAAAAATCAATTTTTCGTCGTGAATAGTATCCCGTGAATAGTACTTTGAGAATAGTACCCCATGAATAGTACTCCAATACGAAAAGTAGCCCAAATACCCGAGTGAATAATATTCGGGTGAATAGTAATTTGGGTAAATAGTATCTCGTGAATAGTACTCCGGCATGAAAAGTACCCCGAATACCCGAGTGAATAATACTAGAGTGAATACTAACCGGGTGAATAGTAACTCGTAACAAAAAAATTCCAAATAAAATGATATTTCATGACGAGTACAAAAAAAATGATATCTCATACGAGTATAATAGAATATACGAGACTGCAAATAGATTTTCATCCGCCATGCGGTAATCCACGTAGACAGATCATTTCCACAATTTAATAAAGAATGAATACGAAAGGTCATTCACCATGCATGCAGTAATCCACATAGACAGGTTATTCCAACAGAATAATAAAGAATGAAATAACAGAAGAATTCACCAGGCATGCGATAGACCGCACAGACAGGTTATTCCAATAGAATAACAAAGAATGGAACCAGGTCATGCGTAATCCGTACAGACAGGATATTCCAACAGAATAATAAAGAACGGAACTAGGTCATGCGTAATCCACACAGACAGGATATTCCCACAGAATAATAAAGAACGGAACCAGGTCATGCGTAATCCGCACAGACAGGATATTCCCACAGAATAATAAAGAATGGAATAACAGAAGAATTTCACCATGTTTGCGGTACTTCGCATAGACAGGTTATTCCAATGTAATAATAAGGAATGGAATAACAATAGCTCTCTTCATGAATACGAAAGTAATAATACCACTTACCTTAGAAGAAACTGAATACTAAAATGGTGAGGTAGCAGACTTCTCTTCTTCTTTCTCTCTATAATTCCTCTATAATAATTGCTCTTGTGAGACTTAGTGAATTGGTGAGAAATGAAGAAAGAATGAGCTTCTATTTATAGGAAAATATAGTTTCAATAATTGCACATTTTGGGACTCGAAATATTACAGTATAATACCTTCCCCTTCTTTTTCATTTTTAATTTAGTATTGCAAGTATTATCAAACTTGCACCACCTTCCCTAATAGTAAATCATGTGAATTAATAGTTCATTCACGTGACTCAATAGTATAATCATGTGAAAAAACTAATTACAGTATAGTACCTCCATCTATACCTCCATTTTTAACTTAGACATGCAAGTATTATCAATCTTGCACCAACTCCCCTAATAGTACAAGAATGTGAATTAATAGTACACACATGTGAATAAATAGTTATAATCATGTGAATTAATAACAATTAATTATTCATTTATCTGATTAATTACCCGACTGGTCAGTGTAACTTCCAGCCATCAATTATTATCGAAATAAATGTCGATTTTTACTAACACTAATAATTCTAACACAATGGAACTATCCATTTCATCTTTAATCAACACGAACTTATTCATCATTAATATTATTACTCACAATATTTAACAACCAGGTCGTTTCCAGGAAAGAGGGGGCTTTCCGATAAAGATTTCTCCTTATTGGCGCGCAATTAGGTGACCAAACTTCTCCTTGACAGAACTTCTAGACATTGTCAATATAGTAAATAATAATATGAATAACTTTGCCGTCTCAATTATTGATTAAATAATATAACATATTATGCAGATGATATTGTGACAATAATTGAATTAATAATATGAGAGATATGATGCAGCAATTACTGTAGCAATATTTAAATATAACTGAGTGACTTTTTACGTAAGCATCAATAATCAATATCGTGTGCTACTATGCAACCACGCGTGTTACTGTACTTTTACTACCATGTAGTTTAACAGTTTTAACGGTAACACTTTCGCCGTTACTTTTATAAAATGATAATTATGTCATTTTCTTACTACGATTATACTTCCGTTGTGGGGTCCACCAATGATTGTGCCGTCGTATGGATATTTTCTGACAAAAAAATATTTCCCGACCAACGAATATTTTATAACAACTTGCTTACTTTGCAAAAATTTATAAATACTACCCACAACTATAACACTATCTCAAATCTACACCATAATATTCAAAAAAAATATTTTGAGAAAATTAAATCTTTATTCATAAAATTTGGGGTCTTACAATCTCCTCTCCTTATGAAATTTCGCCCTCGAAATTTAAGTACGTACATGGTATGCCAAATAGGTGAGGATACCTTGACTTCATTTCAAATTCTAACTCTTGAGGTATAACCTTTGAGTGTCGAATATCATCCTTCTTATCCAAGATTTTAACACGCATCTCCTCATACGTTAAATCTTCTGCTATCTCGTCTAATTCCAATTCAATATTGTGGTTCAGGTCGTCCACATATTTACGTAACATCGATACGTGAAAAAAATATTATGAACACGCGACATACTTAGTGGTAAAACGAGTCTATATGCCACAGTTCCTACTCGATCAAGTATTCAAATGGGCCAATTAAATCGAGGGTTGAGATTTCCTCTCTTCGTCGATTCTTGCTTTTAGAATAACGCCTTCTTGAACCTTATTCTTCATTTTCATCAGCTCCAGGTCCGAAGCTTGAGCGGCTTTAACATTATCGATTAAAGTCGATTCTAATCGTATATTCGTTATCTTCATGTGGGTCTGTAGAGTCTCTAACCCTATCTTCATCATTTTTAAGTTATACGAAATGAGTTTTTGTGTTAACAACATCGCACTCGTAAACACATCAGCTACCATGTTCGCTACCATGTTCTCTTTTTCCACGATAATATTGAATGGTATGGTCGTAATCTTCAACAGTTCAAGCCAATGTCTTTGGCGCATTATACGTTCATTTTGGGTGAAGAAAGTATTTGAGGGTTTAAGAAATGGGTTTTGTACTGGAGTCAATACAAAATTCGATTTCACACTCTAGGGGTAAGCTAAGAAGTCTTCAAGAATACGTCAGGAAATTTATTAACAATAGAAATATTATTCAAAACTGTGACCCTCATCCAAGACTTGGATAACACGTCATATTGATATCTATCAACTTACCACCATAATTCACGATGTCCCCTATGAATATTCTAGCTTCGGTGTATTCCAAGACTTAGAAGTCACCAACGAAAGGCTCAGGGCTCTTTACTTATGGCTTAATATAACAGTGATTAACTTTAGTGGTTTGGTTACTTGAATTCGCATAACAGGTTGGTTAGGAATATGAAAGCTAACAACCTTATGAAAAGCATGATGAGTAGTTAACCAATCGATTCCTAAAATCACATCAAAGATAAGTATTTTTAAAGAGATAAGATCGACAGGTAACGTGAAAGTGTCGATTTGAATCAAACAAGATTTATAAACAGTGGAGGTAAAGATGGTTTCTCCTAACGGAGTTTCAACCGATAAGTCAAAGTCTAATTTCTTCGAAGTCAAATTTAAACGTTGATGGCAAATAAGAGAGATAAAAGAATGGGTAAAACCGGTATCTAATCAGGTAAAGACTTCGCATGAATTTATAATTAACTAACCCGTTCTAACTTCGTTCGGTTTACTCGCTTTTTGAGAAGTCACAAAAAACGCTATTTCTAAAACCATCGACTTTGTTTTGTCCGTATCCGCCTTTGGTGCCACCGTCCCAACTGGACTTGACTTTGGTGTACGACAAAATCGGGTTATGTGACTATCTTTTCCACAACTAAAACATACCTTGGAAGGCTGTGAACAGTTTGGACTTATGTGTCCCTCCTCTCCGCATCTGTAGCATCTAATTGGCGGTCGTTTTCCTCCCCTAGAATTTGTTGCTGGTGTTGGTGCTGCTGCCAACGTATTCCCATCATCGTTAAATCTTCTCTTCTTGAAATTTTTGCTCCTATTATCTTGGCCATGATTACCACCGAAGTGGTTACCTTTCTTGGCATGATAATTCCCTCCACGATGGTTATCATTGTTCCGATGGCCGTTGCCACCGGTACGATTATTATCGTGTTGTTGCTCGTTACCTTTTGGTTGGGCTGGCTCATTATCGCGCTATAATAACTATGCCCTATTCACAACATCTGAATATAAACAAAGTTTGTGAGAAATGAGGTATTGACGTATATCGGGTTTCAAACCTCTTAGAAACATTCGCGTCATTCGCTCCTCATTATCGACCAAATGGGATGCAAACCGGGATAACTTCGCAAATTTAGTCTCGCATTGCGACACGGTCATATTGTTTTGCTCCAACTTGATAAACTCCACCTCCTTCAAGTGACGAATACTTTCGGGAAAGTACTTGTCGTTGAACAGCTCTTGGAACTTCTCCCAAGACATCTTGAGTGCGTCATGTTGGGTACGCTTTACAGATTTCCACCAATAATCTGCCTCTTCACGCAATATAAAGGTGTCAAAGGGAACCTTTTGCTCCTCAGAGCATCCCAAGACATCAAATATCTTGGTGATCTGCTTTAACCACGTCTCCGCCTTAAGTGGTTCTGGTTTTCCCAAAAACTCCGGTGGTCCCAGCTCCTTGAACTGCTTAGCGGTGACCAACCGTGGGTTGCCATTATTTCCACCTATATTTTGAACATGAGTTTCTCTTACCCGATGTTGCACGAATTGCATAAAGCCTCTGAACATCCCATCGTTCATCATTTGATCGATGTTGTTATTTACCTGAGGATTATTATCTTCCTGTTGCACATTATCCTGGGTATTGATCGTTGGTGACTCAACGGTCTCATGTTCTTCATTGTTGATCTCAACATTTTCAGATGCCATTTTTAAACACTGTTACAAAATAAGGGTTAATTAATATATCACATATTATCCCTATACTCTGACCGACCAATTAAATACCAAATAAACTTAGGTAGGTCATACTAGCGAATGAATTTCCCGTCTCTTCCCTCCTAGTTTTTGTCTCACATCTCAGTCAGGGATCATATCCCTAACCTTTGATACCAACTATGACGCCCCCAAAACAGGTATACACCACCCATCTTGGGTCGCCAGATACATGGTACATAAATCAAATATAACTTAATTATACAACAGTCGTGTAAAATACGACAAAATACAATCTAAGAGTTTTAATAAGAATATTGTCATCTAGACAATATCCACACTCAATGGAGTCCTCATTACATTTATTATCACACTATTTAACAGAATAGTGAGGACTACTAATGCTATCATCTGGACCGCCACTCCATTCTCCGACTAGTCCCAGCTATATTTTCATTTTCTGAAGAGAACAATGAAAAAAAGGGTGAGCTCAACTAGCCCAGTAAGAAATATTATGATTAAGATAATGTAGAATAAATTATCCTTAGCCTTCAACAGTATAACAACTGATAGAATACAATAGACAACAAGTTTTAGATTAACAACTGCAGCGGAATAAGCAATCCATTAGAAGAGTCAAGTAGAGCATAATATCTACTATCTTCTATGATTTAAAAAATTTTTCAACAATTTTATCGCTGAGACTCAGCTTAATAAATAAAATCTAATCATCCCTGCACCACGACCAAGGATAGTCATATAATAATCAATGATCATGATTATATTGAATAATCCCTGATCATAATTATGCCAACAACTGTCCATCAATGAACTACAGGCCAATGAGGACTTTCACCACATCATTCGTCACATTACGATCATGATTATACCGAATAATCTCTAGTCATAATCATACCAAGTCCATCTCTGCACGTAAGCCAAAGGTGACTTTCATCACAATATAAGCATGAGGATGATGACAATGACATAATAATTCAATAAAACAAGTTCAAGGATAAATTTTAAAGATTTATAATCTAATTTATCCGAAAATCAATAACGTCCAAATTATCAACATGATATTGCTTTGTAGAGTAAAATTCAAGAATAATATTCATGTACCAAAGATAATTTGGACAAAAAAGAATCAATTTTTCGTCGTGAATAGTACCCCGTGAATAGTACTTTGAGAATAGCACCCCATGAATAGTACTCCAATACGAAAAGTACCCCAAATACACGAGTGAATAATATTCGGGTGAATAGTAATTTGGGTGAATAGTAACTCGTGAATAGTACTCCGGCATGAAAAGTACCCCGAATACCCGAGTGAATAATACTAGAGTGAATACTAACCGGGTGAATAGTAACTCGTAACAAAAAAATTCCAAATAAAATGATATTTCATGACGAGTACAAAAAAAATGATATCTCATACGAGTATAATAGAATATACGAGACTGCAAATAGATTTTCATCCGCCATGCGGTAATCCACGTAGACAGATCATTTTCACAATTTAATAAAGAATGAATACGAAAGGTCATTCACTATGCATGCAGTAATCCACATAGACAGGTTATTCCAACAGAATAATAAAGAATGAAATAACAGAAGAATTCACCAGGCATGCGATAGACCGCACAGACAGGTTATTCTAATAGAATAACAAAGAATGGAACCAGGTCATGCGTAATCCGTACAGACAGGATATTCTAACAGAATAATAAAGAACGGAACTAGGTCATGCGTAATCCGTACAGACAGGATATTCCAACAGAATAATAAAGAACGGAACCAGGTCATGCGTAATCCGCACAGACAGGATATTCCAACAGAATAATATAGAATGGAATAACAGAAGAATTTCACCATGTATGCGGTACTTCGCATAGACAGGTTATTCCAATGTAATAATAAGGAATAGAATAACAATAGCTCTTTTCATGAATACGAAAGTAATAATACCCCTTACCTTAGAAGAAACTGAATACTAAAATAGTGAGGTAGCAGACTTCTCTTCTTCTTTCTCTCTATAATTCCTCTATAATAATTGCTCTTGTGAGACTTAGTGAATTGGTGAGAAATGAAGAAAGAATGAGCTTCTATTTATAAAAAAATGTAGTTTCAATAATTGCACATTTTGGGGCTCGAAATATTACAATATAATACCTTCTCTTTTTTTTCATTTTTAATTTAGTACTGCAAGTATTATCAAACTTGCACCACCTTCCCTAATAGTAAATCATGTGAATTAATAGTTCATTCACGTGACTCAATAGTATAATCATGTGAAAAAACTAATTACAGTATAGTACCTCCATCTATACCTCCATTTTTAACTTAGACATGCAAGTATTATCAATCTTGCACCAACTCCCCTAATAGTACAAGAATGTGAATCAATAGTACACACATGTGAATAAATAGTTATAATCACGTGAATTAATAACAATTAATTATTCATTTATCTGATTAATTACCCGACTGGTCAGTGTAACTTCCAGCCATCAATTATTATCGAAATAAATGTCGATTTTTACTAACACTAATAATTCTAACACAATGGAACTATCCATTTCATCTTTAATCAACACGAACTTATTCATTATTAATATTATAACTCACAATATTTAACAACCAGGTCGTTCCCTAGAAAGAAGGGGCTTTTCGATAAGGATTTCTCCTTATTGGCGCGCAATTAGGTGACCAAACCTCTCCTTGACAAAACTTCTAGACATTGTCAATATTGCAAATAATAATATGAATAACTTTGCCGTCTCAATTATTGATTAAATAATATAACATATTATGCAGATGATACTGTGACAATAATTGAAGCCATAATATGAGAGATATGATGCAGCAATTACTGTAGCAATAATTAAATATAACTGAGTGACTTTTTACGTAAGCATCAATAATCAATACCATGTGCTACTATGCAACCACGCGTGTTACTGTACTTTTACTACCATGTAGTTCAACAGTTTTAACGGTAACACTTTTGCCGTTATTTTTATAAAATGATAATTCTGTCGTTTTCTTACTACGACAATACTTCCGTTGTGGGGTCCACCAATGATTGTGCCGTCGTACGGATATTCCCCGATAAAAGAATATTCCCCAACCAACGAATATTTTATAACAACTTGCTTACTTTGCAAAAATTTATAAATACTACCCACAACTATAACACTATCTCAAATCTACACCATAATATTCAAAAAAAATATTTCGAGAAAATTAAATCTTTATTCACAAAATTTAGGGTCTTACAGGTTACTCCCGCAAATTAATAAAGAATAGAATGACAACACTTATGAGTATTGAAAGAAAATAACATTCCTTACAAAAATGAAAGAATAATACCCCTTACCTTAGTAGAAGACTGGATACTGCAATAGTGAAGTAGCAGAATTCTCTTTTTCTTTCTCTCTATAGTTTCTCTCTCTATAGTTGCTCTTCTGAGTCTTAGTGAATTAGTGAGAATGAAAGAAGAAATGAGCTTCTATTTATAGGAAAACATAGTTTCGATAATTGCACATTTGGGGGCTCGAATTATTACAGTTTAGTACCTTCATCTTTGCCTCCATTTTTAATTTAGTTCTTCAAGTATTATCAATTTTGCACAACCTCCCCTAATAGTACATGCATGTGAACCAATAGTTCCATACATGTGAACAAATAGTTATTTACATGTGAAATAATAGCAATTAATTACTCATTTATCCGATTAATTACCCGTTTGGTCAATTTAACATTCAGAAATCAACTATTATCGAAATAAATGTCGATTTCTACTAACACTAATAATCCCAACACAATGAAAATATTTTTAACAATATTTATTCATCAATAATATAACTTGCAATATTAACAACCAGATTATTTTCAAGAAAGAGGAGGCTTTCCGATAAGGATTTCTCCCTATTGACGCGCAATTAGGTGACTAAGCCCCTTTCCTCGACAGAACTTTCTAGACATTGTCAATAATACAAATAATAATATGAATAACTTTGTCGTCTCAATTATTGATTTAATAATATAAAATATTGTGTAGATGAAACTGTGACAATAATTGAATTTATAATATGAGATATTATGCAGCAATTACTGTAGCAATAATTGAGTATAACTGAGTGACTTCTCACGTAAGTATCAATAATCAATATCGTGTGTTACTATGCAACCACGCGTATTGCTGTACTTTTATCACCGATATTTCAACAGTTAACGGTAAAACTTTTGCCGTTATTTTTATAAAAAGGTTATCTCTGTCGCTTTCTATATCCGACAGTCATTATGTTGTGGGGTCCGCCAATGATTGTGTCGTCGTACGGATATTCCTCAACAAAAAGAATATTCCCCGACCAAACGAATATTTTATGACCACTTGCTTACTTTACAAAATTTTCACATATCGCCCTTAACTTTAACTTTTTTCAATTTAACCATTTACTAAAAATAATAATTATAAGAAAAATTTGAATACTTTCATTTCATAAAATTCGGGGTCTTACAATCTCCCCTCCTTATGAAATTTCGTTTCCAAAATTTACGTACGTACCTGATATGTCGAAGAGGTGAGGATACCTTATTTTCATTTCAGATTCTAACTCCTAGGTCATTTCCTCAATATCGTGGTTTTTTCATAATACTTTAACTTAGGGTATAACCTTTGAGCGTATAATATGCTTCTTCTTATCTAAGATTTTAACAGGTATCTCCTCATATGTTAAATCTTATGTTATCTCGTCTAGTTCTAATTCAATAATGTGATTCGGGTCGTCCACATATTTATATAACATCGATACGTGAAAAACGTTATGAACACGAGACACACTTGGCGGTAAGGCGAGTCTATAGGCCATAATTCCTACTCGATCGAGGATTTCGAATGGACCAATTAAATCGAGGGTTGAGATTTCCTCTCTTCGTCTATTCTTGCTTCTAGAATAACGCCTTCTTGCACCTTCTTCTTCATATTCATCAGCTCTGGGTGTGTAGCTTGAGCGACTTTAACTTTATCGATTAAAATCGGTTCTAATCGTATACTTACCATCATCACGTGGGCCCCTGGATTCTTTAACTCTATTTCTATCTTTTGTGCGTCATACGAAATGGGTCTTTGTGTTAACAACGTCGCACTCGTAACCGCATACGATCTTCTACTCAACGCGTCAGCTACCATGTTCGCTTTTCTAAGATGGTATTGAATGGTATAGTCGTAATCTTTCAACAGCTCGAGCCAACGTCTTTGTCGCATGTTACGTTTGTTTTAGTTGAAGAAATATTTGAGGATTTTGTATCGGGTTCAAGGTCGATACAAAATTCAATTTCACGTTCTGAGGCTAGGCTAGGAAGTTCTTCAGGGAATACGTCAGGAAATTTATTAACAATAGGAATATCATTCAAATCTTTGTTTAAATCTATGACATGGGCTAAGAAAGTTTGACATCCATTTTTCAATAAATGAATAGCTTTATGGCTTGATATGACAGTGATTGACTTTAGTGGGTTGGTTGCTTGAATTCGCATAATAGGTTGGTTAATAATATGAAAGCTAACAACCTTATGAAAATAATCAATTTTAGTATGATGAGTAGTTAACCAGTCGATTCCTAAAATCACAACAAAGACAAGTATTTTTAAATAGATGAGATCAACAAGTAATGTGAGGGTGCCGTTTTGAATCAAACAAGATTTATAAACGGTGGATGTAATGAAGGTTTCTTCTAACGGAGTTTCAACAGATAAGTCAAAGTCTAATTTCTCCGGAGTCAAATTTAAACGTTGAGCGTAAGTAGGTGAAATAAAAGAATGGGTAGAACCGATATCAAATAAGGTATAGACTTCGCAAGAGTTTATGATTAGCTTACCCGTGATAACTTCGTTCGGGTTTCTCGTCACAAAAAATGCTCTCTCTTAAACTACTGACTTTGACTTGTTTGGGACGGCCTTTGGTGTCTCCATCACGGCTGGACTTAACTTCACTACATGACAAAATCGAGCTAGGTGACCTTTTCTTCTATAATTGAAACAATCTTTGGGTTTCTACGTACAGTTTGGTCGGATGTGTCCCTCCTCTCTGCATCTGTAGTATACGACCGGTGGTCGTTCTCTTTCCTTTGAAACGGGTGCTGGTGCTGCTGCCGACGTCTTTCCGTCATTGTTGAATCTTTTCTTCTTAAAGTTGTTGTCACTTAGTTCACCTTTCCTATTATCTTGGCCATGATTACTATCGAAGTGGTTACCTTTTCTGACATGATAATTTCCTCCACGATGGTTATCATTGTTCCGATGGTCGTTGCCACCGGTATGATTATTATCGTGTTGTTGGTCGTTGCCTTTTGGTTGAGCTGACTCATAATCGCGTTCTAATAACTGAGCCATATTCACAACATCTGAATACAAACAAAGTTTGTGAGAAATAAGGTATTGACGTATTTCGGGTTTCAAACCTCATAGAAGCATTCGCGTCATTCGCTCCTCATTATCAACCAAATGGAATGCAAATCGGGATAACTCCGCAAATTTAGCCTCGTATTGCGATACGGTCATATCGTTCTGCTCCAGCTTGATGAATTCCACCTCCTTTATGTGACGCATACTTTCGGGAAAGTACTTATCGTTGAACAATTCTTCGAACTTCTCCCAAGACATCTTTAGTGCGGCAGGCTGAGTACGTTTTACAGACTCCCACCAATGATCTGCCTCTCCTCGCAACATGAAGGTGGGAAATGGAACCTTTTGCTCCTCAGAGCATCCCAAGATATCAAATATCTTGGTGATCTGCTTAATCCATGTCTCTGCCTTAAGTGGTTCTGGCTTTCCCAAAAACTCTGGTGGTCCCAGCTCCTTGAACTGCTTAGCGGTGACCAACCGTGAGTTACCATTGACTCCACCTGTATTATGAACAGGAGTCTCTCTCGTTTGGTGTTGCATGAATTCTAAAAAGTTCCTAAACGTACCATCGTTCGTCATTTGGTTGATGTTGTTATTTACATGAGTATTATTGCATTCCTGATGCATATTATCCTAGTTATTGATCGGCGGTGACTCAATGGTCTCCTGTGCTCCATTGCTTATCTCAACATTTTCAGATGTCATTTTCAAACATTGCCACAAAACAAGGGTTAATTGACATGCCACATATTATCCCTATATTCTGACCAACCAATTAAATAACAAATAAACTTTGATAGGTCATACTAGCGAAGGATTTACCCATCTCTCCCCTCCTAGTTCTAGTCTCACATCTCAACCAGGGATCATATCCCTAAGCTTTGATACCAACTGAGACGCCCCCAGAATAGGTATACATCACACATTTTGAGTCGTCAAATACATAGTACATAATTCAAATACAAACTTAATTTATACAACTGTTAAGTGTCGTGCAGAATACGACAAAACATAAGTTATGAGTTTTAATACAAATATTGTCTCCTAGACAATATCCAAACTTAAAATTAGTTCTCATTACAATTATTATCACACTATTCTTATAGAATAGTGAGGACTACTATAACGACCATTTCAGACCGTCACTCTATTTTTCTACTAGTTCCAGTTATATTCTCATTTCCTGAAGAGAACAGTGAAAGTAAAGGGTGACCTCAACTAGCCCAGTAAGAAATATTATGACTAAGATAATACAGAATAAATTATCGTTAGCCTTCAACAGTATAACAATTGATAGAATACAATAGACAACAAGTTTTAGATCAACAACTACAGCGGAATAAGCAATCCATTAGAAGAGTCAAGTAGAGTATGATATCTACTATCTTCTATAATTTAAAAGTTTATAATCAATTTTATCGCTGAGACTCAACTTAATAAATAATCCACATCACTGAATTATCCATGCACTACGGGCCAAGGATATTCGTGTTATCACCTGTAAAACCCTAACTTTTTGAATAAAAATGAATTTTCTATAAATATTATTTTGGAGTGAAATTGATATAATGTTATAGTTGTGGGTAATATTTATAAATTTTGTAAATTACTCAAGTTGTTATATAATATTCGGTTGGTCGGGGAATATTCGTTGTAATAGGGAATATTCGTACAACGGCACAATCATTGGTGGACCCCACAATGGAATTATTGTCGGATTGAGAAAACGACAAAAATATTTTATTAAAAATAATGGCGGAAGTTTTACCGTTAATACTGTTGAATTACTCAGTAGTAAAAGTACAGTAATACGTGTGGTTGCATAGTAGCACACGGTATTGATTATTGATGCTTACGTGATAAGTCACTCAGTTTTGTTCAATTATTGCTACAGTATTTGTTGTAGAATGTGGCTTATTAATTGGACCCCCATTTACCCATTTTTCAAAATAATCAGTAGAAAATTATTTAATATAATAAAAGTGGGGCCACATGTGTTGAAAAAGGAATGGCAGAGATAGTCACGGGGGGAGAAATCTAGCAGGATGTTTATATGTAATATATATATATATATTTATATATATAAGTGGCCAACTTATATTATTTATATATATAAAGGTGTTGTATTATTTTTTTGTTTTGTTAGATGAAGCATCCATGTTTCTTCAAAATCTCCATTCCGTGATTGTACAATATAAGCATATGTTATATATTTATATAATATATATTATATTTTATTTAAAAGTTTTTATTTTATTAGAATATTTTATTAAAACAATCTGGACCGTTCGTTTAAAAGTAAATCAATCTGGACCGTTCATGAGTTAGTTACTATGCAGTCCATTTTTCTATAAATAGAAGCTCATTCCTTCATTATTTTCTTACAAATTCACTGAAACTCTAGAGAGATAAACTATAGAGAGAAAGAAGAAAGTATTCTGCTGCTTCACTATATATATATCCAGTACTCTTCTTCTTAAGGTAGGGAATATTATTTGTTGTACTCGTAAGGGGTATTATTTCTTTTGTATTCATGAAGAGAACTTCTGTTATTCCATTCTTTATTATTCTGCTGGAATAACCAGTATACGCGGACTACCCTATACTTGGTGACATTCTTCTAATATTCCGTCTTTATTATTATTCTGTTGGAATATCCTGTCTGTGCGTTTACGCCGGACCTGGTTCCGTCTTTATTATTATTTTGTTAGAATATCATGTCTTTGCATTTACGCCGGACCTGGTTCCGTCTTTATTATTTTGTTGGAACATCCTGTCGGTTCGAATTTTGCTTGACCTGGTTCTGTTACTTATTATTCTGTTGGAATAACCTGTCTATGCGAAGTACCGCATGCATGGTGATTTCTTTTGTTATTCCATTCGTTATTATACTCAGTTGGTTAAAGTTTTGACTTTTATACTGCATGAAATTAGTGGAATATCCTTGATATTTGCGCTTCATCCAGTATTCTTTCGTGGAAATACTCTTCTGAGCATTCTTAAATTTAACTCCATAAAGCAGTATCATGTTGACAATTTGGACGTTATTGATTCCTGGATAAATTAATTCTTGAACTTGTTTTATTGAATTTTTATATCATTGTCATCATCCTCATGTTTATATTTTGTTGAAAGTCATCTGTGGCCTGTAGTGCATAGATGGACTTGGTATGATTATGACCAGGGATTATTCGGTATAATCATGACCGTAATGTTACAAATGATGTGGTAAAAGTCCTCATTGGCCCGTAGTGCATTGATGGACAGTTGTTGGCATGATCATGACCATTGATGAATACACGAATATCCTTTGCTCGTAGTGCATGGATAATTTGTGGTTGTGATACTAATGAATATCCTTGCCCGTAGTGCAGGGATGATATGAATTATTTATTAAGCTGAGTCCCAGCGATAAAAGTGATGAAAAACCTTTTAAATCATAAAAGATAGTAGATTTTATTCTCTACTTGACTCTTTTAATGGATTGCTTATTCCGCTGCAGTTAAACTTGATGTTTGTTATATTATATCAGTTTAACACTGTTTAAGGCTAATGACAATTTATTCTGTATTATCTTAGTCATAATATTTCTTACTGGACTAGTTGAGCTCACCCTTTCTTTCACTGTTCTCTTCAGAAAATGAGAATATAGCTGGAACGAGTCGGGGAACGGAGTGATGGTCCTAGATGGTGCATTAGTAGTCCTCACTATTCTGTGAAATAGTGTGATAATAATTGTAATGAGGACTCCTTTTGAGTTTGTATACTCTCTAGTAGACAATATTTGTATTCAAACTCACAGTTTATGTTCTGTCGTATTATACACGACAATTGTATTATTAAGTTGTATTTGAATTCTGTGCCATGTATCTGGCGACTCATGATGGGTGATGTATACCTATTTTGGGGGCATCACAGTTGGTATCAAATCTTAGGGATATGATGTAACGACCCCAAAATAGGTCAAATCCATCCAACCTATTCTGAGTAGCCAAATACATGATACAGAAAACAACTACAACTTTATTACAACAATTGTCGTGCAAAATATAACAACACATATGCTGTGAGTTTTGATACAAATATATACCAACTGTGACTCTCATCCCAACCTTGGATAGCACGTCACAATGGCACCTTACATAAAGGTATAGTCAAAAATTGTTTTAGAAATTAAAATTTTTGGGAAGTGCTCAAGGAAATCTTCGTACATAGGAGTCCATGCGTCTAGGTTATGATAGATATCATATGTCCACAGAATTATCCTTCCCAATAGATCCCAAAGAAAAATTGGAAGATTACTATCATGCTCTTTTCAATGGTGAGTCTTCTCTTGACATATAACTATCTTCACTGTCTCCAGTTGAAAATTATACTTCAACCAAACACCAAGATTATATAGGTAGTGCTCGTAGATATACTTAGCAAGTGGATGTGCACAACCCTGCCTTATAATGACACGAGATTGTATGTCATTAGACATCTTGTATGATAGTGATAAAACACCCTTCCAACGTTGGGTTCGCCTCACCCTATTTGATTCACAAAATATAACTACTAAATGATGACCACCGTTCTATTCTCCTGTTACCCCCGCTCGACCCAGCTACACTCTTATTACCTGAAAGGAATTTTGAAGCAAAAGGGTGAGCACAACTAGCTCAGTAAAGAATATCATGACTAAAGATAATTAAATTATCAATAGCCTTCAACAGTAATAAATCAGAGATTTAAAACATATGGTAGATGATAAAACTTTTCAACCATAGTTGCAGCAGAACGAGCAATCCATTAGAAGAGTCAAATAGACCATAAAATCTATTATCTTCTCCATGTTAAAAATCCATCAACAATGTTTTATCCCTGTAACATCAATCAACAGTTCTGGTCCACAATCATATAAATAACTCATAATCATAATTGTGATTCTAAATTCTTCTTCGCATCCAGGACGAAGATAATTTTCATCACATGTCTTTACCTGAAATATCAAAGATCATGGTTATACCAAATCACAGTTCCTGTTCATAATCATACTAATAAATTCATCTTTGCACTACGGGCCAACGATATTCGTCAACAGTTCATCTTTACACTACTGGACAAAGATATTCAACAACAGGTCATCTTTGCACTACGAGCCAAAGATATTCATCAACAATTCATCTTTGCACTACAGGCCAAAGATATTCCTCAACAGTTCATATTTGCACTACAGGCCAAATATATTCTTATCTCAAAGAAATATATAATCATTTCAGAATTTATATAAACAATAATTATAACCATGTTAATCAATTCATCTTTACACTTAAGCTAAAGATATTCAATTATAAATTCAATGGTCATGATCATACCAGTTAACAATTCATCTTTGCACTACATGCCAAAGATATTCCTCAGTCATGATCATACCAATAATTTACCCATCTTTACACTCAAGTGAAAGAGAAATTCAACATCAGGGTTATAAAAAATGTTATATATGATAATAAAAACAATATGATCAACAACTGCATTTATTTTCAAGAGCAACAATCATAAATCAACGATAATTTGGTCAGAAAAAGAAATCAATTTTTGTCGTGAATAGTAACTCATGAATAGTAACTCGTGAATAGTAACTCATGAATAGTAACTCGTGAATAGTACTCCGTATTCGTACATAGTATCGTATACGTAAATAATGTCATATACGTAAATAGTGCCATATACATGAATAGTGTCGTATATATGAATAGTGTCGTATACGTGAATAGTAACCCCAACTCAAAAAGGTAGAAATTCTGCAATAAAATTTATACGAATATTTCAGTATAATGATATTGAAAGAATAACATCATTATGAAGAATATAACATCCCTTAATATCCCTTACCTTAAAAGAGCAGTACTTCTGACTGGATATCGGATATGACGCTGAAGGAAACTTCCACTGATGAATAAAAACTCACAAAGTATCTAAATACTCACAAAATACACTCAATAATCTAGAGAGAAAAAGAGAGAAAACTTATGAATTCTGGTGTGATTTTTAATTCTAACATAGCCCTCTATTTATAGGAAAACGTTAGCACGCCGAAGCAGACTTGACCTTCTACCTGATGACTTTACCTGCTACTATTCCACCCACCAAAAATCAGCCATCTTCCCCAACAACCAAAAGTGGGGCCCACCCATTTCTAGAATTTTCTACCAAAATTATTTATAAACCTAATTTTCGAATCAGTCACCTCTTAAAATTCATAACAAATCATTCGTTCATTTTTAACGGTTCAAAATCTGTGAACATATACTCAACTTATATATGTATAACATATCCAAAAATCACAACGATCCAACGGTCAGATTAAAAATTATAACTCACACAATAAAATTGTAAGAACACTGATTTGATCTTTTAATACCTCCAATCCGACAAAATACTGATAAAATACCTCAACATTAATTCTTTCATTTATAACCACATAAATAAATCCATCATTTATATCCACATCAAATAAATATTTCTTTATCATATAAATCAATAATTAATTATTCACAAATAATATTACAGAATCACAATTATGACAACCAGGCCGTTCCCAAGAAAGAGAGAACTTTCCGATAAGGATTTCTCCTTACTGGCGCGCAATTAGGTTACCAAACCTCTCCTTGACAGAACTTTCTAGATATTGCCAATAATGCTATCTAATAATATTATTCAAATAATATGAATTATTGATCTGATAATGGAGATACTGTGTAGTGACAATTATTGAAACAACAATAATATAAAATATCAATGCAGCAATTATTGAATCAATAAAATAAAATATTGAACAGTTACTACTGTAACAATTATTGAGTAGTGCCTTCTTACGTAAGAATCAATAATTCAACAATACTGTGCAATACCATGTGCTACTGTGCAACCACGCGTATTACTGTATTTTAACCACCGGGTATTCCAACAGTGTTAACGGTAACAACTACGCCGTTATTCAATTTTGTCATTTTTTTCATCTGACCGTTATCCGTTATGGGGCCCACAAATGACTGCGCCGTCGTACGAATATTCCCCGACAGAAAGAATATTCCACGACCAAACGAATATTCCCCGACAATAATGAATATTTTATAACCACTTGCGTATTTTGAAAAAATTTCATATATCACCCTTAACTTTAACTTTTATCAATTTAACCATTTACTGAATAGTAATTATAAGAAAAATTGAATACTTTTATTTCATAAAATTCAGGGTCTTACATATGATCCCTGGCTAAAATGTGAGTATAGAACTAGGAGGGGAGAGACGGGAAATTCCTTTGCTAGTATGACCTACCTAAGTTTATTTGATATTTAATTGGTCGGTCAGAGTATATGGATAATATGTTACATGTCAATTAACCTTTGTTTTATGGAAGTATTTGAAAATGACATCTGAAAATGTTGTTATAAGCAATGGAGCACAGGAGACCGTTGAGTCTCCACAGATTAATAATCAGGACAATGTGCAACAGGAAGACAATAATCCTCATGTAAACAACAACACTAATCAATTGACGAACGACAGTACGCTTAGGAGTTTTTTAGAATTCATGCAACATCAGGCGAAGACGGCTCCTGTTCATAATGCAGGAGGAAACAATGGCAACCCACGGTTGGTCATCGCTAAGCAATTCAAGGAGCTGGGACCACCAGAGTTTTTGGGAAAGCTAGAACCACTTAAGGCGGAGACGTGGTTAAAGCAGATCACCAAGATATTTGATGTCTTGGAATGCTCCGAGGAGCAAAAGGTTCCCTTTGCCACCTTTATGTTGCGTGAAGAGGCAGATCACTGGTGGAAATCTGTAAAACGTACCCAGCCTGACGCACTCAAGATGTTTTGGGAGAAGTTCCAAGAGCTGTTCAATGACAAGTACTTTCTCGAAAGCATTCGTCACATGAAGGAGGTGGAATTTATCAAGTTGGAGCAAAACAACATGACCGTGTCGCAGTACGAAGCCAAGTTAGCCGAGTTGTCCCGATTTGCGTCCCACTTGGTTGATAATGAAGAGTTAATGACACAGATATTTTTAAGAGGTTTGAAGCCAGAGATACGTCAATATCTTATTTCTTATAAATTGTGTTTGTATTCAGATATTGTAAATAGGGCTCAGTTAGTGGAGCGCGATAACGAGTCAACGCAACCAAAAGAGAGAAGCTGACAAAATGATAATACCGGTGATAACAGTCATCAAAGCGGTGACAATAAACATGAAGGGAATCAATATGCCAGAAATAGTAACCACTTTGGTGATAATCATGGTCAAAACAATAAGAATGGACATTTCAAGAATAGGAGATTCAACAATGATGGAAAGACGTCAACACCAGCACCCGTTGTTAAGGAAGGAGAACGACCACCTATCATATGCTTCAAATGCGGAGGGGAGGGACACATCAGTCTAAACTGCGCGATGCCATCCAAAGCATGTTATAATTGTGGAAGAGAAGGTCACTTAGCCCGATTTTGTCGTTCACAGAAGACAAGTTCAGCTAAGATGGAGGCACCAAAGGCTGTCCCAGAAAAGTCAAAGCCGATAGTTTAAGAGAGAGCATTTTTTTTCGTGACAAGGAACCTGAATAAAGTTATCACGAGTAAGCTTATCATAAACTCTTGCGAAGTCTATACCGTGTTAGATACCGGTTCTACTCACTCTTTTATTTCACCTAGTTGTGTTCAATGTTTGAAGTTAACTCTGGAGAAGTTAGACTTTGATATATCTGTTTAAACTCAGTTGGGAGAAACCTTCGTTACCTCCACTATTTATAAATCTTGTTTAAATCAACACTTTCACGTTACCTGTCTATCTTATCTCTTTGAAAATACTTGCATTGAGGTGATTTTTGGAAACGATTGATTAACTGTTTATCATGCTTTTCGTAAGGTTGTTAGGTTTCATATTCCTAACCAACCTATTATGCGAATTCAAGCAACTAAACCACTAAAGTCAATCACTGTTATATCAAGCCATAAGTAAAGAGCCCCGAGCCTTTCGCTGATGACTTCCTTATGTGGAATACACCGAAGCCAGACTTTCTATAAGCGACGTCGTGAATGACGATGACAAGTTGATAGGTATCAATGTGACATGTTGTCCAAGTCTTAGATGAGGGTCACAGTTTTGAATGATATTTTTATCGTTAATAAATTTCTTGACGTATTCCTGAATCTTTCTTAGCCTACCCTAGAGCGTGAAATCAAATTTTGTATTGACCCCAGTACAAAATCCATTTCTAAAAACCCTTAAACATTTATTCAACTAAAGCGAACGTAACATACGCCAAAGACGTTGGCTCGAGCTGTTAAAGATTATGATCGTACCATACCATCATGGAAGAGCGAACGTGGTAGCTGACGTGTTGAGTAGAAGCTCATATGCGTTTACGAGTGCGATGTTGTTAACACAAAGACTTATTTTGTATAACTTACAAATGATGAAGATAGAGTTAAAGACTCTAGGGACCCACATGAAGATAACGAATATACGAGTAGAATAAACTTTAATTGATAAAGTTAAAGCTGCTCAAGCTACAGACCTAGAACTGATGCGTATGAGGAAGAAAGTGCAAGAAGGTGCTATGTCGGAAGCAAGAATTGATGAAGAAGCAATACTTCGAGTCAACTCCAGACTTTGTGTTCCTAATGACCCTGATTTAAAGTATAAAATCATGATGGACGCACACAATCCACCGTTTGTTATCCATCCTGGGAGTACTAAAATGTATCATGATCTTTGACATACATTTTGGTGGGGCAATATGAAGAGAGAGATAGCGTTGTTTATATCAAGGTGTCTAACGTGTTAATGAGTCAAGGCGGAGCATCAAGTACCAAAAGGTCCATTACAACCACTTGAAATTCCAGAATGGAAGTGGGAGCACATTACCACGGATTTCGTTACCGGTCTTCCCAAAGTTTCTCAAGGTATAGATGCGATTTGGGTCATTATTGATAGATTGACCAAGTTTGCTCATTTCTTACCGATACGAGAAACTTATACACTTGAACATCTTGCTCGTATGTACATAAACGAGGTTGTAAGATTGCATGGTATGCCAGTATCCATAGTTTCTAATCGAGACCCAAGATTCACTTCACTATTTTGGGTTAGTTTGCAAAAAGCTATGGGCACGAATTTACGATTTAGTTTGATATATCATCCTTAGACGGACGGACAATCAGAGAGGACTATTCAAACTCTAGAAGATTTATTAAGACTCTGTGTCCTTGACTTCAAGGGAAGTTGGGACAAGTTCTTACCATTGGTAGAGTTTTCCTAAAATAACAGTTATCAAACAAGTATTGGCATGACTCCACTCGAGGCGTTGTATGTAAGAAAGTGTCGTTCTCCAGTATGCTGGAATGAGGTGGGTGAAGCAACATTGTTCGGACCGGAGTTGGTACGTATGACTACGAAAAAGATTCAAACGATCCGACAACGTATAAAAACCTCACAAGATCGACAAAAGAGTTATGCTGATCTTCATCGAAAGGATGTGGAATTCGATATTGGAGATCATGTGTTGTTACGTGTTGCTCCATAAAAAGGAGTTACGAGATTTGAAAAGAGAGGAAAGCTCAATCCTCGATTCATTGGCCCATTTTTAATCCTCGATCGAGTAGGAACTATGGCCTATAGACTCGCTTTACCGCCAAGTATGTCTCGTGTTCATAACGTTTTTCACATATCCATATTATGTAAATATGTGGAAGACCTGAACCACATTATTGAGTTAGAACCGGACGAAATAGCGGAAGATTTAACTTATGAAGAGGTTCATGTTCAAATCTTGGATAAGAAGGAACATATTCTACGCTCCAAGATTATACCTCAAGTCAAAGTTTTGTGGAGAAACCACGATGTTGAGGAAATGACTTGGGAGTTAGAATCTGAAATGAAATCAAGGTGTCCTTACCTCTTCAATATACCAGGTACGTACCCTAATTTCGAGGGCAAAATTTCATAAGAAGGGGAGATTGTAAAACCCCAACTTTTTGAATATAAATGAATTTTCTATAAATATTATTTTGGAGTGAAATTGATATAATGTTATAGTTGTGGGTAATATTTATAAATTTTGCAAAGTACGTAAGTTGTTATATAATATTCGGTTGGTCGGAGAATATTCGTTTTAACAGGGAATATTCGTACAACGGCACAATCATTGGTGGACCACAAAACGGAATTATTATTGGATTGAGAAAATGGCAAAAATATTTTATTAAAAATAACGGCGGAAGTTTTACCGTTAATACTGTTGAACTACTCGGTAGTAAAAGTACAGTAATACGTGTGGTTGCATAGTAGTACACGGTATTGATTATTGATGCTTACGTGATAAGTCACTCAGTTTTGTTCAATTATTGCTACATTATTTGTTGTAGAATGTGGCTTATTAGTTGGACCCCCATTTACCCATTTATTTTTCAAAATAATCAGTAGAAAATTATTTAATATAATAAAAGTGGGGCCACATGTGTTGAAAAAGGAATGGCAGAGATAGTCACGGGGGGAGAAATCTAGCAGGATGTTTATATGTAATATATATATATATATATATATATATATATATATATATATATATATATATAAGTGGCCAACTTGTATTATTTATATATATAAAGGTGTTGTATTATTTTTTTGTTTTGTTAGATGAAGCATCCATGTTTCTTCAAAATCTCCATTCCGTGATTGTACAATATAAGCATATGTTATATATTTATATAATATATATTATATTTTATTTAAAAGTTTTTGTTTTATTAGAATATTTTATTAAAACAATCTGGACCGTTCGTTTAAAAGTAAATCAATCTGGACCGTTCATGAGTTAGTTACTATGCAGTCCATTTTTCTATAAATAGAAGTTCATTCCTTCATTATTTTCTTACAAATTCACTAAAACTCTAGAGAAATAAACTATAGAGAGAAAGAAGAAAGTATTCTGCTACTTCACTACATATATATCCAGTACTCTTCTTCTTAAGGTAGGGAATATTATTTGTTGTACTCGTAAGGGGTATTATTTCTTTTGTATTCATGAAGAGAACTTCTGTTATTCCATTCTTTATTATTCTGCTGGAATAACCAGTATACGCGGACTACCCTATACTTGGTGACATTCTTCTAATATTCCGTCTTTATTATTATTCTGTTGGAATATCCTGTCTGTACGTTTACGTCGGACCTGTTTCCGTCTTTATTATTATTCTGTTGGAATATCCTGTCTATGCGTTTACGCCGGACCTGGTTCTGTCTTTATTATTCTGTTGGAACATCCTGTCGGTGCGAATTTCGCCTGACCTGGTTCCGTTACTTATTATTCTGTTGGAATAACCTGTCTATGCGAAGTACCGCATGCATGGTGATTTCTTTTGTTATTCCATTCGTTATTATACTCAGTTGGTTAAAGTTTTGACTTTTATACTCCATAAAATTAGTGGAATATCCTTGATATTTGCGCTTCATCCAGTATTCTTTCGTGGAAATACTCTTCTGAGCATTCTTGAATTTAACTCCACAAAGCAGTATCATGTTGACAATTTGGACGTTATTGATTCCTGGATAAATTAATTCTTGAACTTGTTTTATTGAATTCTTATATCATTGTCATCATCCTCATGTTTATATTTTGTTGAAAGTCATCTGTGGCCTGTAGTGCATAGATGGACTTGGTATAATTATGACCAAGGATTATTCGGTATAATCATGACCGTAATGTTACAAATGATGTGGTAAAAATCATCATTGGTCCGTAGTGCATTGATGGACAGTTGTTGGCATGATCATGACCATTGAGGAATACACGAATATCCTTGGCTCGTAGTGCATGGATAATTTGTGGTTGTGATACTAATGAATATCTTTGGCCGTAGTGCAGGGATGATATGGATTATTTATTAAGCTGAGTTCCAGCGATAAAAGTGATGAAAAACCTTTTAAATCATAAAAGATAGTAGATTTTATTCTCTACTTAACTCTTTTAATGGATTGCTTGTTCCGCTGCAGTTAAACTTGATGTTTGTTATATCGTATCAGTTTAACACTATTTAAGGCTAATGATAATTTATTCTGTATTATCTTAGTCATAATATTTCTTACTGGGCTAGTTGAGCTCACCCTTTCTTTTACTGTTCTCTTCAGAAATTATAGCTGGAACGAGTCGCGGAATGGAGTGATGGTCCTAGATGGTGCATTAGTAGTCCTCACTATTATGTGAAATAGTGTGATAATAATTGTAATGAGGACTCCTTTTGAGTTTGTATACTCTCTAGTAGACAATATTTGTATTCAAACTCACAGTTTATGTTCTGTCGTATTATACATGACAGTTGTATTATTAAGTTGTATTTGAATTCTGTACCATGTATCTGGCGACTTAAGATGGGTGATGTATACCTATTTTGGGAGCGTCACATCACCAATGGCCCTGATCATGCCAAACAACAATTCATCTTTGTACGCTTGGCCGAAGAGAACGCATGGTCATGATCATATCAACAACTGTCCATCAATGCACTACGGGCCAATGAGGACTTTTACCACATCATTTGTAACATTACAGGTCTTGATTATACCGAATAATTCCTGGTCATAATCATACCAATCAACAATCCATCTATGCACTACAGACCAAAGATGACTTTCATTACAATATAAGCATGAGGATGATGACAATAATATAAAAATTCAATTATATGAAATCAAGGATTAATATTAAAGACTATAAATTTATTCAGAGTTTAAAAATGTACAAATTGACAACATGATAACTGCTTTGTAGAGTAAAATTTAAGAATAATATTCATGTGTCAAAAATATTTTGGACAGAAAAGAAATCAATTTTCCTGGTGAATAGTGCTCGGTGAATAGTATCCCGTGAGTAGTACTTAGTGAATAGTACTTTATGAATAGTACTCGAGTGAATAGTATCCCGAATGAATAGTACCTCGAGTGAATAGTATCCCGACATAAATAGTATCCTACTATTTAATAAGAAAGTTCAGATCAATAGTGGAAATATTAGATGAAGTACAAACTATTAAGAATATTCCACTAATTTCAAGTGTTTTCACCATTTAATAATAAGGTTATGGAAACAAACAATAAATTTATACCATAAATGGAGAAATACGAAAGAAGACGATATCCCTTGATGAGTACAAATGAAATGACATCTCATACGAGTATAAAAGAATATACAAAACTGCAAATAGATTTTCACCCGTCACGCGGTAATTCGGGTAGACAGATCATTTCCACAATTTAATAAAGAATGAATACGAATAATACGAAGGTTCATTCACCATGCATGTAGACAGGTTACTTCCGCAGATTAATAAAGAATAGAATGACAACCCATATGAGTATTAAAAGAAAACAACATTCCTTACGAATACGAAAGAATAATACCCCTTACCTTAGTAGAAAACTGGGTACTGCAATAGTGAAGTAGTAGAATACTCTTCTTCTTTCTCTCTATAACTTCTCTCTCTATAGTTGTTGTGACACCCCCAAATTCGGTACTTCCATTTCCATAGGATTTGGTGTTCACGATACAACATCATCCATCTATCTACCCATAAATAAATGCAAACCATGCAATAGATAGAAATAATAATAAATCTCTCTCCTTATGGGGTTACATCAACTACATAATAAATAAATCCCAGGTTACTCTAACCTTAAACATCTGTGCGAAATTATAAATAAATAAGTCTTAAACAACATCATCCTAATTACATAACCACAATAATAGAACAGTCTTCATTACTTGCTAAGCTTGCCCTTGCCTTTACTAGTGGAAGGTTCGTCTGCTCTTTTGTTCTTAACTGTAATGTTATTATTATGCAAGAGTGAGCAAGATTGCCCACAAGTATAACAATATAACAATGAATAATAACATGCGAGAAAAATAATAACTTCGAATATAAAAGCTCAACTTTTGAATCAAGAATGAATAACAAGAATCAAAGGAATTTCTGAGGGTCATAAGACCTTGAACTATGTCCTAGGTTGTCAAGGGTTATACTTGAAGCCTTTAACAGTCATAAGACTATGAACCTTTCTTCTCGTACTTAGGGGGATCAGCCCTTAGTACCATACTGTGCACAACATCTTAACGCTAAAGCGTAAATAATCCCCTATACAGGGTTATTCATCTCAATTTGACATTCGAGTCCGCACCAAAGGAAGTTTAGTTTGGATAATTCATCAAGGGTTCTAAAATTTAGAACGCTCATCAACTATGGACTAGTCGAATCATTAAGGGTTCGCTAGTCTAACAAGATTTAACAGTAAATGAATATTTAATTTGAACAGAATCTTAAAAGGTATACTATAGAATAAGTATTGTATAACAGCATCATGCTTGAAAGATCAATAAACTTTAATATACAAAACAGACTTGATCAATAATAATGAGAACTTGCTCAACGTAGAAAGGTGAATTAATCAACTTATATAACGATAACAAGTAGGGTGAAAAACTTGCCTCGTGCGTAGATTACACTTTAACTAAACTCGTTCTTTGATTTAAATCCTACATATCAATTACGTTCACAATACCAGTCAATTATAACGTACTAAACATCATAAGTTCATGCTCTTCGTCTAACTTTGATTATGATTATACTTAGTCAATTTATCACATTCATTGTCACATCATATCACTTCATGAATAATAAATTAATTATGTATTTCGTAACTCAATCCTCATGCAATTATGTTATTTACATATTAAATATCTATTTTACATCTCATTATACTTCTAACATGTTTACATGTTCATTACATTAAGTTACTAACACATTGCTAGACTTAAGATTTTTTTTTAAAAAAATTCATTCTGAACTTTCTGGAGAGTGGCGCTGCGGCGCCACTGTTACACATGGTCTTCGCGCTGCGGCGCGATGGCGCTCGGCTGGACACTTGGCGCTGCGGCGTTGTGGCGCTGCGGCGCTGCAGCGTTGTGGCGCTGCGGCGCGGGACTTCAGTTCTGGAGTTGGTGCCGTTACGCGAAACTCCAGACTTTGATTCCCAGTTCGCGAAGAATACAGAGTTTAGCGAAAATGACACTAAATGATCATTAATTTCACTAAATTAACATACCCACATGTTATAATTCATGCATAATCATAATTCAATATTTATAGAACGATTTTAGTCCATTAAAACACATAATTACAGAATTAAAATCTATAATTTCACTGACTTTGATGTTCTTGAAGGTTTTGAAAATAAAACATGAAAATTGACACTATGGATTCGTTATAACACCGAATCCGTTCATTTAAACGTTGGTCTCTTCGTATCAATATGTATAATAAAATAAGGGTGTAAAATTTACGAAAACATTTATGTTTGACATACTAAAATCACGTATAAGGCCATAAGGCCAAAACCCAAACTCTGTAAATTTAGAAATAACAAGTCATCGTATAACGACATGTTTTATGGTACTGATGATATGGTCTACATAATATATATATATATATATATATATATATATATATATATATATATATATATAAACAAATACAATTTGATAAGACATAACACATGTACAACCCATAATCATTACTTCTATCCCAATTACAGAGGTTTAAGTCAAAAACTATGAAACTCATATTCATGAAACTTAATGACGTAAAATAGAAATTGGGAAGGAGGAGATTACCCTGATTGTAGAATATAGATTAGTAGATTTATATGCTTTTCAATTCTTCACTCTCAATTTCCTTCAGTTAACTCTGTGAGATTCTCAATCTTTTTCTCTGTATATTTTCTAGACTTAGCAATAATGAAAGGAATAAAGAGAAGACGTATAATAACTAAGCCAACTGACGCGTATAATGGTCAGTTACTCCAATAGTGGGTAACTGCTTCCAACTCCCCATAGGGCCTTGTTTGGCTAGCAAGAATAGATTTCAAAACCATTTAATTTAATAAAACATTTTATCATAAAGTTTAATTAATGTCACACTTCTTATAAAATAAATTCAATATTTTATTTAATTTATTTTAAATAAAATATAATAAATTCTCATAAATTCACATAGTTACATAATTAAATTTCTCATTAATAAATAATGTCAAATTATTAACTCTCTAATTAATAATTAAATTAATTAAAATAATTAGGCTTATTTAGTATTTCTTTTAATACAATAAGCTCACATAATCACAAACTTCGATAATAAAATTTCTCCACATTAATTTCATAAATATGACACATATAATTAAATTAATCTACCGCAATTGCATCAAATAATTATTTAATCCAATAATTAAATTATCAAAAAATATTTATTTGATTCAATAAATATTAAAAATTAATTTACAAAAATCTCGTTCGTCATAGTTGCTCATATGAGTCTTAGTGAATTGGTGAGAATGAAAGCAGAAATGAGCTTCTATTTATAGAAAAATATAGTTTTGATAATTGCACGTTTAGGGGCTCGAATTATTACCGTTTAGTACATTCATCTTTGCCTCTATTTTTAATTTAGTCATTCAAGTATTATCAATTTTGCACAACCTCCCCTAATAGTACATGCATGTGAACCAATAGTTCTATGCACGTGAATAAATAGTTATTTACATGTGAACTAATAGCAAATAATTGCTCATTTATCCGATTAATTATCCATTTGGTCATTTTAACATCCAGAAATTAACTATTATTGAAATAAATGTCGATTTTCACTAACACTAATAATCCTAACACAATGAAAATATTTTTAACAACATTTATTCATCAATAATATAACTTACAATATTAACAACAAGATCATTCCCAGAAAGAGGGGGCTTTCTAATAAGGATTTCTCCCTATTAGCGCGTAATTAGGTGACCAAACCCCTTTCCTGTGAAGAACTTTCTAGACATTGTCAATAATACAAATAATAATATGACTAACTTTGTCGTCTCAATTATTGATTTAATAATATAAAATATTGTGCAGATAAAACTGTGACAATAATTGAATCAATAATGTGAGATACTATGCAGCAATTACTATAGCAATAATTGAGTATAACTGAGTAACTACTCACGTAAGCATCAATAATCTATACCGTGTGTTACTATGCAACCACGCGTATTACTGTACTTTTATCATCGGTATTTCAATAGTTAACGGTAAAAATTTTGTCGTTATTTTTATAAAAAGGTTATCTCTGTCGCTTTCTATATCCGACAGTCATTCCGTTGTGGGGTCCACCAATAATTGTGCCGTCGTACAGATATTTTCCGATAAAAAGAATATATTCTCCGACCAAGCGAATATTTTATGACCACTTGGTTACTTTGCAAAATTTTCACATATCACCTTAACTTTAACTTTTTTCAATTTAACCATTTACTAAAAATAATAATTATAAAAAAAATTTGAATACTTTCATTTCATAAAATTCTGGGTCTTACAATATATATATATATATATATATATATATATATATATATATATATATATATATATATATATATATTATCACACTCAGAACACACACTATTTTGAAAAATGAGTAGGTGGGAGTCCATATAATAAGTCAAATTTACAACAAATACTTCATAAAAATTTCCTCAATATTTTTAACAACAGATGTTCATCATTAATATTATAACTCGCAATATTAACAATCAGATCATTCTCAGGAAAGAGGGGGCTTTCCAATAAGGATTTCTCCCTATTGGCGCGCAATTAGGTGACCAAACCCCTTTCCTTGACAGAACTTTCTAGACATCGTCAATAATGCAAATAATAATATGAATAACTTTGTCGTCTCAATTATTGATTTAATAATATAAAATTATTGTGACAATAATTGAATTAATAACGTGAGATACTATGCAGCAATTACTGTAGCAATAATTGAGTATAATTGAGTGACTTCTCATGTAAGCATCAATAATCAATATCGTGTGTTACTATGCAACAACGCGTATTACTGTACTTTTATCACCGGGTATTTCAACAGTTAACAGTAAAACTTTTGCTGTTATTTTTATAAAAAGATATTTCTATCATTTTTTAACTCCGACAATAATTTCGTTATGGGGTCCACCAATGATTGTGACGTCGTACGAATATTCCCTGATAAAAATGAATATTCCCTGACCAATCGAATATTTTATAATAACTTATTTACTTTGCAAAATTTATAAATATTACCTATAACATTATAACAAATTCACACCTTAATATTCAAAAATGATATTTAGAGAAAAAATTCATCTTTATTCATAAAAGTTGGGATCTTACAACCTCCCCTTCTTATGAAATTTTGTCCTCAAAATTAGTGTACGTACCTGGTATGACGAAAAGGTGAGGATACCTTGATTTCATTTCATATTTTAACTCCCAGGTCATTTCTTTAACATCGTGGTTTCTCCACAAAACTTTGACTTAAGGTTTAACCTTGGAGCGTAGAATATGTTCCTTTTTTTCCAAAATTTTAACAGGTACCTCTTCATACGTTAAATTTTCTGCTATCTCGTATGGTTCTAATTCAATAATGTGGTTTGGGTCTTCCACATATTTACATTATGAACACGAGACATACTTAGTGGTAAGGCGAGTCTATAGGCCACAGTTCCTACTCGATCGAGGATTTCAAATGGGCCAATGAATCGAGGATTGAGCTTTCCTCTCTTTCCAAATCTTTTAACTCCTTTCCATGGAGCAACACGTAATAACACATGACCTCCAACATTGAATTTCACGTTTTTTCGATGAAAATCAGCATAACTCTTTTGCCGATCTTGTGAGATTTTTAAACGTTGTCAGATTATTTGAATATTTTCTGTAGTCATACGTACCAACTCCGGTCCCAATAATGTTGCTTCACCCACCTCGTCCCAGCATACTGGAGAACGACATTTGCGTCCATATAACGCCTCGAATGGAGCCATGCCGATACTTGCTTGATAACTGTTGTTGTAGGAGAATTCCACTAATGGCAAGAACTTGACCCAACTTCCCTTGAAGTCAAGGACACAGAGTCTTAATAGATCTTCAAGAGTTTGAATAGTCCTCTCCGACTGTCCGTCAGTCTGAGGATGATATGTCGAACTGAATTGTAAATTCGTGCCCATAGCTTTCTACAAATTAACCTAAAATCGTGAAGTGAATCTTGGGTCTCGATCAGAAACTATTGATACTAGCATACTATCCAGTCTTACAATCTTATTTATGTATATACGAGCAAGACGTTCAAGTGAATAAGTTTTTAGTATATGTAAGAAATGAGCAAACTTGGTTAATCTATCAATAATGACCCAAATTGCATCTATGCCTTGAGAAACCTTGGGAAAACCAGTAATGAAATCCATGGTAATGTGCTCCCACTTCCATTCTGGAATTTCAAGTGGTTGCAGTGGACCTTTTGGCACTTGATGCTCTTCCTTGACACGTTGACAAGATAAACACCTTGAGATAAACTCTGATATCTCTCTTTTTATATTGCTCCACCAAAATGTATGTCGAAGATCACGATACATTTTGGTACTTCCGGGATGGATTGCAAACGGTGTGTTGTGCGCCTCCATCATAATTTTATACTTCAAATTAAAGTCGTTAGGAACACAAAATCTGGAGTTGACTCGAAGTATTCCTTCTTCATCGATTCTTGCTTCTAGAATAGCACCTTCGTGCTCTTTCTTCTTCATACGCATCAGTTTCAGGTCCGTAGTTTGAGCAACTTTAACTTTATCGATTAAAGTCGGATCTACTCGTATATTTACCATTATCACGTGGGTCCCTGGAGTCTTTAACTCTATCTCCATCCTTTGTAAGTCATACAAAATGGGCCTTTGCGTTGATAATATCGCACTCGTACCCGTATATGATCTTCTACTCAATGCGTCAACTACTACGTTCGCTTTTCCAGGATGGTATGATCGTAATCTTTCAATAGCTCGAGCCTACGTCGATGCCGCATGTTGAGTTCCTTTTGGGTGAAGAAATATTTGAGGCTTTTATGATCCGTATAGATCTCCACTTTCTCCCTATACAGGTAATGCCTTCAGATTTTAAGTGCAAAAACGACAGCTGCTAACTCTAGATTATGAGTAGGATAATTCCTCTCATATTCCTTGAGTTGTCGTGAGGCATAAGCTATGAATTTCCCATGTTGCATGAGAACACATCCTAACCATCTGCCTGAAGCATCGTTGTAGATGACAAATCCCTCCAAAGCAGATGGTATTGTCAGAACAGGTGTTAAAATGAGTCTCCTCTTGAGTTCTTGAAAACTCTTCTCACATTCCTCGCTCCAACCGAATTTTGTATCTTTTTGAGTCAGCTGAGTTAATGGAGTACTGATTTGAGAAAATCCTTCCATGAATCTCCGATAATAACCAGCTAAGCCCAGAAAGCTACATACTTCGGTTACTGACTTAGGTTGCTCCCAACTTTGTATTGCTTCAATCTTTGTTGGGTCAACAGATATTTCGTGATTTGATATCACGTGCCCAAGGAATGCTACTACCTCAAGTCAGAACTCACATTTCTTCAACTTGGCATACAGCTTATTTTCACAAAGCTTTTAGAGTATCAGCCTCAAGTGTTCCTCATGATCTTCACGACTTTTGGAGTATATAAGGATGTCATCAATAAAGACAACCACAAAATAATCCAAATATTCTTTGAATACTCGGTTCGTCATATCCATGAAGGCAACAGGAGCATTAGTCAATCCAAAAGACATGACTAGGAAATTGTAATGCCCATACCTAATTCTGAAAGCAGTCTTTGGAATGTCATCAGTTTTAATCTTTAACTGATGATATCTGGAATGAAGATCGATCTTTGAAAAGAATTTGGCGCCTTGCAACTGGTCAAAAGGTCATCAATGCGAGGTAACGGATACCTATTTTTGATGGTGACATGATTCAACTCCCGATAATCAATACAAAGTCGCATACTTCCATCTTTCTTCTTTACGAATAGAACAGGAGCACCCGAGGAGACGTACTAGGACGAATGAAACCGATGTCTAACAATTCCTGTAGTTGGATTTTTAACTCCTGAAGTTCAATAGGAACCATTCGATATGGAGCTTTCGAAATGGGTTTTGTACCTGGTTCAAGGTCAATACAAAACTCAATTTCACGCTCTGGGGGTAGGCCAGAAAGTTCTTCAGGAAATACGTTAGGAAATTTATTAATAATAGAAATATCATTCAAATCTGACGTATTTTTGTTTAAATCCGTGACATGGGCTAAGAAAGCTTGACATCTATTTTTCAATAAACAAATAGCTTTATGGCTTGATATGACAGTGATTGACTTTAGTGGTTTGGTTGCTTGAATTCGCATAATAGGTTGGTTAGGAATATGAAAACTAACAACCTTATGAAAATAATCAATTTTAGCATGATTAGTAGTTAACCAATCAATCCGTAAAATCACATCAAATACAAGCATTTTCAAAGAGATAAGATCGACAGGTAACGTGAGGACGCCGATTTAAATCAAACAAGATTTATAAACAATGGATGTAATGAAGGTTTCTCCCAACGAAGTTTCAACAGATAAGACAAAGTCTAATTTCTCCGGAGTTAAATTTAAACGTTGAGCGCAATTAGGAGAAAAAAAAGAATGGGTAGAACCAGTATCAAATAAGGTATAAACTTCACAAGTGTTTATGATTAGCTTATCCGTGATAACCTTGTTCGGGTTCCTCATTTTTTGCGAGGTCACGACAAACGCTCTTCCATGAACTACTAGCTTTGACTTGTCTGGAACGGCCTTTGGTGCCTCTATCCCAACTGGACTTGACTTCACTACACGACAAAATCAGGATAGGTTGTGACGCCCCCAAAATTAGGTATACATCACCCATCTTGGGTCGTCAGATACAAAGTACAGAATACAAATACAACTTACTAATACAACTGTCGTGTACAATACGACAAAACATAAACTGTGAGTTTGAATACAAATATTATCTTCTAGAGAGTATTCATACTCAAAAGGAGTCCTCATTACATTTATTAACACACTATTACATAGAATAGTGAGGACTACTAACTAATACTATCATTCGAACCATAACTCCGTTTCCCGACTTGCCCCAGCTACGTTCTCATTTCCTGAAGAGAACAGTGAAAGAAAGGGTGAGCTCAACTGGCCCAGTAAGAAATATTATGACTAAGATAATGTAGAATAAATTATCATTAGCCTTCAACAATGTTAAACTGATAAAATATAATAGACATCAAGTTTAACTGCAGCGGAACAAGCAATCCATTAAAAGAGTCATGTAGAAAATAAACTCTACTATCTTTTATGATTTAAAAGGTTTTTCAACACTGCTATCGCTGAGATTCAGCTTAATAAAATAATCCACATCATCGAATCACCCCTGCACTACGGCCAAGGATATTCGTATATTCATTAATGGTCATGATCATGCCAACAACTGTCCATCAATGCACTACGGGCCAATGAGGACTTTTACCACATCATTTGTAACATTACGGTCATGATTATACCGAATAATCCCTGGTCATAATCATACCAAGTCCATCTATGCACTACAGGCCACAGATGACTTTCAACATTTTATAAACATGAGGATGATGACAATGATATAAGAATTTAATAAAACAAGTTCAAGAATTAATTTATCAAAGAATTAACAACGTCCAAATTGTCAACATGATACTGCTTTGTGGAGTAAAATTCAAGAATGCTTAGAAGCATATTTTCATGAAAAGATACTGGATGAAACGCAATTATCAAGGATATTCCACAAATTTCATGGAGTATAGAAGTCAAAAATTAACCAACTGAGTATAATAAAGAATGGAATAACAAAGAAATCACCATGCATGCGATAGACTGCACAGACAGGTTATTCCAACAGAGTAATAAATAATGGAACCAGGTCCGGCGTAACCGCACAGACAGGATATTCTGACAGAATAATAAATAATGGAACCAGGTCCGGCGTAAAACACACAGACAGGATATTCCGACAGAATAATAATAAAGACGGAACCAGGTCCGGTGTAAAACACACAGACAGGATGTTCCCACAAAATAATAATAAAAACGGAACCAGGTCCGGTGTAAAACACACAGACAGGATGTTCCAACAGAATAATAGAAGAATGTCACCAAGTATAGGGTAGACCGCATATACTGGTTATTCTAACAGAATAATAAAGAATGGAATAACAGAAGTTCTCTTCATGAATAAAAAAGAAATAATATCCCCTACCTTAAAAGAACTGGATATTAAAAAAGTGAAGTAGCAGAATACTTTTATTCTCTCTCTCTTATTCTCTCTATACTTTCTCTCTCTATAGCTTGAATGAATTCGTAAAAAATAATGAAGCCCTAGGCCTCTATTTATAGAAAAACTGAGGGTGGCTCTTGGTCTTAACGAAGGGTCAAATGACTCTTGGTCTTAACGAAGGGTCAAATGACTCTTGGTAATATCGAAGGGACAACTACTATTGACGAAAGTAATTACTATTGACCAAGATAAATACTATTGACGAAGGTAATTACTATTGACCAAGGTAAATACTATTGACCAAGGTAAATACTATTGACAAAGGTAATTACTATTGACCAAGGTAAATACTATTGACCAAGGTAAATACTATTGACGACGGTAATTACTATTGACGAAGAGACTCTTAGATGATGACATATGTCCCCCCATAAAAATAACCAAACTTACCACAACGTCTCAATTATTGATTTAATAATATAACATATTATACAGATGATACTATGACAATAATTTAAGAGATATGATGCAACAATTACTGTAGCAATAATTGAGTATAGCTGAGTGACTTCTCACGTAAGCATCAATAATCAATACCGTGTGCTACTATGCAACCACGCGTATTACTGTACTTTTACTACCGGGTAGTTCAACAGTTTTAACGATTTTAACGGTAACACCTCAGCCGTTATTTTATAGAAAGATAATTTTTGTCGTTTTCTAACTACGACAATACTTCTGTTGTGGGGTCCACCAATGATTGTGCCGTCGTACAAATATTCCCCGACAAACAGAATATTCCCCGACCAAACGAATATTTTATAACAACTTGCTTACTTTGTAAAATTTATAAATATTACCCACAACTATAACATTATATCAAATTAACTCCATAATATTCAAAAATGATATTTATAGAAAATTCATCTTTATTTATAAAAGTTGGGGTCTTACATAGGTGACCTTCTCTTCCGTAATTGTAACACGCTTTGGACTGCTGTGTACAGTTTAGACTGATGTGTCCCTCCTCTCCGCATTTGTAGCATACGATCGGTGGTCGTTCTCCTTTCTTAACGACGGGTGCTGGTGCTGACGTCTTTCCATCATTATTGAATCTCCTCTTCTTAAAATTTTCACTTCTATTATCTTGGCCAGGATTACCACCGAAGTGGTTACCATTTCTGGCATGTTGATTTTCTCCACGTTTGTTGTCACCGCTTCGATGACTGCTACCACTCGTATTATCATTTTGCCGGCTGCTCTCTCTTGGTTGGGTTGACTCATTATCGCGCTCCAATAACTGAGCCCTATTCACAACATCTAAATATAAACAAAGTTTGTGAGAAATGAGGTATTGACATATTTCGGGTTTCAAACCTTGTAGAAATATTCGCATTATTCTCTCCTCATTATCAACCAAATGGGATGCAAACTGGGACAACTAGGCAAACTTAGCCTCCTATTGCGACACGGTCATATTTTTTTGTTCCAGCTTGATTAATTCCACCTTCTTCATGTGACGAATACTTTCGGGAAAGTACTTGTCGTTGAACAATTCTTGGAACTTCTCCCAAGACATCTTCAGTGAGGCAAGGTCAGTACGTTTTACAGATTCCCACCAATGATCTGCCTCTCCTCGCAACATAAAGGTGGCAAATGGATCCTTTTGCTCCTCGGAGCATCCCAAGACATCAAACATCTTGGTGATCTGCTTAATCCATGTCTTTGCCTTAAGTGGTTCTAGCTTTCCCAAAAATTCTGGTGGTCCCAGCTCCTTGAATTGCTTAGCGATGACCATCCGTGAGTTGCCAGTGTTTTCACCTGTATTTTGAATAGGAGTAGCTCTGATGTTGCATGAATTGCATAAACCCTCTGAACATCTCATCGTTCAT
The DNA here is from genome assembly GCA_016801055.1 of Panax notoginseng. Taxonomy (NCBI): domain Eukaryota; kingdom Viridiplantae; phylum Streptophyta; class Magnoliopsida; order Apiales; family Araliaceae; genus Panax; species Panax notoginseng. Next base: position 137,924,374 of record CM029012.1, on the reverse strand, counting down.
CATTTGGTCGATGTTTTTGTTTACCTGAGAATTATTGCCTTTCTGATGCACATTCCTGTTTATTGATCTATGGTGACTCAACGGTCTCCAGTGTTTCATCGCTTATCTCAACATTTTCAAATGTTATTTTCAAATACTGCCACAAAACAAGGATTAATTGACATACTACATATTATCCCTATTTTCTGACCGACCAATTAAATAACAAATAAGCTTAGGTAGGTCGTACTAGCGAAGGATTTATCCGTCTCTCCCCTCCTAGTTCTAGTCTCAAATCTCAGCCAGAGATCATATCCCTTAGCTTTGTTGCCAACTGTGACGCCCCTAAAATAGGTATACATCACCCATTCCGAGTTGCCAAATACATGGTACAGAACTTAAATACAAACTTTATTTATACAATACGATAAAAACGTAGCTGAGAGTTTTAACACGAATATTATCTCATAGACAGTATCCAAACTCAAGTGGAGTCCTCATTACAATTATTATCACACTAGTTTATAAAATAGTGAGGACTACTACAGCGACCATCTCGGACCGTCATTCCATTTCCCGATTAGTCCCAGCTACGTTCTCATTTCTTGAAGTGAACAATGAAAGAAAAGGGTGAGCTCAACTAGCCCAATAAGAAATATTATGACTAAGATAATGTAGAATAAAGAATAATAGAAGAATGTCACCAAGTATAGGGTATTCCGCTTATACAGGTTATTCCAACAGAATAATAAAGAAATGGAATAACAGAAGTTCTCTTCTTGAATACAAAAGAATAATATCCCTTACATTTGAAAGAAGAGTATTCCGACTGGTAGGGCGAGGATATACTCGAAGAAAACTTGCACTACGCTCAAAGCTTTCTTAAACTCTAAAGAAATACGCTCAAGATTATAGAAGAAGAATTCTCTCTATAGTTTTTCTCTCTAGAGTTTCAGTGAATTCGTAAGAAATAATGAAGGAATGAGCTTCTATTTATAGGAAAATAGAATGCATAGTAACTAATCCATAAACGGTCCAGATTGATTTACTTTAATCTGACGGTCCATATTTAAAGAAAAATCTTTTAGATAAAATATAATATATTCTATTTATAGAATAACTTTAATAAAGTATTCTGTTTTATATAAAAAGATGTTTCTGTTTTATTACGTTAATAATAAGAATAAAACAAAACTTCATTATCGCTAAATAATTCATATTATTAATTGACAATAATTGAATCAAACTGAGTGACTTCTCACATAAGCATTAATAATCAATACTATGTGCTACTATGCAACCACACGTATTACTGTACTTTTACTACCTAGTAGTTCAACAGTATCAACGGTAAAACTTTCGTCGTTATTTTCATAAAATATTTTTGTCGTTTTCTTAATCTGACAATAATTCTGTTGTGGGGTCCACCAATAATTGTGTCGTCGTACTAATATTCTCCGACAAAAATAATATTTCCCGACCAATCGAATATAATATAACAACTTGCATACTTTGCAAAATATATAAATACTACCAACAACTATAACATTATCTCAAATTCACACCATAATATTTAAAAAAATATTTCGAAAAATTAAATCTTTATTCATAAAATCTGGGGTTTTACAATCTCCACTCCTTATGAAATTTTACCCTCGAAATTTACGTACGTACCTGGTATGCCGAACAGATGAGGATACCTTGACTTCACTTCAAATTCTAACTCTTGATGTATAACCTTTGAGCGTCGAATATGATCCTTCTTATCCAAGATGTTAACACGTATCTTCTCATACGTTAAATCTTCTGCAATCTCGTCTAGTTTTAATTCAATAATGTGGTTCAGGTCGTCCACATATTTACGTAACATCGATACGTGAAAAACGTTATGAACACGCGACATACTTGGCGATAAAACGAGTCTATAGGCCACAGTTCCTACTCGATCAAGTATTTCAAATGGGCCAATTAAATTGAGGGTTGAGATTTTCTCTCTTCGTCGATTCTTGCTTCTAGAATAACGCCCTCTTGAACCTTCTTTTTCACATTCATCAGCTCTAAGTATGTAACTTAAGTGGCTTTAACTTTATCGATTAAAGCCGATTCTACTCGTATTTTTGTTATCTTCACGTGGGTTTGTATATTCGCACTTGTAAACGCATACGATCTTCGCGTCAGCTACCACATTCGCTTTTTCACGATTATATTAAATGGTACGATCGTAATCTTTAACAGCTCGAGCCAACGTCTTTGGCGCATGATACGTTCGTTTTAAGTAAAGAAATATTTGAGGGTTTAAGAAATGGGTTTTGTACTGGGGTCAATACAAAATTCGATTTCACGCTCTGGGGTAGGCTAAGAAGTCTTCACGAATACGTCAAGAAATTTATTAACAATAGAAATATCGTTCAAAACTGTGACCCTCATCCAAGACTTGGATAACACGTCACATTGATACCTATCAACTTGCCATAGTCATTTACAATGTCTCCTATAGAAAGTTTGGCTTCGATGTATTCCACACAAGAAAGTCAACAACGAAAGGATCGAGGCTCTTTATTTATGGTTTGATATGACAATGATTGACTTTAGTGGTTTGGTTACTTGAATTCGCATAATAGGTTGGTTAGGAATATGAAAGCTAACAACCTTACGAAAAGCATGATGAGCAGTTAACCAATCGTTTCCAAAAATCACATCAATGCAAGTATTTTTAAAGAGATAAGATCGACAGGTAACGTGAAAGTGTTGATTTGAACAAGATTTATAAATAGTGGAGGTAACAAAGGTTTCTCCCAACTGAGTTTAAACAGATATATCAAAGTCTAACTTCTCCGGAGTTAACTTCAAACATTAAACACAACTAGGTGAAATAAAAGAGTGAGTAGAACCGATATCTAACACGGTATAAACTTCGCAAGAGTTTATGACTAACATACCCGTAATAATTTTATTCAGGTTCCTCGTCACGAAAAAAAACACTCTATCTTAAACTATCGGCTTTGGCTTGTCTGGGACATCCTTTGGCATCACTATCCCAACTGGACTTGACTTCACCATACGACAAAATTGAGCTAGGTGACCTTCTCTACCGCAATTAAAACACGCTTTGGATTGCTGCGTACAGTTTGGACGGATGTGTCCCTCATGTCCGCATTTAAAACATACGACCGGTGGTCGTTCTTCTTCCTTTGAAACGGGTGTTGGTGCCGATGTCTTCACGTCATTGTTGAACCTTCTCTTCTTGAAATGTCCATTCTTATTGTTTTGGTCATGATCACCACCGAAGTGATTACCATTTCTGGCATGTTGATTCCCTTCATGCTTATTGTCACCTCTTTAATGACTGTTATCACCGATATTATCATTTGGTCAGCTACTCTCTTTTGGTTGGGTTGACTCGTTATCGCGCTCCAATAACTGAGCCCTATTAACAATATCTGAATACAAACACAGTTTATGAGATATAAGATATTGACGTATCTCAGGTTTCAAACCTCTTAGAAACATTCGCATCATTCTCTCCTCATTATCAACCAAATGGGACGCAAATCGGGACAACTCGGCAAACTTGGCTTCGTACTGCGACTCGGTCATGTTGTTTTGCTTCAACTTGATAAATTCCACCTCCTTCATGTGACGAATGCTTTCGGGAAAGTACTTGTCGTTGAACAGCTCCTGGAATTTCTCCTAAGACATCTGGAGTGCGTTAGGTTGGGTACGTTTTACAGATTTACTCCAGTGATCTGCCTCTTCATGCAACATAAAGGTGGCAAAGGGAACCTTTTACTCCTCGGAGCATCCCAAGACATCAAATATCTTGGTGATCTGCTTTAACCACGTCTCCGCCTTAAGTGGTTCTGGCTTTCCCAAAAATTCTGGTGGTCCCAGCTCCTTGAATTGCTTAGCGGTGACCAACCGTGGGTTGCCATTGTTTTCTCCTACATTATGAACAGGAGCCGCATTCGCCTGATGTTGCATGAATTCTAAAAAGCTCTTAAACGTACCGTCGTTCGTCAATTGATTAGTGTTGTTGTTTATAGGAGGATTATCGTCATCCTGTTGCACATTGTCCTGATTATTGATCTGTGGAGACTCAACGGTCTTCTGTGCTCCATTGCTTATCTCAACATTTTCAGATGTCATTTTCAAATACTGTCACAAAACAAGGGTTAATTAACATATCACATATTATCTCTATACTCTGACCGACCAATTAAATACCAAATAAACTTAGGTAGGTCATACTAGCGAAAGAATTCCTCGGCTCTCCCCTCCTAGTTCTATTCTCACATCCTAGCCAAAGATCATATTCCTAAGCTCTGATACCAACTGTGACGCCCCCAAAATTAGGTATACATCACCCATCTTGGGTCGTCAGATACATGGTACAGAAAACAAATACAACTTACTAATACAACTGTCGTGTACAATACAACAAAACATAACTGTGAGTTTGAATACAATTATTGTCTACTAGAGACTATACAAACTCAAAAGGAGTCCTCATTACAATTATTATCACACTATTACATAGAATAGTGAGGACTACTAATGCTATCATCTGGTCCATCACTCCGTTCCCCGACTCGTCCCAGCTACATTCTCATTTCCTGAAGAGAACCGTGAAAGAAAGGGTGAGCTCAACTAGCCCAGTAAGAAATATTATGACTAAGATAATGCAGAATAAATTATCATTAGTCTTCAACAATGTTAAACTGATAAAATACAATAGACATCAAGTTTAACTACAGCAGAACAAGTAATCCATTAGAAGAGTCAAGTAGAGAATAAAATCTACTATCTTTTATGATTTAAAAGGTTTTTCATGACTTTTATTGCTGAGACACAGCTAAAAAATTAATCCACATCATCGAATCACCCCTGCACTACGGCCAAGGATATTCTTTAGTATCACGACCACGAATTATCCATGCACTACGGGCCAAAGATAATTGTGTTTTCATCAACGGTCCTAATCATGCCATAAAATAATTCATCTTTGCACTACGGCTAAAGAGAATCCATAGTCATAATCATACCAAAAATTGTCCATCAATGCACTACGGGCCAATGAGGACTTTTTCCACATCATTTGTAATATTACGGTCATGATTACACCGAATAATCCCTGGTCATAATCATACCAAGTCCATCTATGCACTACAGGCCACAGATGACTTTCAACATAATATAAACATGAGGATGATGACAATGATATAAGAATTCAATAAAACAAGTTCAAGAATTAATTTGTCCAGGAACTGATAACGTACAATTTGTCAACATGTTACTGCTTTGTAGAGTAAAATTCAAGAATGCTCGGAAGAATATTTTCATGAAAAGATATTGGATGAAGCGCAAATATCAAGGATATTCCACTAATTTCATGGAGTATAGAAGTCAAAATTTTAACCAACTGAGTATAATAAAGAATGGAATAACAAAAAAATCACCATGCATGCGATAGACCGCACAGACAGGTTATTCCAACAGAATAATAAATAATAGAACCAGGTCCAACGTAAAACGCACAGACAGGATATTCCAACAGAATAATAATAAAGACGGAACCAAGTCCGGTGTAAAATACATAGACAGGATGTTCCAATAGAATAATAATAAAGACGGAACCAGGTCCGGTGTAAAATACACAGACAGGATGTTCCAACAGAATAATAGTAAAGACGGAACCAGGTCCGGTGTAAAACACACAGACAGGATGTTCCAACAGAATAATAATAAAGACGGAACCAAGTCCGGTGTAAAACACACAGACAGGATGTTCCAACAGAATAATAGAAGAATGTCACCAAGTATAGGGTATTCCGCGTATACAGGTTATTCCAACAGAATAATAAAGAAATGGAATAACAGAAGTTCTCTTCTTAAATACAAAAGAATAATATCCCTTACCTTTGAAAGAAGAATATTCCGACTGGTAGGGCGAGGATATACTCGAAGAAAACTTGCACTACGCTCAAAGCTTTCTTAAACTCTAAAGAAATACGCTCAAGATTATAGAAGAAGAATTCTCTCTATAGTTTCTCTCTAGAGTTTCAGTGAATTCGTAAGAAATAATGAAGGAATGAGCTTCTATTTATAGGAAAATGGAATGCATAGTAACTAATCCATGAACGGTCCAGATTGATTTATATAAAACAGAATACTTTATTAAAGTTATTCTATTTATAGAATAACTTTAATAAAGTATTCTGTTTTATATAAAAAGATGTTTCTGTTTTATTACGTTAATAATACGAATAAAACAAAACTTCATTCTCGCTAAATAATTCATATTATTAATTGACAATAATTGAATCAAACTGAGTGACTTCTCACATAAGCATTAATAATCAATAATGTGTGCTACTATGCAACCACACGTATTACTATACTTTTACTACCTAGTAGTTCAATAGTATCAACGGTAAAACTTTCGCCGTTATTTTCATAAAATATTTTGTCGTTTTCTCAATCCGACAATAATTCCGTTATGGGGTCCACCAATAATTGTGTCGTCCACCAATAATTGTGTCGTCGTACTAATATTCTCCGACAAAAATAATATTTCCCGACCAATCGAATATAATACAACAACTTGCATACTTTGTAAAATTTATAAATACTACCCACAACTATAACATTATCTCAAATTCACACCATAATATTTAAAAAAATATTTCAAAAAATTAAATCTTTATTCATAAAGTCTGGGGTTTTACACATGATCCATAGTAATTGATTTAAATTAAATTTATGATACATGAGTACTTGAATATGAGAAACATGTTTATTTGGCTAAATTATTTGTGGAGTTGTCTATGTGCACTGATTTCATGACTTAGAACTGTTTAATTTGCTTATGTTGTTGCAGAACCATGTAAAAAAATGATGAATGAAAAATAAATGAAAAAAAAGAAGGAAAAAATGAAAAATAAAATTTGCTTCAATGTCCATTGTGCGAAATAACTGGGTATCCTAGCCTCGGGAAGCATCGATATTCACGCTAAAAAGTGAGATGGATAAAAGCAGCTTGACTAGTCGACTTTTGTGGCCTTTATTACTTGAATAAGTAAGCCTTAGGTGTGTCTCTACACCTAGCGCCCTAAGATCATCTGGTTTGGGAGTCGTTGGTGAAAAGTTCACTAATGGGTAACTCTGAAAAGCCTAAGAAAAGGAGACATTGCACATGTTAAGAAAAGAAAAAAAAATACGAGAAAAGTATGAAAATACATTCATCTGTGCTAAAGAAAAAATTCTATGAAAAAATTTAAAAGCAAGGAAAATTTGTTCTTGGTTGTGAGTCAGTGTGCATGGTTTTTGTTCCATAATAATCAAGTTGAGTAAGTATGTGGACTGTAGGAAAGTTTCTTTTGTGGTTACATGTTAGTTTAATGAAGTTCGTTGATGAAATGGTAAGGTTGTTCATTGTGAGTTAACTGATGAGGCATTGATTAGATTTCTGTGAGTTTAGTATTAAAAGTCATGATTTGTATCTTGAAATCTTTTGACATAATGGTTGAATATAATTTTTCTAGAAATCAAACTTTCGGTTTACACGAGGACGTGTAAAGGATAAGTGTGGGGAAATTTGATGAGTGCATATTATTCATTTATTTTGATTCCTTTATGTTTAGTTTTATTGCATGTTTTATGTGTATATGAGCTTATTAAGGTGCATGTTTAATGATTTCAGGAGGAATCTATTATATATACTAAATCACAGTACATGACACAATACGTTGACATATGTCATTCTAAAAAATTAACACATGTTCATCCTAATTAATGCTCCTAATTACCCTTTATACAAACATGTGACACTCTAAATAACCTACATTCATTTTCCAAATTTCCCTAAATCTGGGATCATATATTCAAAAACAGCAACTAGATTAATTTCGTATTCATTTAAATTCTTTCAAACGGCGAAGAAGACTTAACCCAAAGGATAAACATACCCTGTAGATTGCTATCCCAATTATGCCAACAATTCGAGTCTTGGTCACTTTTACAAAGTTTGAGGAGCTTCAACCGATCGAGGAGTTCTCAACCCCTCTATCAAGCCCAGTACACTTCCAAGACGCCAAGTCTAAAGAAGCAGATTGGTTCTCATCATGGATTTCATGGATGAGAGGGAGCCGTGGTGCACAACCCATAGCAAGAATGAAGACATACCATCCGATTACACCTGGGTTGATGCTAATTAGAAAAAACGACGGATGAATGCCAAGAATGCGAAGAAAAGGCACCACGGCGAAGAAAAAGCACATCTTCGATCTGTAAGATTTATTTCTATTTTGATTGTATCATGATTTGTTCAATATTGCTATTTTAGCTTACTATTATCTTGTATCATGATTTGTTCAATAATATGTACATTAATTTTAATTATTATAAATTAATTTTAAAAGGTCAAATTTATTTTTAAACGAAGACTATTTTATTTGGATGCAGGGTCAAATTTTGAGACGGGTATTGTGGTTATTTCAGATTCAGATAGATATTCCGGTGGGGGGGGAACGAAAAGAATTGAGAAAGGTGTTTGGCGTAGCTTCAAAGCTCAAACGATTGACCGAAAATAAATCTGTAGGGAGATTAGAGAACAAAAATGGGGTCTGCAAGTGAGGTAAATTTTTTAATTTTTTTAAAATTTTATTTTAGGGATATCAGGCTTTTAGCTTATATACTTGTTTATATGTGTATATATATACATCTATTTTATTGCAATCAAATCAACCAGTTCACAGAAATTTTGTGCGCATATACGTGTATATATTGTTTGATAACTGTTCGTAGTTTTCTTTATTCTATAGGTTTGAAATTTTGTGTCAACCTAATTTGATTTTGAACTACTCTTGTATTGTCCTCTATCTTGGTCACACACACACACAAACATATATATATATATATATATATGTCTGTATGTATTTGTGTTTATAATATTTTATGCTTATATGTTAGTGTGTATGCAGTAAATGGAAAATTCTATATTGGTTTGATTGACCACGCTTCACGATAAATTTTATTTCTACAGCTGCAACATAGGGGCTTGGAATTCAGTTTTTCTAGATGTGACAAATAATTGGAAGTTGTATGATAATTGAGGGGAGGGAATTCAATAGGTTTATGTTTCTTTTTTGCATAAAGATTAGAAGTATTGATGCTAAAGGTTGTTAATCGATAGGGCATTTTATACCAATCCTATGAATGAAGTAGTAGTCCTCTCGGATACCTGAGATAAGTAGATAACACATATGTTCCCAGTGTCCGATTTGTGGGGGGTGGGGTTGAAGCTGAGTTTTATCATCATACGATTTTCACTCTTAAGTCTTAAGTTCCTCTCCGACTCTGTACATGTTTGTAGTTGGACGAACTTACCGTTGTTGAGTTTAATGTAGTTCAAATGTGAGCCAGTTACTGACAAGAAGTAGAATGCTTCAGTGTATCATATGTTTCTGTTACACAATCCTGCTTCTTAATATCTCAAAGGTGTAGTATATGTGCATGTGCACTTTGTACATGTAAGCCTGCATATTCCCAAGTTATGTACATGTTAGATCAATATTAAGGTTTATATACCTTGAACATAAACATAATTTTCTCTAATAAATAAATATTGAACTGCATCGAAGAAATATATGTTTAGTAATGCGTCAATAAGAATCAAAAGGTCGAATGTGATTCTCATTAATTTTTGGATCATGCGACATTAATTTACTTATGAAGGTAAATGTGAAGTAGTGAATGATTTAATAATTACTTGTGCTGCTACAGAAACAGTTCCATGTTCCAAAGTTTGGTAATTGGGATGGTGATGACAATGTACCTTACACAGCCTATTTCGATAGTGCGCGAAAAGATAAAGCCGGAGGTGTGATGATGATTAACCCAAATGATCCGGAGCAGAATCCTGAAGCCTTCATGTTTGAAGGAGGAGGAGATGAAAATTATAGCGTATTCCATGCGTTTCAGGTTCTTCCAGCTCTCCAGAACAACAACAACACTGATCATAAGGTACTGGCCGCAAAAAAAACCTAATTGAGGGACACAAACCGGGCTATCATAGAAACACTACTAATGTGAAAAGTATAGCTTCAGAATCTAGCAGCGATAAAAGCCCTTCTCATCACCCACGTACAAGATCTGATAGAAAGAAAAGTATGACTGACATTAATAATTTCTACCTTCCCTCGCCAGGGCCCAACAGAGTGATCAGGAATGGTCCTAATCTATATGATGATCTTGTAAGTACAATTTCATAATAGTTTTATATTTGGGTGTGTTTGTTATGTGAATCGAGTAAAAACAAGTGTGGAAATACTAGGATTGATGTCTAGCTTGTGAATTTATGATAAGCTTTACATCACCCTGACATTAATTCTACATCTATATGAAACTGAAGATCAAAGATTTAGCTAATAGCCTAAGACTCGAAAAGATAGAAACTTTGATAAATCTTGGGCCAAACATTCACACAAATACTGCTGATTAATTGGATAAATTATAGTTAATTTTATTTCTGATATAATCTGTAACAACACTATTGGACTTGCTGCTTCCTATTCATATATATATTTTCCATTTCTTAAATTCTTCTTCTCTAACTTCTTTTGCTCTTGCAATTGTGGTGTGACTTGCATCTGATTTTGAAAGCATTATTTGGGTTGCAGTCTTACAGTTCAGCATTGGTTCCCATGTTTGGGCAATGGGATGAAAGAGACCCTAAATCAGGAAAAGGCTTTACCGTAATTTTCAATAAAGTTAAAGAGGAAAAACAAATAGTAGCTACCAAGTTCCCTACTGGTCCAGTGTCGGCTACCAATTATACAAACACTCAGACAAAAGATACCATATCACAGGTGTGTATGTTATCAAATTCATGGTTCATAAATTAAAATTTGAGCCGAAAGAATTATCTGTCATACTCGAAACCAATACTAAAAAGGCTCAGTGGTTTGGTTTAAGGGAGAACTTGGGATCGGCTATAAACCCGGAGGTCTTGAGTTCGACTCTCACTGACATACATCAAGGACCGCAGGTATAAACCTGTTATCGAAAGCCTTATTCGGGGAGAAGAGACATCGTCTGGTCGCAAGGCCGGGAAATTCTTCTTAATCAAAAAAAAGAAAGAAAAAGAAAAAGAAGCCAATACTAAAAAATAGAAATGCTTGCTTCTTTTTAACTACCAATTAAACATTTAATTTATGCTAAGGGTTTTAGTATAAGCTTTTGTGTACTCAATGTTATGGGTTGCAGCCAAATGATCTATTTTCTTCAAAGATCCAAATTTTGTGTCCGACAATTACTGGGAATGTATGCTGTACAGAGAAGCAATTTGACACATTGCGGGCGCAAGTCCAACAAGTATTATACTTCATCTACCTAAATTTTGGCATATTATTGGTTCACTGCATTATGAAGTTAGTTTTCTTACTTGTTTTTGGTTGCCCAGCTTCCGCAGTTTCCTCTGCATTTATGGTTTTGATAAGAAAATATAAGTTGGAATATACAATATTCTTGACTGATTAATGTTCTGAATGCCCTTGCAGTGTTCTTTGGTTGAAGTCATCCATTCTACTACCATTTTGTGTGGCAGGATCATATCTAATTCTTGATCATCTGTCCCACTATAGTTATAATATTTTTCGAGTGACAAATAGAGCACATATGGTGCCGGAGCTACTGTCTATCTGTCCTCCGTCCTCGAGTATCTCACCGCTGATGTATTAACTTTTGATATCTTTCTTTTGCATTTTTGTTGCTTTATTTTTATAGATTCATTTGGTATATTGTTTAGGAATTGGGGGAAAATAGTTTTTATGATTCTTAATTATCAGTTCTGAAATTTTAGTTGAAGTTAATTTGAATAGCAGAGTTTGTGAAATATGAATTGATTATCTTAAAATTGTTTTTTTGTTTTCTAATCGCAACTTTGAGTTGTCAAGGATAAATACTGCGAGCCCTTTGTTGTTGTACTTGCAGTAGTTGTTTTCATGGGCGTGCATCTTATTTTCATATACATTGTTGAAGAATTACCGAAGGAATCCATCCATTGATGTCACTCCACCTGTTGAATTTTCAAAATTACATTTAGAAAAGCTTGTCCTCTACTTCCTTCTTTGTGACCTCATCACTTAAAATTTTAATTTTTTTTGTTTTTCTTTTGTCTAATTAGTGTGCTCTGTGATTTGGAATCCTCACCTTCTCAAATGTCTCACACATGTGTTATTGGGTATACAGTCTGAGAAGTAGTTTTAATATATGAGAATGTAAACGATCATGGATTAAGTATTTCTACTGAATGTTCTTATTAAGTAGCATATGTATTTAGACTATGCTAATATTTGGACATATGTTGCTAAAAGTAGTAGCTACATTGTCACCTAATATGTTGTGTTATGCTTTGTTCATGTTAGGAGCAAACTTATTGAGGCAACCCTTTCTTTACAGTAAATAAATTACAAATGTAGTAAAGGACGTGGAAAATAAATCAGTTGGCTACACTTTGGTCAAGAAAAACTAAAAAAAAATAGAAAAAGGGAAGAGTATAAAAAATGATTTGTCCACAAGTTGAGGTCACTTACTTTGCCACTAACCTAAAAACAATAGTCACATATTTATAGTGTAATGCATAAACCGGTAAACTCTTACCACTACCCCCTACAATGTATATTCATTTGTTTCTCTGTGTAAAATTTAATCATCTCACAACAATTTATTCTTTTTAGTATATTTTAATTTATTAATTGTACGCACACATTTATTATAGGCGCGGGGTTGTATCTAGTTAGAACTGAAATAAGGAAAAAGAGAAAATTATAGGGTTTTTAGCATTAAGTTGGATGCATGGTCATAGCTTGGGACTTTGATTTTATTGTAAAGCTCTTCCTTAGCTTTCCGGAACATCTTGAATTGTCCCAATCGGAGTTCATATGAAAAAGTTATGATCTTTTTACCAAACAGACGTTGAACTTTAAAGTTTGGAATTGTAATTTACACAGCAGTCACTTGGAGCCCGATTTCGACCTTGATGCAGAAAGATTCTGTCGATTCTCAAAGAATGAAAGTTGTAGATCTTGTCGATATCTTCATTTTGATAGGTAGCAGATCTCGTAACTCCTTCCGGATCAAAAGTTATTCTCATTTTACTAAAGGACGTTGCAGCAGAAAATGGAAATTCGCCACAGCGAATTTGAGCGCGAAAATTAGAAAATCTTGGGTTTTTGGAAAGTTTCTAAATGCAGATTTTGGCAGATTTCAACATGGAATGGGATTATTATTTCTATTAGCTTTAGGATTTACTTTATACTAAGATTTATTTTCAAATTAGATTCTATTTTTTTATGGAAACTAGTTATGATTTGTAATTCCTTTTAGGATTTGGATTTCTACTTCCCAAAGGATTTAGGACTTTGTCTAGCACTGTAAATAGAGGATGATAGTCAGGATTTTATTCATTCAATCATCTAATACATTCTTTCGTCTACAACATTGGAGGATTGAATATATGAGCTAAGTTATTTTTATTCAGTTCTAAGGGATGTTGAACCTTATTTATAATTAATGGTTAATTGAGTATTCATTATTTATTCCTTCTCACATGAAATTCATTCTTGATAATCTGATTTAATTTCTAAATGTTATTTGGCTTAACTAATTTGATTTCTGCAGGATTGAGTTGGTTAACTAATATCATATGCTAGATTAAGGAATAATATTACGTGTAATTGATATTGTTTCTAATCACAAGTAGTAATTAGTAATACCTGATTGTGGACAAGCTTTTGAGTATTGCTATGATTATCAGAAGACAAGTTAAACAATCCGAGCTTATGTGTTTGTTTCTTGGAATAGTCTAATTCCCTAGTTCTTAATGCTGCTATTATATTAAATCTAGAGAGCTTGTTCTATGTTATATAATTGTTAGAATCTTGTGGAGAGCTTATTTCATTGAGTGACAATCTAAGGGGAGTTTCGGGTAGTAGAGCTTGTTGTTACCTAGGGTTATTAGTTTCATTAAAGGGTAAATAATGTTACACTTGATTAATCTATTATTGTAAAATGGTGATACTGAACTGAAGAACTGAAACTTTTTATTCATAGTTTATTTTTATTAGTTTATTCTTGTTAATTTATTTATTTAATTCAAAATCCCCTTTTCATTAGAAATCATAGGATAACTATAAAACAAATCACTCTTTGTGGGATCGATCCTTGCTTACTACTGTGCTAATTATTTGAATTTATGAAGTGAAAGTAAGGTTAATTTAGGAGTGTAAACGATAGCTCTCAGACGCCCCCAAAATAGGTCCAATCCACCCAACCCATTCTGAGTCGCCAAATACATGGTACAGAAAATAACTACAACTTTATTATTATAATTATCGTGCAAAATACAACACCACATATACTGTGAGTTTAAATACAAATATTATCATCTAGACAGTATTCAAACTCAAATGGAGTCCTCATTACAATTATTGATACATTATTTTACAAAATAGTGAGGACTACTAAGACAACTGTTTTGAATCATCACTCCATACCCCAACTAGTTCCCGCTATATTCTCGCTTTTTGAGAAGAAAAATGAAACAAAAAGGAAAATTGTGAGCTCAACTAGCCCAGTAAAGAACATTATGACTAAGATAATGTAGAACAAATTATTCTTAGTCCTCAACAGAAAAAAAATCTGATAGAATACAATAGACAACACGTTTTAGATCAACAACTACAGCGGAAACAACAATTCATTAGAAGAGTTAAGTAGAGAATGAAATCTACTATCATCTATGAATTTAAAAGTTCATCATCAATATTTTATCTCTGTAACATCAATCATTAAATATTCATCTTTGCACTACGGGTCAAAGATATTCATTTGTATCACCAGTTGATCATGTTCATCTCAATATCTATCCATCTTTGCACTACGGGCCAAAGTTATTCATCAGGTAATCATTCATCTTTACACTACAGGCCAAAGATATTCAGTTATATCACCATTTAAAACTGAGGATGATAAAAATATTTTCAAGAAAATGAATCCAGAGAGATAAAAGGACAAAGATTAGGGATTCGTACTTTAGTTTATCTAAGTTCAAAAATACTCCATAATAATCAATTGTGGAGCAAAAATCAAAAATGAAGATCAAAACATAGATCCAATCAAAGATAGGAACCATAACAGACAATCTTAGACACAAAAAAGAAAATTTAATTTTTTGTGAATAGTGTCATATTCGTGAATAGTGTCGTATACGTGAATAATGCCGAATACGTGAATAGTAACTCCGACACTAAAAGGTAAAAATTCCACAAGAAAAATTATTATACTTCGTGAATAGTACTCGTGATTAGTAACTCATGAATAGTAACTCGTGAATAGTAACCTCGACATAAAAAGATAAGAATTTCATAATAAAATTCATACCAATATTCTGGTATAATGATATTGAAAGAAATAATATTATTTACGAAAAAATAACATCCCTTATCTCAAAATAATAGTACTTTTAGCTGGAATATCACATATAACGCTGAAGAAAATTTGCACCGTATAGCAACACTCAAAGTATCAAAATACTCACAAAAATACGCTCGATAATATAGAGAGAGAAAACTTAAGATTCTGGTGTGATTTTCAATTCTAACCTAAGCACCCTATTTATATGAAAATGCTTAGAACACCAAAGCAGAAAATTTAATAAAATAATATTATTTATAACAAAATTCCTACGTCCACTTTGAATTCAGATTCCAGCATTTCCCACATGCAAAAGTACAATTGTGGGGCCCACTGTGACGCCCCCAAAATAGGTATACATCACCCATTCTGAGTCGTCAAATACATGGTATAGAAACAAATATAATTTTATTAATACAATTGTCGTACAAAATACGACAACACATATACTGTGAGTTTAAATACAAATATTGTCTATTAGACAGTATTAAAACTCAAAAGGAGTCCTCATTACAATTATTGATACACTATTTTACAAAAATAGTGAGGACTGCTAAAATAACTTTCTAGAACCATCACTCTATACCCCGACTAATTTCTGCTATATTCTCACCTACTGAAAAGAAAAATGGAACAAAAAAAAAGTGTGAGCTCAACTAGCCCAATAAAGAATATTATGACTAAGATAATATACAACAAATTATCATTAGTCTTCAACAGGGAAAAAAATCTGATAGAATATAATAGACAACAAGTTTTAGATCAACAACTGCAGCGAAAACAACAATCCATTAGAAGAGTCAAGTAGAGAATGAATTCTACTATCTTCTAAGATTTAAAAGTTCATCATCATTATTTTATCCCTGTAACATCAATCAATATACATCTTGAATCAAATATTCATCTTTGCACTACAGGCCAAAGATATTTATTTGTATCACCAGTTGATCATGTTCATCTTAACACTTGTTCATCTTTGCACTACGGGCCAAAGATATTCATTAGTTAATCATTCATCTTTGCACTACAGGCCAAAGATATTCATCAAGTATCATCATTAAGGACTGAGGATGATAAAAAATATTTTAGAGAACGAATCCAGTAAGATAAAAGGACAAAGATTAGAAATTCGTACTTTAGATAATTCAAGTTTAAAAATACTCCATAATAAACCATAATGGAGAAAATTTTAAGAATGAAGATCAAAACATGGATATAATTAAAGATAGTAACCATAATAGACATTTGGGATAAAGAAGAGGAAATTTTATTTTTCGGTGAATAGTGTCGTATTTTTGAATAGTGTCGTATACGTGAATAGTAACCCCGACACAAAAAGGTAGAAATTTCATAATAAAATTCATATCAATATTTCAGTATAATGATATTGAAAAAAATAATATCATTTACGAAGAAAATAACATCCCTTACCTCAAAATAACAGTATTTCTGAACGGAATATCGGGTGTAAAGCCGAAGAAAATTGTACTGAATAACAACTCTCAAGTATCTAAATACTCACAAAAATACGCTCGATAATATAGAGAGAAAGAAAACTTGTTTCTGGTGTGATTTTCAATTCTAACATAAGCACCTATTTATAGAAAAATGCTAGAACGCCAAAGGAGACTAAATAATAAAATAATATTTTTTTTATTCTCATCTTCTATGCATGCTTCATTTGAACAAGCTAGCAAGCCATCTTTGAAAAAAATTAGCAGCCCACATGTTTTCAAAAAAATAAGAATGGGTCCCACCCATAATTTAAAAAATATTTAATTTTCGAAACTTTAATAATTCATAATAAATAGCTCCTTTATCAGAAAATTTTGAATCTTATGTTCTTTTCATAGAAAATTTAATTCTCTACAACTTTGTAGAAGAAAGTTTTTTCAAATTCCAAACAGAAAATGTCCGAACTCCATATACGGACGATTTTTAATACCTCAATTCTGACAAAATACTGATAAAATACCTCAACATTAATTCGTTCATTTATAACCACATAAAATAAATATATCCACATAAAATAAATATTTTCTTATCATATAAATCAATAATTAATTATTCATAAATAATATTACAGAATCACAATTATGAAAATCAGGTCGTTCCCAGGAAAGAGGGGGCTTTCCGATAAGGATTTCTCCTTACTGGCGCGCAATTAGGTGACCAAACCTCTCCTTAGACAGAACTTCCTTAGACATTGCCAATAATGCTATGTAATAATATTATTCAAATAATATGAATTATTGATCTGATAATGAAAAATATTGTGCAGTGACAATTATTGAGACAACAATAATATAAAATATCAACGCAGCAATTATTGATCCAATAAAATAAAATATTTGAACAGTAATTACTGTAACAATTATTGAGTAATGTCTTCTTACGTAAGAATCAATAATTCAAAAATACTGTGCAATACCGTGTACTACTGTGCAACCACGCGTATTACTGTATTTTAACCACCAGGTAATCCAACAGTGTTAACGGTAACAATTACGTCGTTATTTAGAAAAACTCAAACATGTCGTTTTCTTCATTCGACCGTTTTCTATTATGGGGCCCACAAATGGTTGTGCCGTCGTACGAATATTCTCCGACAGCAAGAATATTTCACGACAAAACTAATATTCCCCGACAAAATGAATATTTTATAACCACTTGCTTATTTTGTAAAATTTGCACATTTCACCCATAACCAAAGCATTATATATAATTAATACCTTATTATTCAAGATAATAACTAGAGAAAATTCGATTTTATTTATAATAAGTTGGGGTCTTACAACCTCCCCTTCTTATGAAAGTTTGTCCTCGAAATTGACGTACGTACCTGATGCTTCGAAAAGGTGAGGGTACCTCGCTTTTATTTCTGATTCCAACTCCCAAGTCATTTCTTCAATAGCATGATTTCTCTACAAAACCTTAACTTATGGTATAACCTTGGTGCGTAGGACACGCTCTTTCCTATCCAAGATCTTAACAGGTACCTCCTCGTACGTTAAATCTTCGGCTATCTCGTCTAGTTCTAACTCAATAATGTGGTTTGGGTCTTTCACATATTTACGAAGCATAGATACGTAAAAAATATTATGAACACGAGACATGCTTAGAGGTAATGCGAGTCTATAGGCCACATTTCTTATTCGGTCAAGAATTTCAAATGGACCAACAAATCGTAGATTGAGCTTTCCTCTCTTCCCAAATCTTGTAACTCTCTTCCATGGTGCAACACGTAACAATACATGATCCCCAATATTAAATTCCACGTCCTTTCGATGAAGATCCGCATAACTCTTTTGTCGATCCTATGCCATTTGTATACGTTGTCGAATCGTTTGGATCTTTTTCGTAGTCATACGTACCAATTCTGGTCCCAATAATGTTGCTTTACCCACCTCATCCCAACATACTGGAGAGTTACACTTTCGTCCATACAATGCTTCGAATAGAGCCACACCTATACTTGCCTGATAACTGTTGTTGTAGGAGAATTCCACCAATGGTAGGTACTTATCCCAACTCCCTTTGAAATCTAGGACACAGAGTCTTAATAGATCTTCAAGAGTTTGAATAGTCCTTTCCGATTACCCGTCCGTTTGAAGATGGTATGCCGAAATGAATCGTAAATCCGTGCCCATAGCTTTCTGTAAGTTAACCCAAAATCGTGAAGTGAATCTTGGGTCACGATCCGAAACTATGGATACTGGCATGACATGCAATCTCACAATCTTATTTACGTATATATGAGCAAGACGTTCAAGGGAATAAGTCTCACGTATAGGCAAGAAATGAGCAGAATACCCTATTTGTGCAGTCAATTTCAAGGGCAACGTGCACTCAAGAAGAATTGAGCTCAAACCTTGCACATTTTGAGCTCTAATACCCTGAATTTTGTTCTACAGTGGAGATTAGTTTATAAAGCTAGAATGCAATTATCAATACCTATTTGTGTAGTCAATTTCTTATGAATTCCAGTATACGTAAAGACTATGGAAGTCTGATGTCTTATAGCTAGGGTGGTAAATTGGTTCAAATATATATTTCTTTGAAGTCCAAATAGAATTTTATTTTTTATGTTTATATGAGCTCATTACATGAATTCATATAAAAGGTGAAATTTACCATTTCATTAGAAAAGAGATAGTCAAAATTTCCAACAAATTGAAAAAGCCTAAATATGAAATTTTCATTTCTGTTACTCTTTGCTTAGATAATAAAACTCCACATGGAATCAAGCTTACACCCAAAAGTGGTACTATATTCCCTCCTTTTACAATCAACTTAGTAGATATTGTTGTATGCCATAAACACACAATCCCCACAAGAAGAAAAGGATAAAACTGAAAGAAACAGAAAAACTAGAAAATACAATGCTATAAAGATTCCAAAACCAATAATATATACATTAACATCCATCAACCTATAATATATACAAAAGTAGACCAGCAACCAAAACAGAATAACTTGTTCTTGACTAGATTCCTTTGCCAAGCTTGTAGAATTTGATGCCCAGGTTCTAAAGAACTCACATCAGCAGAGCAGATTCTCTTCCAATTTGGTACTTACATTTGGTATTCAAGCACAAAAATTTCCTAATCACGTTGTTAGAATCTGAAGGGTGCCCTTCGATCCTCATAATATTAAGGATCTAATTTTCTACTCTACCATGGAATTAATGTTATATTCGGAACTAAAATAATCAGATCAGAACCAGAATCAAATCATCATCAATTCTAATAAACTCAACAATGAAAAATAACAGATTAGGAGAGTGAAAGAGGAAGAAGAAAAATTATCCAGATTCACCATAAACGAAGTCAATCACAGAAACAAATTTTAAAAAATTAGGGTACATAATTTGGGAATCTTACCCGTGATTTCGACAGAAAGAAGCAAATTGAAAAAATTGATAGCGAACAAAAGAATCACAGCGGCGGAGCAACTATTTCTCTCTCTAAATATTTCTTCTCCCTTCAGCTCAACTTCGTTGTCTTTCTTCTCTCTAAACAATGGAATACGTGAACCTGGAAAGAGAGAAGAGAATGGGGGCAAATGATTTTGAAAAAAAATAGGAAAAAAGACTCTTATTTTGATAGCATGGCCAGACCCTTTCCCTTTTTTTTGAGTCCGTCTTGAAACCCGTTATGTAAGATCCAGGCTCAACATATATGATATAAATATATATATAAAAACCATATGTACATACTATATATATATATATATATATATATATATATATATATATATATATATCAGTCTTGCATGCATATATATATATATATAGAAAACCGTGCATGCATAAAACCGTGTGACCTTCAATTTGGGACAAAAGCCAGGTGGTGTAAATTAATGCTTTACTTTGACCAAATTAAGTAAGTTGATAAAAGAAGCTACTTTCTAGCAGAGGCTAAAATCAAATTCAGTTGGCAATCCGCGTGCATTTGTTTCATCTGGACCGTTGAATTCAAAAATAAACAATCCCAATCTTTCATTCAAAATCAGATTTCAAAAATTACCTTTTTGCCCCCGACTTCAAAAATCTATAAATAGGAGGCTTTCCTTTCATTTCCAATTTGCCAATTCACTTTCAAGAAAAGCTTATTTCTCTCTTACATACTCTCTCTCTAAGAAGCTTTCTCTCTCTATCTCTCTCTTCTTACCAAAGTTCTAATCATTTGAGAAGAGGAAATTGGTCTAAGCATATTGAAATAAGTTGTTTGATTTAATTTATTTGAATTATCTCTTGCTTATTTATATTTATAGATATATGAATATACATTGTTATACACAATTCTATATATCTATATTTCACCTATTTATCAAATAAAAGGATACTTGGGCGCCGCAAGGCTACGGAGATACACCTCTATGGAGAGGAATTCGAACCGTACGATTCCTTATAGTTTTCAATAACCTTTTATTAATATTATTTATATAAATATCGTAAAATAGATACGACACTTGATAGCTCAAAACAACACTGAGATATTCCTCCAAGAAGAGGAATCATCCGAACCGAATTTGAGAATGGTAGTGATCTATTGAAAATATTTATATAAATATCAATTGTGAAATTATAAATTTTGTCGTACTTAGACGCCGCAAGGCTACAGAGATACACCTCTACAAAGAGGAATTCGAACCGTACGATTCCTTATAGTATTAAGTGACATTATTTATAAAAGTTCACATAATAGATAAAATATTCTTATATATTATCTGAGTTAAACAAATATATTTGTTATATCAAGTATTGCTTAACTAATTTATTTACTATTCTTGATATCTGTCATCACAAGTATTTGATCATAAATTCATTTATTCATAAAATACTTGTTGCATAATATAAAATTTATTTAAACTTTTATTTCACAAACTTAAGTGAATATATCTACTTAAATAGAAGCATATTTGATTCAAAGCTTAAAACAGCTTATTTGCTTACTCAGAAACATTTTCACTCTAAAAGTTGTTTAAACTTAAAGTGACTTTTCTTTGCTCCTTAAAGAATAATTCTTTATAAATTTGCATTAAATTATATATCTGTTTTAACAGAAGCATTTTTGAGCTAAAACTAAAATTGACTGATTTGCTTATTCAAGAAGCATTTTTCCACACAAAATATAAAAGTTATTTAAACTTTTATAACAGTGCATAATTTATATATTTGCTTACACAAAAGCAATATTTGATCAAAGCACAAATTAATATCTGTTTACTAAGAAACATATTTTTTCAAGTATAAAAGTCTTTGAACTTTTATAAATATCTATCTATTCATTAATTAATATCTGCTATTTGAGAAGCATCCTTCTGTACTAAATTCTTATCTGTTTATTTGAGAAGCACTTTGTTGTAAAAATTACTTGTAAAAGGAGAAAATGTTATAGTTAATTTATTTTATATACCTGTGAGAAAGATGAGTAATTCTTCGACCAAGACCAGAGTCTTAGAGAGGTCAGCAGGAAGTTGGGTCTCTAGTGTACTTGTGAGGTGAGGAAGAGGCTGTTATTTTAAGACCAGATCATAGAATAGAACTTAACTCAAAAGAAGGTAAAACTAAACTTGAGGAAGGAGCGGGGAGCTTGTTGTCCAAGATAGAATAGTTGAATAGTTGGAAGTTTGTCTTTAAAACTTTGTAAAGGCTCCTCCGCCTGTTGAATGAGTATTTATTACAGATATAGTAATAGGATCTCAAGTCCTGGAGAGGAGCTTGAGACTGGACGTAGCAACATACCCGAAATGTATGTTGTGAACCAGACAAATCTTTGTGCATTGTGTGATTGAATTTTTACTGTCTTGCATATTAATTTCTAACACTACAAATTAATTATTCAAAAATTCAAAAAGGCCTTACATAATTTTTAAATATGTAATAATCTATTCAACCCCCTTTCTAGATTATTATTGGACTTTCAACAGGGACATACTAATGGGAATTTTGCATGCGGTTATATAAGCCCACGGTACATCTTCTAACCTCAAACTCCAATCTTTTCTGTTCGGTTTGACTACTTTTTCTAGAATGGACTTTACCTCACGGTTGGACACCTCGACCTAACCATTGCTTTGTGGATGATAGGATGTAGAAACCTTGTGCAGCATTTTGTATTCTTGAATACTGTTGTCAACATCCTATTACAAAAATGAGTTCCTCTATCACTAATGATAGCCCTCGGAGTTCCAAACTTGACAAATATGTTAGATTTGACAAAATCTGCAACAACTTTAGAATCATCAGTCTGAGTGACTTTAGCTTCCACCCATTTGGAAAATGGTCCCATAAAATCAATACCCCAAACATCAAAGTTCTCAACAATTAAAATAGGGGTTTGTGGCATTTGATTTCTATGTGATATACTTTTGACAATTCGCACATGATTTACAAAACAAATAGGAGTATTTAAAAATTGTTGGCCAGTAAAAACAACTTTCTAAAATCTAACCAAATTTCATATTCGTCCGAAAATCATACTGAATTCGAATTTTCAAAATAACTTCGTTACAACTTATTCTTAATCCGTTCCTCTTAGAACATTTCTTACACTTTTACATCTCCTAACCAAATATATATCAACTAATCTATATACAATAGTTTTAAACTTGTTCATCAACAACTTGTTCTTCAGGTTCTTCGTTCGTTCTTCATTTTTTAATGGTTATTTTAATTACGATTCCACTTTAACATGCATATTAGTGTTTTAATTCCACTAATTCTTCCTTATTCCACCGGATCATTTATATAATTCATAAAAATCATCCAACTACCAAAGCACTTCATATAATATATGAAAACTTAAAAGAAATAGATGAAAATAAGATTCAAGTACTTATTACTTCCATTTTACTTACATATTTCTATGGTTAAATCACATGATTCATCATTTATATCATCTTATACTTCCATGTTCTTATAAGCTAGTAATTTTACATATTATACATAAAAGAAATGGATTAAAAGCTAGGTTTTGATATTACCTTTCTTCTTTATTTTTCTTCCTTTTGACAAAGCTTGCAAATTGCTAGCTTTTCTCTTCCTCTTCTCATTCTTCAATCCTAATTCTCTCCCTTTCTATCTCAATTTTATGCTTGCTCTTGAATGTGTTAGTTGAAAAAAACTAACAAATTAAGAAAAATTTCTTAGCTTTTATAGAAAAGAAGGACTTAAGGCTTAATGGTTATTTTTCATATTAGGGGCATTTTTATCATTTGACAAATAATATCTTAACTTTTTACCACTTTACCCTAGCATATTCTTGCAATATTCCTTTCTTAACTCCTAAGTCTTCCTAACCTAACCATGGTTAACAATTAACTAGGGTGTGGTTAGTTGGTGGGAAAGTAAAAGATCTAGCCACTTTTGTTGACCAAAACTTTGACTTTTGTATTCCTATCATATAATTTTTGTATTATACGTGTATTATACTTCGTATTATTCTCGTATTATATGTTGTATTATTATCGTATTCTACTTGTTTAATATTTCGTATTATACTCACATTATTCTTCGTATTATACATATATTATACTTGTATAATAATTCACATTATACTAGTATTATTTTCTTTAATCTTCTTAAATTCATTACACAGTTGGAAAAAACTGCATTTCTCATTATTCAAATTTTATTTGACATTCCGTCTTTCCTCGTCATTATAACAATAGCACTTTCTTCGAAAAATTTAAAAACATTTTTTAGTGAATATTGTTTTCGGCGACATTTTCCCAGAATATGGCTAAACGGTCTAAAAGTCAATAAAAATATTTTTCGGCGTTTTTATTTCGTCCTATTTCTACATGTTTTTTGAAAAAAAAAATAATTTGATAATACAACTTTTCACAACATATTACTGGTAGATCTTGAAACATAATGTCATTACGACATACCAATCTCTTTAAAAAGTCTAGGGTTTAACCGTAGCTCGTATCGTTCTTCGGGTGAATAGTGTTTTTACACACACACTCTCTGTAAGACCCCGAATTTTATGAAATTAAAGTATTCAATTTTTCTTATAATTACAATTCAGTAAATGGTTAAATTGATAAAAAGTTAAAGTTATGGGTGAAATGTGAAAATTTTTCAAAATAAACAAGTGGTTATAAAATAATCATTGTTGTCGGAGAATATTCGTTGGTCGTGGAATATTCTTTCTGTCGAAGAATATTCGTACGACGGCGCAGCTATTTGTGGGCCCCATAACGGAAAACGGTCGGATGAAAATAATGACAAAAATTGAGTTTTTATAATTAACGGCGTAGTTGTTACCGTTAACACTGTTGGAATACCCGGTGGTTAAAGCACAGTAATACGCGTTGTTGCACAGTAGCACACGATATTGCACCAATTATTGATTCTTACGTAAGAAGGCACTACTCAATAATTGTTACAGTAATTACTGTTCAATATTGTATTTTATTGATTCAATAATTGCTGCGTTGATATTTTATATTACTGTTGTTTTAATAATTGTCACTACACAGTATTTCTATTATCGGAGCAATAATTCATATTATCTGAATAATATTATTAGATAACATTATTGGCAATGTCTAGAAAGTTCTGTCTAAGGAGAGGTTTGGTCATCTAATTGCGCGCTAGTAAGGAGAGATCCTTATTGGAAAGCCCCCTCTTTCCTGGGAACGGCCTTGCTGTCAGTACTGTGGTTCTGTAATATTATTTGTGTATAATTAATTATTAATTTATATGATGAGGAAAATATTAATTTTATGTGGATATAGATGGAGAAAATTTTTAATGTGACAATTGTTGAAAATTAATATTTTATCTTTTTCTGATAAAATAATTCATTTAAATATATTATTTTAATAATATATTGATGATGATATTTTTACAATGAATGTGGGATATATGAGTATATGAGGAGAAAGAGTATTTTTGTGGCATTAAATGATTAACACATGTTTTGTGTGTTGGTGGACACAATTCTTGACCGAAAATTTATTATTGACTGTAAAATCGCCCGTTTGTGGATTTCGGTCAATTTCTGTTTGGAATTTGGAAAAACTTTCTTCTGCAAAGTTGTAGAGAATTGAATTTCCTATAAAAACTCGCGAGATTCGAATTTTCTGATAAAAAGACTATTTATTATGAATTATTGAAGTTCCGAAGTTCCAAAATAATTGATTTTTGGAAGTTTTAATTATTTTTATTAAGAAAAACGTTTTTGACATTTGAGTGGCACATGTTAATGGTGTAAATCAGCTGATGTGGTGTGCTGAGAAAATTAAGAAAATTATATTATTAATTTATTAAATTTTCTGCTTTGGTGTTCTAAGCATTTTCCTATAAATAGGGTGCTTAGGTTAGAATTGAAAATCACACCAGAAACACAAGTTTCTCTCTATTTCTCTCTCTATATCGAGCGTATTCTTGTGAGTATTTGATACTTTGAGTGTTGCTATACGGTGCAAGTTTCCTTCAGCACTATATCTAGTATTCCAGTCAGAAGTACCGTATTTCTGAGGTAAGGGATGTTATTTCTTCTTAAATGATATTATTTTCTTCAATATCATTATGCCGAAGTATTGATCTGAACTTTTTATCAAATTTGAAACTTTTCATGTCGGGGTTACTATTCATGAGTTACTATTCACGAGTTACTATTCATGAGTTACTATTCACGAGTTACTATTCACCGAAAAATAAAAAATTTTTCTTTTTGTCCAAAATATCTATTCTGGATACTAGCTTTGATTGTATCCATGTTTTGATCATTCTTGAATTTTACTCCACTATGATTATTTATGAGGTATTTTTGGACATGGAATAGTTGAAATACGAATCCTTAATATTTATTATTTTGTTTCACTGGATTCGTTTCCTTTAAAATATTTTTCATCATCCTCAGTCCTAAATGATGATATAATTGAATATCTTTGGCCTGTAGTGCAAAGATGAATGATTTCTGATGAATATCTTTGGCCCGTAGTGCAAAGATGAACAGGTGTTGAGATGAACATGATCGACTGGTGATACAAATGAATATCTTTGGCCTGTAGTGCAAAGATGAATATTTGATTAAAGATGGTTATTGATTGTTGTTACAGGGATAAAATATTAATGATGGACTTTTAAATCTTAGAAGATAGTAGAACTCATTCTCTACTTGACTCTTCTAATAGTTTACTGTTTCCGCTGCAGTTATTGATTTAAAACTTATTGTCTATTGTATTCTATCAGATTTTTCCCTGTTGAAGACTAAGGATAATTTGTTGTATATTATCTTAGTCATAATATTCTTTACTGGGCTAGTTGAGCTCACCCTTTTTCTTGTTGTTTCATTTTCTTCTCAGGAGGCGAGAATGTAGCGAGTACTAGTCGGGGTGTGGAATGATGGTTCAAGACAGTTGTTTTAGTAGTCCTCACTATTTTGTAAAATAGTGTATCAATAAGTATAATGAGTTCTTAATTGAGTATGAATACTGTCTAGATGACAATATTTGTATTTAAACTCACAGTATATGTGTTGTCGTATTTTGCACGACAATTGTAATAATAAAGTTGTAGTTATTTTCTGTACCATGTATTTGGCGACTCAGAATGGGTTGGATGGATTGGACCTATTTTAGGGGCGTCACAGTTGGTATCAGAGCTTAGGGATATGATCACTGGCGGAGATCGGGGAATAGGACTAGGAGGAGAGAGACGAGTAAATCCTTCGCTAGTGTGTCCTACCTAAGTTTATATGTTGGTCAGTCATAATATCGGGATATTATGTGATATGTTAATTTGTTAAATTAACCTTTGTTTTTGAAGCTGTATTCTAGAATGATATCTGAAATACAGGAGATGAGCATTGAAGAAATTATGATGACAAGAAAGATGGAATCTGAAATGAAAGCAAGGTATTCTCAACTCTTTGAAATACCAGGTATGTAAATTTCGAGGACGAAATTTCATAAGGAGGGGAGATTGTAAGACCCCGATTTTTATGAAATTAAAGTATTCAATTTTTTTTATAATTACAATTCAGTAAATGGTTAAATTGATAAAAAGTTAAAGTTATGGGTGAAATGTAAAAAATTTTCAAAATAAACAAGTGGTTATAAAATAATCATTGTTGTCGGAGAATATTCGTTGGTCGTGGAATATTCTTTCTGTCGAAGAATATTCGTACGACGGCGCAGCTATTTGTGGGCCCCATAACGGAAAACGGTCGGATGAAAATAATGACAAAAATTGAGTTTTTATAATTAACGGCGTAGTTGTTACCGTTAACACTGTTGGAATACCCGGTGGTTAAAGCACAGTAATACGCGTTGTTGCACAGTAGCACACGATATTGCACCAATTATTGATTCTTACGTAAGAAGGCACTACTCAATAATTGTTACAGTAATTACTGTTCAATATTGTATTTTATTGATTCAATAATTGCTGCGTTGATATTTTATATTACTGTTGTTTTAATAATTGTCACTACACAGTATTTCTATTATCGGAGCAATAATTCATATTATCTGAATAATATTATTAGATAACATTATTGGCAATGTCTAGAAAGTTCTGTCTAAGGAGAGGTTTGGTCATCTAATTGCGCGCTAGTAAGGAGAGATCCTTATTGGAAAGCCCCCTCTTTCCTGGGAACGGCCTTGCTGTCAGTACTGTGGTTCTGTAATATTATTTGTGTATAATTAATTATTAATTTATATGATGAGGAAAATATTAATTTTATGTGGATATAGATGGAGAAAATTTTTAATGTGACAATTGTTGAAAATTAATATTTTATCTTTTTCTGATAAAATAATTCATTTAAATATATTATTTTAATAATATATTGATGATGATATTTTTACAATGAATGTGGGATATATGAGTATATGAGGAGAAAGAGTATTTTTGTGGCATTAAATGATTAACACATGTTTTGTGTGTTGGTGGACACAATTCTTGACCGAAAATTTATTATTGACTGTAAAATCGCCCGTTTGTGGATTTCGGTCAATTTCTGTTTGGAATTTGGAAAAACTTTCTTCTGCAAAGTTGTAGAGAATTGAATTTCCTATAAAAACTCGCGAGATTCGAATTTTCTGATAAAAAGACTATTTATTATGAATTATTGAAGTTCCGAAGTTCCAAAATAATTGATTTTTGGAAGTTTTAATTATTTTTATTAAGAAAAACGTTTTTGACATTTGAGTGGCACATGTTAATGGTGTAAATCAGCTGATGTGGTGTGCTGAGAAAATTAAGAAAATTATATTATTAATTTATTAAATTTTCTGCTTTGGTGTTCTAAGCATTTTCCTATAAATAGGGTGCTTAGGTTAGAATTGAAAATCACACCAGAAACACAAGTTTCTCTCTATTTCTCTCTCTATATCGAGCGTATTCTTGTGAGTATTTGATACTTTGAGTGTTGCTATACGGTGCAAGTTTCCTTCAGCACTATATCTAGTATTCCAGTCAGAAGTACCGTATTTCTGAGGTAAGGGATGTTATTTCTTCTTAAATGATATTATTTTCTTCAATATCATTATGCCGAAGTATTGATCTGAACTTTTTATCAAATTTGAAACTTTTCATGTCGGGGTTACTATTCATGAGTTACTATTCACGAGTTACTATTCACGAGTTACTATTCACCGAAAAATAAAATTTTTTTCTTTTTGTCCAAAATATCTATTCTGGATACTAACTTTGATTGTATCCATGTTTTGATCATTCTTGAATTTTATTCCACTATGATTATTTATGAGGTATTTTTGGACATGGAATAGTTGAAATACGAATCCTTAATATTTATTATTTTGTTTCACTGGATTCGTTTCCTTTAAAATATTTTTCATCATCCTCAGTCCTAAATGATGATATAATTGAATATCTTTGGCCTGTAGTGCAAAGATGAATGATTTCTGATGAATATCTTTGGCCCGTAGTGCAAAGATGAACAGGTGTTGAGATGAACATGATCGACTGGTGATACAAATGAATATCGTTGGCCTGTAGTGCAAAGATGAATATTTGATTAAAGATGGTTATTGATTGTTGTTACAGGGATAATATATTAATGATGGACTTTTAAATCTTAGAAGATAGTAGAACTCATTCTCTACTTGACTCTTCTAATAGTTTACTGTTTCCGCTGCAGTTATTGATTTAAAACTTGTTGTCTATTGTATTCTATCAGATTTTTTCCTGTTGAAGACTAAGGATAATTTGTTGTATATTATCTTAGTCATAATATTCTTTACTGGGCTAGTTGAGCTCACCCTTTTTCTTGTTGTTCCATTTTCTTCTCAGGAGGCGAGAATGTAGCGAGTACTAGTCGGGGTGTGGAATGATGGTTCAAGACAGTTGTTTTAGTAGTCCTCACTATTTTGTAAAATAGTGTATCAATAAGTATAATGAGTTCTTAATTGAGTATGAATACTGTCTAGATGACAATATTTGTATTTAAACTCACAGTATATGTGTTGTCGTATTTTGCACGACAATTGTAATAATAAAGTTGTAGTTATTTTCTGTACCATGTATTTGGCGACTCAGAATGGGTTGGATGGATTGGACCTATTTTGGGGGCGTCACACTCTCCGAATTTTTTTATTTTCGTCTTCGAAATTTTTACTCGTTTATTCTTGCACATAACCAAAATCCTAATGTTTAATAATCATTCTAGGTCATAAAATGACTTTTAAACATATAACACAAAATATTATCATTAAAAAACTTACTTTTTTAAATAATATTTCTTAAGTCTAATAACAAAACCATTCGATTTCTCGGGACATTACGTTCGTTCCTTCTATAAGGATTTCGTCCCCGGAATCACTATCACAAAACTTATGTCATAACATCAATGACTTTTCTTACAACCTTTATCAAATGTATTATTCTACTTATACACGTATTTAGCAAGTTTTAATATCCATTATTAACTCATCAACTTCCTTTTTCTAAGGATTATCGTCTAACACAATCGTCATAAGTTAAACATTATGATTAACTATACTTCTAATCATTCAGGATATCACGTATTCAATACATTTTGATAATACAAAAACATCATTTTAATTTAATATAGATAACATTATAATAATATATATGAAATTTTATTGATTCCTAAATCCCCTATAATATTATATTAAACTAAAGATTTATAATGCAACTGATGTGTGTGTGTGTGTGTATATATATACACAGAGAGGATCATGTGCATACCCCTTTATTTAACATACCTTACTCACCACCTTTAGCGACGGACCGGGCGACGGTTCGGTCCGTCGTGTATATCAGAGAACTGTCGTCTTAGCTTTTAGCGACGCATCGAACCGTCGCCATAACATATAAACTGTTTATCTGTTCTATAGTGACGGACCAAACCGTCGTTCGGTCAGTCGATAATGATGGTGAATAGGGTATATAAAATAAATGGGTATGCATTAGAAACAGATTGTATATATATATATATATATATATATATATATATATATATATATATGGGTTCCAATCCATGAAAACCGGTTGCTAAAGTTACTATTCCAGCAACTATCATCTCCACCGTTGATCAATATAATTAAAGGCTGAGATTTAAAAAATAAAAAAAATGGAGATTTTTTTAATATACTTGCCGCTACAGATCGTAACGGCTAGCCCTTAAATTTTTCTTGCATTACTGCTCCTCAATTTGGCTTTGGTTTAAATAATAAAACCAACAATAACAATAATAATATTAATAAAACCAACAACAACAACAATAATAATAATAACTATTATTATTATTATTATTATTATTATTATTATTATTATTATTATTATTATAATATTATCATATTAGCTAATATTTAATATTTAATAATAATAATATTAATATTAATATTAGTTAGTATTAGTTAATATTATTATTGTTAATAACAGTATTAGTTAGTATTATTGTTGTTACTATTCCTTGGTTTGGCTGTGGTTTAAATAATTAAACCAACAATAAAAATAATAATATTAATAAAACCAACAACAACAACAACAAAAATAATAATAATAATACTAATAATAACTAATATTATTATTATTAATATTAAAACATAATAAAAATAAATATTAATAATAACAATAATAATAATAATAATAATAATAATAATAATAATAATAATAATAATAATAATAATAATAATAATAATAATAATACTAAATAATAACAACAACAACAATAACAATAATAATAATAACAATAATAATCATAATAATTATGTTAATAAAACCAACAATAACAATAATAATAATAAGACTAAATAATAACAACGACAACAACAACAATAATAATACTAAGTAATATTAATATTATTATTGTTGTTATTATTATTATAATAATATTATTATATTATTTAATATTTAATATTTAATAATATTATTATTATTAACATTAGTTAGTATTATTATTGTTGTTGTTGTCGTAGTTATTATTTAGTGTTATTTATTATTATTATTATTATTATTATTATTATTATTATTGTTGTTGTTGTTGTTGTTGTTGTTGTTGGTTTTCTTAATATTATGATTTTTATTGTTTTTGTTGTTATTATTTTTTATTATTATTGTTTTTCTTATTAATATTATTATTGTTATTATGTTTTAATAATAATAATAATAATAGTTAGTATTATTATTATTGTTGTTGATGTTGTTGGTTTTATTAATATTATTATTGTTATTGTTGGTTTTATTATTTAAACCACAACCAAATAGAGGAGTAGTAATGCAAGAAAAATTTAAGGGTTAGCCGCTACAACTTGCAGCGGCAAGTATATTAAAAAAATTCCTCCTTTTCTGTAATATTATTTGACAAAGTGGGTCCAGTTAGTAAGTTAGTTTGACCTTTATTAAATAGATGCCGCTGGAAGGAGTTAGTACTGCTGCTACATACTATAACGATAGGGTATTTTTTTTAAAAAATCACAGCCTTTAATTATATTGATCAATGGTGGAGATGAAGGTTGTTGGAATAGTAATTTTAGGAACCGGTTGCCATGGATTGGAACCCTATATATATATATATATATATATATATATATTACTAACGATTCAAGCATAGAAGCATAAGGTGATGCACAGTAACGCGGTATATATACATATATATTATTTATGCATCAAGACTCCAATAATCATTAATTTCTTTATCTCATATACTATATATCCCAATTATAAACTAAGATTATACTAATAAATCTGATTAATCCAATGACAAAATAGATTTTTAAAATAGATTGAAAGCACATCAATAAAAATAGATTGTACATATAATAACACAATAATTATTTTGTATAAAAAAATATGTTCAATAATTACATTTTTTAGAAGAAGAATATGATGAATAAAGTCTTAATAATATTGTTCTCAAACCCTTTTAATTCCAGCCCCCTTCTATCTCTCCTTCCGCTTCTTCTTTCTTCGTTTACTGCAGTATTAATCTTAGGAAAACCCTAACTTAGTATATTAAAGTTAAGCTTATTATAATTTGATCTTTAAACCCAACGATTAAAATTGGGTTCTTTTAGCTTGACAAACCCAAACTTAAATACTTAGAAATTAGATTGACTCAACTAGTTTTATTATTATTAATTTATTTTTATTATCTTATTATTATGCTCTCTTTTTTTCTGGATATTACATCACATCTGCCTTACAAAGGATTCTGTCTCCGAAATCAAAAGAGGAACAAAGATTTACCTAGCATCAAAAAGGTAATGATACTCTTATCGAATAGTCTCCCTCGCCTTCCAAACTTCGTGATCCCGATGATTTTTCCATAAGACTTTAACAAAAGGCATGAATGCAAATAAAAAACATCCCCTAGATAAGTTTTCCTTCCTCTAGTTCAAGAATTGCAGAAACAAGAAAGGGGCTTCCATTAGCATGAGTAGTTGGGATTGTCTTCCTCCTCATAAACCATTTTTGACTATTTAAATTTGCCTCAATTTCTTCCTCACAAGTAAGATCTTCTCGAATTTTATGTAACAAGTATTGCACAACATGAAGCGGATGATGATTATATTTCCTTAACACCGAAACATGAAAGACATTATGCACATGAGATAACTGTGGAGGCAAAACCACCTGATATGTCACTTCTACAACTCTCTCAAGAACTTCAAAAGGGCCAATGAAACGCGGACTAAACTTTCCTTTCAAACCAAACCTTCGAACACCTTTCTATGGAGAGACTTTCAAAAAAGCATACTCATCAGGTGTTAATTTAAGAGCCCTATTATGAATATTAGCATAACTCTTTTACCACGATCAAATTTTTTTTTCTTTAGCCACCGCTACCTTCTCCATAGTAATCCTTACCAAATCGGGTCCTTCTATACCCCTTTCTCCAATTGAATTACACTTTTATATAATAAAATCAATTAATATTTAATTATTAATAAAAATCTAGGTTATTACATTGTTAGTCCATATCAGAACTGGTGTACTCTACGATTTTCCTAATCGTAGAGTTTGATGATGATTGTAGAGTACCTGGCAAGGTAGACTCTACGTTTTACACGAGACTTCAGTGTACTCTGTGATGCTTCTATAAGTCTTCGTCTTTTCAAACGAACTTCAGTTTTTCTCTAATCATTTGATCATTGCTTGTACTCTTCAATTTTTGAGAAATGCCTTGACAATTGTGCAGACTTAGAACATTAGAAGTTGTAGCTCTACGATCAGTAAGATTACAATTCTCATCAGACTGTACGATCTTCAATAGACTTTACGATATTCAGTAGATTCTACGATCTTCATCTTTACGACCAGTATGCTCTAGGATCCATAACTGATTGCTTTACGATCGTCTATTGACTTAAGATCTATACAATAGGTTCACTCTACAAAATAGATCAACCAAACAAGTTTGATCATATAATCTAAGTCCTTTTACACCATTTTATTATAAGGATTTTACAAAAGTTATTGGATATAAATATATATTATATCATCATCAAATCTAAAATGTGCATTGACTAACAATCACTATTATTATCAAAGATAATAATGGTTATGTCTGCTTCACTTTCATCAAAAACCCTTTCGTCCAAGAATTCAAAATTTTCGGACCTTGTTCATGCCTCTTTTGGGATTGGAGTTTTTTTAAATACAACTTCAGCTTCATCCCTTTGAGATTGAGCATCTTCTTGCTCAGAAAAAGGTCTGTTGGGGTCACTTCTGATGTCCTCTACCATATATTGAACAATTCTGGTAAGCTCCAAGGAATCATCAGAAGAGCTTGCAACTTTCTACTCCCTCTCATATATAACTTTCTCTTACTTTGCAGGCTCAAAGGCCTTTTTAGTCATTAACTTCTTCTTCTCAGTCAACTTTTTTAGTCTTCCCTTCTTTGGAATTAGCTCAAGTTCAAACACATTCTCAACCATCATTTCTTCAGTACTAGACTCGGGCTCAAAAATCGTTATCCATCACATTAGTTGTTGCTTTATACTCTATGATAGGAGAGCTAGAAAAATCTACAATTTGTTCGACAATTATAGGATCCTTAACAGAAACGATCCTACCATACTTAGCCATTTTAGTGTTTGCCTAATTTATGATTAGCAATTTCGCACAAGTATACGCGATTGATTATGCAATATAGTGGCAAGCAAGGTATCGTCCCACGAGAATTGTGACTTAATAACTATCAACTACTAATTTTGTATTAAATTAATTTTATTAAACAAATATCTCAATTATGGAATATTGAAAATAAATTAAACTAACTTTACTAACCACTAATTACCAAGAAATAGATTTCATAGTAAAAAGGCTTAAGATTACAATTTTCTTTGATACTTTACTTCAATTTTATCACTTTCTATTGATTTCATCAATTATGTTGTTTTGTTTATCAATAACTTATTAGTATCTATAAGCACCTCTCGATAATCTCATAAACCAATCTATCTAAATCCAATAAATATTATAATTAAATAGAACATCCTAGATAATTAACTCATCATATCTTAATGTGAATTATAATTAACAAGAATTTAAAGTACATGGTCTCTTCAAATTACATATGGCATATGGGTATATCTTTATCCTACTAAGGTAATTGTTGATAAGATAATTAATCAATTAAGCACAAGACGTATTGGACAATCCACAATTAACCAACAAGGAAGCAATTTAATTTAACTACACATCAAGTTCCATTGTAATCTTAAAAAAAAATTAATTCACATATGACAAAATAAATATCATCCACAAATTATCCATAATCCAAGAATTACAAAATAAAAAGAGTAAAGAAGAGAGATAAAACTCTTTTTAAGAAATCTTGAATCCCCTCCTTGAGCGGTATATCTTGATCCTCCTTCGTGCTAGAGAAAGTGCTTCAAGCCTTTAATATTGCCTCCAATCCTTAGGGTTAGCAAAAGTTCTCTTCTATGTGTCCAAGATGATGTATTTATATCCCCCAAGTAAAGTCCTAACACTTTAAGAAGTAGCAATCCAAGTCCCCTTCAAATTTTTTAGAAATTTAAAACTTAAAATATCTCTTCAGCTAACCTAGCACTGTCTCTCCAAGATGTAGTGCAGCATTGGCGCTGTCGCGCCAGGGATCGAGACCACTTATGAAATCAAGACATGACGCTGCCGCGCCAGGATTATACTTGGGTCGGCGCTACCGCGCCACACTAGCAAACAAGCTTCCTTTTGGCCATTTCCATTTACTTTATTCCCACGAAGTCCAATCCCAAGTCCCATGCAATGCAACCTACAAAAACACACAAAATGCATCAAAAGTAACGATAAACACTCGAGGTTATACAAGATTTCAAACTTAAACGTATCTGATTCATAAGTACAAATTAAGGAGAAATTGTCGATAATCCTTAAGTTTCAAATAGAAGATCACTAACCGCTATCCAACACTTACAAGTGTTTGGTAAGAAAGCCTAAAAAAGAGTACCAAGTACGAATCAATACGGTAAAAAGTTCAACCTTTGCCAAAGTCAAAAATAGCCTCACTCTAAGAGCTAAACAACACTTCAATAACACTTTAACAACTATTATTCAATTGTGATTCGCTGGTCTAAGCGACCATAATACCAAGTCTTAAGTCACTTGAAAAGTTCTCAGTGAACGTGACCAAGTGTTCATTGAGTTAGTGTTATCTATCAAGTCTAATTGACTTGAATCGATTCACAGTGATTCATTGCAATAGATCATAGTAGGGGTGTTCAACCGGTAAAAATTGATTCGAATTGAACCGATACCGAACCGAACCGGTACCGAAACTGACCAAATGTTGATACCGATACTGATACCGGTTGGAGTAGTATACCGAACCGGCGGTACCAGTTTTTACCGAAAATTAATATAATTATTATTTTTATTTTTATTTTATTTTTATTATTATTATTATTATTATTATTATTATTATTATTATTATTAATAATAAAAAATTAGAAAACCGGTATATACTGGTACGGTTCTGTAAAATCGAACCATAAAAATGCCGAACTGAAAACGGTATCGAAAAATTGGTATATACCGAATTTTTTGTACCGAATCGGACCGATTCTTTTTGTACCGAATCGGCCAATCCGGAAAACCGGAAAAATCGAAAAAACCTGTCAGTTTGAACAGCCCTAGATCACACTGATTTGGTCATCTACATCCTTATGTTAACTAATTAAATATATTATTAATACAAAATTATTATCTTAAAATGAAAATAAATTTAAAATTGTGATTTAAATTTGAGAATTTTAAAATAAACTCTTGGTAATCCGATACTAACGACATGGGATCTGACCCATATGATAAGCTCTTGGTATCTGCCTCCTCAAATGCGCCGATTAGTGTCAGTGATCAACCAACCATTTACAGGTTCGTATACAAACTTCAGTTTCAATTTTTCCAATTCACTGTTTAAATTCGCCCAAAAATTATGTATTTCGCTGAAGAACAATTTAGTATCTGCTATAAGAAATGGATTATACCAATATCACTAGGCTGGGCGTAAATGTCACTTCCGAATTTTATTTTACGAATTTTAATTCTACTTGTTTCTAAGATTGTTCATATTTGCAGTTTATTTTATAGCTAGATTGAATGAGATTGCTAAAGAATGTGAGTGATGGCATTGATATTATTTATTATGGTCTGAATATGGATATTTAATCCCCACAACAGGATGTACTGTTTCTAAGTCCGTATAATACAATTAAATTGCTGGTATTATTATCAAAATAAATAAATAAATAACAAGCTATTTAAATGAATGAATGTTCAATGATATACAATCTTTATATTCTAATTAGAAACGTACCAACTTACCATTGTATTTTTTTTTTCTGATATTTATGTGAAGTTATTCTCGTAAATAATCTATCACTCCAATCGTCCATCCTTGGCAAATTAAAGTAATGTCGTCATAAAATTTCCCCACTTTCCTGTATGTTTTCTACAAGTTTGAAGTGCTATGTATAGATTTTGTTTTCTTATGAACCATGGATCTGGAATTTGAATTTGTAATGCTTTAGTAATTCAATGATCTTGAAGTAGTGATTGGTTTAATTACAGATGGACAGGCTCATAGCCATGTGAAAGTACCCTTCTCGTTATATATGTATCTACTTGTCTGTTTTACTTTAAATGTTGGGTCGTTCAGGAAGCCTTCATGGCTTAATAAATTTTCTGGAATTTGTTTCCATTATTTGAAGTAGATAACTTATAATTGCTTTGGTATGGTTTTACAATTTATTATTTTCAGGAATCTTAAAATTTCACTTATGATATAGTAATTTACCAGTGTTAGTTACTAAAAAAATTTATACCTGATTTTAAGTCTCTGACGACTATCGGATATTGAAGTTAGCTGGACAAAGTGCCCAAATTTTCTGTTTCTCTGGAAATACTCGGGAGATTTATCAACATAAAATACGAAGGGTTAGTTTTTGAAAGTTTCTTTTAGCCAAAGATTTCATGTTATAACTTCGGTTTCCACTCTCTTATTGTTGCTGATCTGTTCATGATTCCATCAGAAGAAATAAAAAATGCAAGCGACGCATTTGCCTTTTAACATTTAAACTCTTGGACAAATATTAGCTTGTAATATTACATATGTTGTAAGTATAGTCACAATTGAAGTTCTAATGCAGTAGAATTTTGTTGGTATCACTTATTCTCATTCCGCTCTTAACAAAGAGAGAACCAGGTTTCATCTGAATGCTGAAGTTCCATTACTTCTCTAATGTAAAAACCAAAAAATGATCTAGCAGCTTCGAATGAACATGTTCCACTCCTTTTCCCTCGACTGGACCGCCTCAGCACCAGCTGAAACCATTCAAGTCGAATTGCTTGCATCTTGAAGCAGCGTCGTTTTCATCATGGATATTCAGGTCTAGCTTTGGTGCAAAGCAGGACAGCTGAAATCCTTCAAAGATATTCTCATTCTCTGGTTTAATCGAATCTCTTCTTTTGGCGGTTTGGTCAAGAAAATTGACATCCGCATTCCTCTTCTTAAATACTTTGTCGGTATAGCTGCTGTTGCCATTCCAGTTTCCTCCCTGAACTCCAACACTCATCGATAAATCACTAGCATGTACTTCTACATCAAATGCTTTCTTTGAATCGTTTACTATTGGTGACAGGGACTTTCTATTCTCCTTCAGGTCTTTGCACCATCTGAATTCAGTCTCTTGGTCCCTTTGGGAACCTCCAATGGAGGTCAAACAGCTATCTAATGAACAATCCGTCGGCTGGTTTGATTGTGTTTGCTGCGGACAGAAGCCTGAAACATCTTTCATCCCGGAAAATGCAGAATTTAGGCATTTGGTGGATACTTTTGAGACCAACTCAGATAGCTGGACCTTCGCAGCCTCTAGTCCAACTGTGCCCAAATTCTGCCTTCCAAGCGTATCTTGCGCTTTCTCCAGCACCGCTTGCAGGTATTTCCCTTGAGCTTCTATTCGTAGCTGTAAATGTCGTTGTACCTATCAGTTCAGAATTAAATGTGATTTAAAATGTTGTTCAAAAATTGTTTGAGAACTTTGGGTGGAATTAGAACTTGAAAGAAGTGAATAAATTTTAATTGTTTGAATTGTATATTGGCTTCATAAAATGCATATATTATTTTATATGCTACGCATGCTCAATCTCAAAGTTACTAGATGAATAGTTGTAGCCATCAAATATGTTTGAAAATTTTCTTTTTCTTTTTAGTCTGAAGAGATTTCTTGTGAAATATTCTGATGTTTAAAAAGAAATGCTATTATCTGATAATTGTGCAGCGTATTGTACCTCAAGCTGCTCATGTAGCCGTCTCTGCACTTCAATTTGCATCTGTATTGCTTCACTTATATGTAAACTTCAATATAGAACATCTTGTAGTTAGAGTACAATCTTTGAAATATCAAATTATGAAATATAAAATAATTAAGAAAAAGTATGATAATGCTCTTGCGCTCGTACTTATTATTTGTTTGAGGTCCAATGCTTGAATTACTCGTGTGAATTGTTCCAGTTGATTCAGGGATCCGTTCTCCCGCCATTGCAACCATTCCTACATTAGCAAATCATTGTTATGTTCTACCCCCCAAAACTGATGTATAATATGATGTGTCCATTGATATATTAACATCATACCAGTTTTGTTTGTCCCAGTATTTGCTTGTCCTGGTAGATTTTTGCTGAGCCTGTACTTCTGCCAGCCAAAAAACAAGAGTTAATGAAAAGATAGGACAATGCATGAATTTTCATAAAACCGCAAACCTTTCCTTCCATTTGACACATCAATTGGCAACCATAGGATATACCCCGGATGGCCTGAAGTTTAATATGAAGAAACTTTCTAAACTAATCATGGGTAAAATATATACCTGAAGATGACTTTTTAGGTGGTATAAGGTAAGTCCTTGAATCCCCATTAGTTTCAAAACTGATTTAGGAGTAGCCTCTGCAAAATAGAAGAGTAGACACTTCAATAGGTAAATATAGTAAAAACTTTGCATGGTGCTATGGAACTTTAACTTAGTTTTTTGCACTCACTATCAGCTCCTCCAAGCTGATTGACGGCTTCTATAAACCGCTCGTGAAGGTCTGGTGTCCATTTCAATCTAGGCTTTGCATCAGTTGAAAGTACAAGTCCTGAATCTCCTGTAGCAGTCCCACCTTGCAGGAACAAATGTCTTTCTGGCGTGGACATTCTTGAAGAAGGTTGGATATTATTTGCTTGATACTGTTGTTGATGATACATTTTGCCTTCAAAATGATTGCTTTATGATTAGCTTCATGGTACTACTGCTACACAATAATATGTCCCTACGTATGAAAAGTTGTGGGTTTACCTGCACTCTAAGTTCTGCTCACCGCTGAATTGTGAAATTTGATTCTTCTGATACTTGGTAAAAAAGAAAAAATGTTGTCTAGTACAACAGCTCAAAAATGTTGTCTTGTACAACAGCTCTTATCTATTACCTCTCTTATTGACCAATTCTCTGACAAACCAAGGGTGTGCTCAAGCACGTCCTTATAAAGAAAATGGAGAAAGGATGGTGGGGGAGGTGAGGAGAGGGAGAGTCTTACGAAGGCATAGAATCTTGGAAAGACCGAATGTTGAATGGAATACACAGCCCAATCCAATATTCACAGCAACTCATAAAGAGATCTTGTCCTTCCAGTACTAAGCATCTGTGGGACCTATTCCTAAGCTCCACTTTCCATTCTCAGTTAGCACTATCAGTCTAAATATATATCTTCCTGCAATGCTTAACACCCTACCATAGATACAAGAATAGATCCACCAGTCGTTTCTGTGCATTCAGATTCGTCATCTGGGGAAGTTGGGGAATCTTATTCCCAGATTTAAGAGTATAATTTTCTGACCTGGACAGGGAGAGTCCACTATCTCTATTGTGTTTAAAACCTTCAAAGCCATCTTCTAAAACTCCTATCACATTGTTCTTTTTACCACCTTGGACTTGCAGTTGTATTTTCTTATATTATCACAGTAGTACCTTTTAAATTCAGTTGAATTGCAATTAATGATTCGTTTTAAGTTTGTTTAATTACAATGGTGCAGACAAGCGGAAAAGAAAACTCAAGTGGTTTGTTTTTGTAGGAGAAGATTCTGTTGACTGGAGCATTTGGAACTCGGAATTGGATACATACAAGAGAAAGGTAGAAAAAATTGTGAAAGATGCTCCTCCTTAAGATTGTCTAAAGAGCCAAGAATGGAATAAGGAATACATTCATTGTTGTCTCCTTCCATAAGTTTGGTACTTATTCAGCCTAGACAGAATTTAGATAGATTGGAAAAGGGCCCCAGTTAAACCTTTTCTATTCTTCAATTTGTACAAGGAAGATGGCCCCACATTGAAGCTGCTGGGACCCTCTCAATTGAAATTAATGAATTGTACTTTCTCAATACTTGCATTTGATGAAAAGCATGACAAGTCGTGGCCTGGTGAGGACCATTTCCTTTCCCTCGACTCGAGCCTCGTTTGGCTTTGCAGATTCTTGGGTATGAATCTACTACCTACTTGCTTGTTGTATATGTTTAATGATTGCTTTTTTTTTTCTTTATTATTTGCGCAGTAGATTAAATCTTGTCAGTTGTAAGGCATGCGTCTATATGACATACAAATAGACAATATCCTGTATATAGTGAATACAACTTTACAACACTGCATGAACATATGTATATGTGTGCTAATTCATAATAATTGATAACATGTGCATTCTGAAAAGTCAACTGTTAATTATAATTTATATACATCTACACATGAATACACAGAGTAAATTTATGCTATAAATGGTATCTCATATAGTAGTTGATTT
Organism: Panax notoginseng; assembly: GCA_016801055.1. Lineage (NCBI taxonomy): Eukaryota > Viridiplantae > Streptophyta > Magnoliopsida > Apiales > Araliaceae > Panax > Panax notoginseng. The sequence continues at coordinate 137,881,623 of CM029012.1, read as the reverse complement.
ATGTGAATTCTAAGCAAAAAGAGTCCTGCAGACGTACCTTTTTTACAGATATGATGGGTGATGATATGCATGCTTGTTTATTGCATGACAATACACATCTTGTTCTATAGTTATTAGTCAGGAAGTATATGAAAATAGGAGTATAAAATACAAAGAATAATATCTGTGTGATTAACAGTTAAATTCATACTTTAAGCAAAAGATCAGATCTGCCAACTGCCAAGTCACCTCTAATCTAACAAACACGAAAAAATAATGTGAATAAAGAACATCCGATTTACATATCCCATTTTAAGGAATGCTTTATAGCGTCTAAAACAAGCATTTCTAGATTATGCAGAAGTTATATGACATCTTTCATCTTCCATTCTTCCTTATCTTCTCCTGTATTTGTTCTTTAATCTATATACGTCTTAGTTTTAATGTCTAAACCGAATTAGTTATAACTGAAGGTTTTAGATAAATCAATATATTCTGATATATCAGAAAGTTTATGCAGTTTGGGGAATCTGTGGGAGCCTTTCTTTAGGTAAAGTGTATGTTAAAGAAATTCCTTAATAGTTTGCTGGCATGTGGATAGGAATAAATTGCACAAAAGAGCATGATTTTATGCCTTGCAATGTATGATGTTAAATAGCTCCCATTATATCCTATTCCATATATTCTTTAATCATATTACATACAGCTAGTGTCTAAAAATAATTACTTGATGCCATTGGATTGCAGAACAAACAATATTGAAAAACGGAAAATGATATATATTGCAAATTTATGTATCTATTCTTTGGGAGTGGTTAGCATGAAGTTAAATTTGGTCAATTGACCAATACAGTGTTGACACGCAGGCGGGAGGTGATATCTCTCCGTGTCATTACTGCATAGGTCAATTGACCAACTTACCATGAAATTAACTTTATAGTAATCGGATCTAACTTTTTGTTGCCGGTTACGTGGATGAGTATTAGTGGTAACTCTTATAAGGAGATATATACTACTAATATAGTGGTATAGTTCTATCCGATAATGTATTTCGATAGTAACTCGGTAAAAAAATTCGCAATACGTGGCAAGATTCTTGAAGAACTGGGTAAAAGAGACTAACTTCAATTCCATTGTCAATATAACACACGACCATGATATTTGTGCATATATTATGTAGTAAAGTCAGAATTTCCCTATATCTATTTCTTATGTAACCTTTTTTACCCTTGATATATGATGATTTTTGCTGGTGATGTCATAAATTTTATGGGATTTTTTTATGCTGTTATAACCAAACCATAAATAAACCAACATGTTGCTGCAACTTTCAGTTCATGTCTTCTTGAAGGATTCAATTGTCTTTCCAGTATTGGTACATGTAAAAGTACTCATCTTTTTCTTGATGTTCCCATAAAGCCTTTACTGCAATTCTCTTTATCTCTGAGTTTGTAAGTTGGCTTTCATTTGTATGGTACGAGGGGAGTATCTACCTTTTACCAATTACCAAGTAATTGCCATCATATTCCTCTGTGTGTGTGTGTGTGTGTGTATATATATATATATATGTATTCCTAGCTTTAGGAGATGGAAACATAGGCTGTACTTATATTTTTCCTTTTTTGGGGCCTCTTATCTAAATGCTCCCTCCATTCCAAAATTAAATACAGTATATATTTTTATTTTTTAGACTGACAGGAAATTCTTAGCATGTCATTAAAATAATACTATGTGCACAAAAGGTTAAATTGTACACAAAAAGTAGGATTACATCGTAGGTTTCGGTTCCTATTTTCTCTCTTTTCTTGCAGAGGTTCGAACCACTTCCTATTTTCTCTCATTTCTTGCATAGGTTCGAACCTAAGGCCTCTTGATTTGTCTTCCTGTTATGAGGATCGAATTTCCTGGTGCCTGATAACTAATGAAAATACACGGCAAAGCCAAATGTAATGACGAACAAATAATATTTATACTGTCAGAGTAAATATGTATGTAGCGATATTTTTATACTTGTTTGACCGACACCTCAAGTTTTTTGATGATATTTATCGTTCTAACAGCATAATTATTGTTTTGACGATGTTTATAAAAGCATATTTAATTTTATTTTGAGACAGAGAAAGGACCAGATGACAAATAGCATATAAGCAACATTCAAAAATAAAATAATAATAACACTAGCAGCATATAATCAATTATGGATAGTCAATTATTAGTGAAAAATGCATGGCAAAAGGCAGATGCTAATTGGTTGTGATGTGTTGACCACATTGGACAAGTATTGGCCGGAACATAAAGAAAGAAATGACCACGGAATGATATTCCAACCTTTGGAAAAATAAAGTTGCGGAGGGGAAAAAAGAAAAGTTGGAAAGATATTCCATGGGAATGGAATTTGAGAATCTTAACTCAAAGTAAAAGGCAATGGGGCTGGGCTGGGTTGTATTCTCAAGCCAAGAATTTTTGTTATTCTTTTCTACTCAAAGCCACATAAAATGGGTTCCCACTCCCCACTTCCCATTCATTTTTTTAACTTCTACCTAAATATAGACTAGGATGCCTTTTCTACCTAAATATGTAATGCAACTTTCTTAATATTTTAGTATGTTTAGTTATTTCTCCCCAAATTTTATTGTTGAAAAATATTTACTTCATTAGTTATAGGATCATTATTAACTTTTGAAAGTCAATTTAATTTTTTATTTTTCAAATTTTAAATTGTTAAGATTCATTAAAAATTATGAAATTACTAGTACTGTGTAGATAGTTTATAATAACTATCTCGTTATATTGACTACAATTAAATGAATTTATGTTAATTTTGAGTTTGAAAATATTTTAAATTGACTTGTAAAAATCAATAATGATATTATTATTAGTAGTGGTATATAGGCATGCACAAACAAATTCGGGTCTGTCAGGCTTTCACCGTTGACCAGGCTGGACCAGACCTATACTTAATTTAAAGAAGGTCAGTTCAAACCTAATATATTAATTGAATGTATTTTTAAGAAATCAAGAATAAATAATTAAATTTTAAACTTCATTAATGTATTAATTAAAACTAATATATTCATTGATGAATAATATAATTGTAAATTTTAAAAATTACAAATTAATTAAACAATAACAAACAATTATGAATTTTGTCTTCAAAATTTTAAAATATTGCTATCCCCTTTTTTTGGGGGGGTTGGGCTGAGCCGAATGAATTTGATCCATTTTATTTTATTTGGGTTGGATTGGGCTAGGTAAATGGACTTCCTCTATTTTATTTTATTTTCATGGGCTTTGGTTGGGTTAGGCTCATCGCTGTGTTGACCAGGCCTGTCCCAAGCCGCAGAACTCAAGTCGGGCCATGTCAGGTTACATGTAAAAATTGGTATGACGAGAGATTGATGGAACCAAATTTAGCACCGAAATCACGTGCTTTTTGTGTACATATAAAGTAGTCATCTTTTTCTTGATCTTCCCATAAAGCCTTTAGTGCAATTCTCTTTTATTTCTAAGTTTGTAAGGTTTTATTATGGGTTCTTTACATAAGTATATAACTAATATAAAGTAATTACAACAATAGTGCACCAACCAAATAATTGTATTAACAGTGAAATGATGTATAATAATATCAACAATAGTGCATTCCACGTCAGTATACCCAATCCAACAAAAAAATAAAACTCTTAATTCAAGGAGAAAACTACTCCACTTATTTTGGCAGTTACTAACTAACCCAAATACTCAAAAATCACGTCGCCAATATACGAATCCGCCGAAGATCAAAAAGGAATCTTCGTAGATCATTGTAATCTGTAACAAATGAGCAATTGAGAAGAAGCATATTCGAAGAAACAGAAATCGAAAGCAACAAGAAGCAAAAACAGAGTATCCGAACACCACTTTCAAATAAGCGATCAAAAGATTTCCGGAAAAGAATCAAAAAGTATATTAATCTGAAACAAAGTAGCAATCGAGAAGAAGCATATCCAGTACAATAGAAGAAACCGAAAATCGAAAGCAAGCGGCAGCAAAACACAGAGCATCCAAACACCACATTCAAATAAACGATTCAAAGATTTTCGGAACAAAGAAGATTCTGAGACATCGAACTGAATATCCAACGAAACTACAAAGGTACGAAGTAATTATTCTATATAATGAAGCAATTATGATTCGGTCACCGTGAAAATAATACTAATAATCTGGAATCATTCATAAAATATTTTGGAAACCATATAATGTTGATTTGGAAACCAATAAAGTAATATTATTAAATTTCAGTAACGAGTTGGAATTGTAGTGTACATTCATGGTTTGAAGAATTCATATAATATAACGGCTACATTAATATATAGGTTTGGTTACTTTAAATAAATGCATAATTCAATACAATTTAGTTTCCAATTTAAATGTGCATTCTTTATTATTTATTGTCCTCAAAAACATAATATGTGTTTTGTTTATAAATTTAACCAAAACAGTTTGTTACATATTCATGGATGCTAATTATGTCTATTTTGGTTACTGATAATTTTTGATTCGGTCACCGTGAAAATAATACTAATAATCTGGAATCATTCATAAAATATTTTGGAAACCATATAATGTTGATTTGGAAACCAATAAAGTAATATTATTAAATTTCAGTAACGAGTTGGAATTGTAGTGCACAATCATGGTTTGAAGAATTCATATAATATAACGGCTACATTAATATATAGGTTTGGTTACTTTAAATAAATACATAATTCAATACAATTTAGTTTCCAATTTAAATGTGCATTCTTTATTATTTATTGTCCTCAAAAACATAATATGTGTTTTGTTTATAAATTTAACCAAAACAGTCTGTTACATATTCATGGATACTAATTATGTCTATTTTGGTTACTGATAATTTTTGATTCGGTCACCGTGAAAATAATACTAATAATCTAGAATCATTCATAAAATATTTTGGAAACCATATAATGTTGATTTGGAAACCAATAAAGTAATATTATTAAATTTCAGTAACGAGTTGGAATTGTAGTGCACATTCATGGTTTGAAGAATTCATATAATATATTGGCTACATTAATATATAGGTTTGGTTACTTTAAATAAATGCATAATTCAATACAATTTAGTTTCCGATTTAAATGTGCATTCTTTAGTATTTATCGTCCGCAAAAACATAATATGTGTGTATTGTTTATAAATTTAACCAAAACAGGCTGTTGCATATTCATAGGTACTAAGTATGTTTATTTTGGTTACTGAATAATGTTGATTTGGAAACCAATAAAGTAATAATATTAATTTCAGTAACTAGTAGGAATTGTATTGCACATTCATTGTTTGAAGAATTCATATAATTTTCATAATCTGACATCATTCATATAATCTGACAACATTCATAACATAGTATGGTTACATTCGTCTATCTATGCATTATTAAATTTGATAATGCAAAAAATATGTTGAAATTTTTTTATTACTAAAAATTTTACAATTGATTACTATGTGATGTTCATATACTAACTATTTACATAATTGTATTAATTTTAATGTTTTCAGTTGCCGTAACATGGATATGATTCCAGTTGTAATTTACTTCAACGGTACGTGGAGTGACAATAACCAATATCAAGATTTCGAAGTTACCGGCCTACTAGTCCCTTCAACTTGTTCATTCACAAAAATGCACAACTTGATATGCAATGTATTAAGCCTAGAATGCTACACACAACAGAGTTGTCAATCAAATTTCATATTAGCAGCAACATCCCTCCAATCAAGGTGACAAATGAATCAACCTTCAGATTCTATATGGAAATCAGAAGAAACTCAGGTGAATATGACAAGTATCCACTGATTATAGATTCTGAATACCATAATGGAGGAACTACAATCTTACAAAACGTGATAATTGAAGAAGAAAATATAATGCACGATGAATCACCGATTAGATTGACACAAAGGAATTCTGATCTTGAATTGTTGGCAACACAAGAAGACCAATTTGGATCACATTTTGTTGAGCATATGGCCAATGAAGCTGTTGATAAAGAACAAGAAAGACAACACAAGGTAGATAGAACAAGTGATGAGGTCATATCAGATCCGAATAAGTTTGAAGTCAAAATCCATCAAACTTACAAAGACAAAAGAATCTTAACACAAGCAATAAGGCTACATTCAATCAGGCAAAACAGACAACACAAGGTAGAAAGAACAAGTGGAAGAGACTTTGTTCTTGCATGCATCGACAATGAAAATTGCAAATGGAAACTAAGAACATCAAAATTTCGGAAGACAAATATGTTCAAGGTGAGAGAATTTAATGATTTACACAGTTGTTCATCTAACATACTGCTTGGAGATCATAGACAAGCAAGTAGTCAGATGGTTAGTGAATGCATAATGCATAAAGTAACTAACTTCAAGAAAATTTACACACCAACTGATATTGTGGAAGATATGATGACGGATTATAATGTGTCCATCACTTACCAAAAAGCATGGAGAGCAAAAGAAAAAGCAATGGAAAGAGTAAGAGGGAATCCACACGACTATACCGTTATTTCTTCATGATTGCACATGTTGAAAAAAACAAATCCAAGTATCAATTAGAAACTTTTCATTTATATTTTAAATATTACATTTACTCAAATTAAATGATTTGGTTGCCTATTAATTAAATTTTGTCTACTAACTTTAATAATGAAATATAAATAAAAAAATTATTTTTGCATGCGACCATTATATACATGAAATGTAACAAATAAAAAAGCATTTTGGACACCATTTGAATATTGTGAGAAATATGAAATTCTGATTAATTGGATACCAGTAGTACTACACTTAGTGCATCCTTAACTACAAATATGGATGATATTTATTACATATATTTACATTAACCAAACTGAAAATTCTTTTCAGGAACCATCACATCCTTGCAATTGGAGAATAATGGTCGATTCAAATATCTCTTTTTTGCAATAGGAGCATCCATTGAAGCATGGCACCATTGTTTCCCCATCATTGTAATTGATGGCACCTTCATACAATCAACCTACAGGGGTACACAAGCACACAAGATGCAAACAGAAATATTATACCAATTGCTTTTGGAGTTGTAGACAGTGAAAATGAATTATCCTGGACATGGTTTTTCATTAATTTGAGAGATGCTTGTGGAGTAAGAGAAGGACAATGCATTGTCTCAGATAGGCATGAAGCAATTATAAAGGGACTTAACAGTGTGTTCCCTAATGTCATGCACGGTTCATGCACATACCATATTTTGAAAAATATAAAAAACAGGTTCACGAAGAAAGGAGAAGAAATCAAAAAAGCATACAACGCGGCTTGCAGAGCTTACACCGTTGAAGAATTCAATATACACATGGCTCAACTTGATGCAATTGATGCTCGAATAAGAAAATATTTGGAAGAAGAAGTTCATCTAGAAAAGTGCACGAGGCTCAATGGGACTGTGAGCAGATACTCAACAATGACTTCGAACACCGCCGAATCTATTAACAATGCAATAAAGGAAATCAAAAATCTTCCAGATGCGTCGATGATTGAATGCTTGCGTTGTATGGTTCAAAGATGGTATTTCACAAACAAACAATCAGCAATGTCATCTTTCACTACCCTTTCGACAACAGCTGAAAGAAGATTGCAATCTAATATCATTGAGTCAAAGAAATTTAAGGTTAGTCATACAACTTTTAAATTTTTATGTGCATACCTACAATAAATTTGGAATAATAAAAGTTATGCAGTTTTGGTTACCAAAATAAACTGATAAATATACCAACAGTACATATGACTTTGATTATTCCAAATTACATATACAAAAAAAATATTATACATACTAACTACACAATTAAATGTTATTGTAGGTTGAGACATCAAACCTAATGATTTTCACTGTTTACGATATCGCCAAACAATTTATCGTGGACATGGAACAAAAGACATGCACATGCCATAAGTTTCAGTACCATGAAATGCCTTGCTCACACGCTGCTGCTGTTATTGGCAAAAGGAATTTGAGCTGTTATGATTTTTGCTCAAAATATTATTCAAAAAAAAACATTGGTAGAAACGTATTCAACTTCCATCATGCCGTTAGATGACAAAGAGCATTGGGATGTTCCAGAAGATATAAAAACATATGTGTCCAACCACCAAATACAAGAAGACCAGCTGGAAGACCAAAGAAAGGTAGATACAAGCATGTATCTGAAAATACAGTTCAAAATAAGTGCAGCAGATGCCAAGAAAAGGGACACAACAGGAAAACATGCAATAATCCACCAATTTTGAGACCACGAAAGGTTTGATATTATACAACATCAAAACAAATGTAACAAACTCCTTGAATTTTACTTGGTTTACTAAGTTATAATTCTTCCTTATGACATTCTGGTTGCACACCAACATTCAATTGGTTACCTTTGAATTCATATTTGGCAACCAACTATATCGTATTTAGAAAAAACAATTTTAAGCGTCGTAAGTTTTGTTTGTAATTTTTAAATTATTATTTTTAAAACATAGAATATTAAATGTACACATTTCTTTGTATGCTTGGCTACACTATAAACCTTAAAAAACACATAGAATTTGTTTAATTGATTTTTAAATTACTAGAACAATTTGGTTACCAACAAATACTATTGATTGTAACATTAACCAATATTATTTGGAAACCTTTATATGACTGATTGCAACCCATCTTAACCATAAAGACAAAAACTTGAAAGAGATTATTAAGTGTCATTAAATTTGCAGTTAGCACTATTTATTTACCAACATCAACTAAAATAGTTACCTTTTTTTCACAATTTGGCAACGATCTGAAACATATAAAGAACATATGTTATTACAATTAAATGTTAGTATTGATTGGTTCCCAAATGCAATTAAAATTGTTACCTTTATATACGAATTCGTCAACTTACTGAACAATAAAAAAATACAATATTATTTAAAAAATAAAAAAGCAAGACAAATAAAACAACAATTTGAACCAACAAAACAATATCATACGTGTAATCAATATAAAATGTATACATTTCTTTGTATACTTGGCTACACTGTAACCCTTAAAAACACATAGAATTTGTTTAATAATGTATTAAATTACTATAACAATTTGGTTACCTACAAATAATATTGATTATAACAGTAACCAACATTATTTGGAACCATTTGTATGACTTATTGCAACCCATCTTAACCAAAAAGACAAAAACATGAAAGGCATTATCAAGTGTCATTAAATTTTCATTTAACACTGTTTATTTACCAACATCAACTAAAATAGTTACCATTGTTTCATAATTTGGCAACGAACTGAAACATATAAATAACATATGCTTTTACAATTGACTGTTAAGATTGATTGGTAACCAAATACAATTAAAATTATTACCCTTATATATGAATTTGTCAACCTACTGAACCATAACAACATAAAAATTACAATATTATTTACAAAATAAAAAAGCAAGACAACTAAAACAACAATTTGAAGTAACAAAACAATATAATACGTGTATCATTCCATCATCATAATATTTACTAAAGCATTTCACAGTCAATAACCATATCAAATAGTATCAAATTTCTAAACAGAAAAGTAACATTATGCAAAACCAAACTAGTCTTCACTAACATATCTGCCTGGGTGTTCTGAATCAGACTCGTATCCGCCTACGTGCTTGTTACTCGCATGAATGAACAAATTGACGCATAGTTTCTTGCGGTATTGAATAATTGGAAATGGATTTGGCATTGCATAAATCTGCTTGTGTAGAATATGTTCCGCAAAAGAAATAGTAAACATACCACAGTCACTGAAAAAACAAACAACATATAAAGCAAATAAATACAAACATCATAATATATGAAAAACTAAAAAAAATATAAAAAATGTAAACTTACCTTTCAATTTGCTCAGGTAAACCCTCAGCAAATTCAAGTTCAATAATATCATATTCTCCTTTGGTGCGATATGCTTCGCTATTGAAATCAATATCGGATCTATTCTTCCAAAAACCACATATATTCTTCCAAAAACCACATCCAGACAATATTATTGGAAGAATGAAAATATATGGCTCACACACATCGCTGATATTTGTTCGCATGATGTCCCTGTTCTGTTGTAAAGAATTATAAACTACTAACACTCTACAATGCATATCAAAAACAAGGAAAAACCAATGTCCAGGAACTGCCATATGAATGGGAAATATGACAAAATCAACATCAACCCACGGTGTGTTGACTTCCATAAAAAAGCCATGAATATACTCAGCCACATCACCGTTGCCCAACAACAATGTCTTATCACAATGTTTATTACAATATTCCCCATATAAGTTAGTCAACTTCACATGAAATCAACAATCTGTTGTCGTAACCCTTATTTGAATATTGTTCGAGTATTTAGCTAGTTTGCGCATATAATACAAACAGATGTTGATGTGCTGAACCAAAAATAAAACCATGATAACAATCAGATATTAACAAAAAAAATTAAAACTTTAAAAAAATAAGTATCCAATACAAACACATATAGTAACCAAAATAATAAGATAAGGTAACCAAAACCAACAAGCATAATTAAAAAATAGCAAAAGAACTCACATCATCATCAAGCCACTGACCAGGGGTCTTCAGCTTGTAAAACCACATTTTTGAGGATATTGAAATAGACCCAAATCTAAATGAAGGCTCTATTTTGTCATTGTTTCCCGAGAATTTTTCAATCCTTCAAAACAGAAACATATTGGATTGAATAAATAAATGATTGTATCTCCTAGAAAAGACATATTATAAATATATTAAACTCCAATAAACATACCTTTTTCTGTTATTTAAACCAATTTTAAACCACTGCTTAAACATAACATCTTCAAATTTCAAAGGCATTCCCATACAAACATCTGGAAAAGCAGACAGTCCTCTACGTAATGTTTTATCCTCAACAACAGACGGAGTTGAATCAGCTGAACCAAACTTCGATGTATAAGGACTCTTCAACACCGCACTCTTCACATACATGCGGACAGGCCTACCAAGTGTGTTAGTTGCAGATTTTTCAACTTCAACACAATGGATTAAATCCTGTGTTGTCATAACCATGTCATCAAGCAGCGATCTGTCTGTTGTATCACTATAGAAATTGTATATCACCCCACCACACTTATCCTTCTTTACATGTCCTTTTACAGCAAGTGATAGAGAATTCTTTGTTTGTTCAAAAGCAACTTTTCTCCATGGATAACTTGCAACATCACCATAGGACAAAAAATTAAACAAAGCTTCATCAACGTAATTGTCAGAAACAGTAGCTAGTATGAAGTTAAAAACCAAGAAAATGATAGACATCCTAACTGCCTCATCATCATCATCAAAACAAGCACTCCTATAAATCCTCCCTATACTAGAACGGGTTAGAACCTCGTTTTGAAAAAATTTCTCCACCAACCTATTTTCAATCCTCTTGAAACTACCAATATCTTCATTTCCTTGCCAATTTAAACCGAAAATTAAACAAAATTCAGGCAATCCAAATCTTACCCTTCTCTCACCAAATAAAAATCACATCTCCCCATCATCCCTTTGATAAACTTCCCTAATCAAAGCTTGATGGATAATCTGTGAAAACATCTGTGGTTGCCCAAACTCTAAAAATTTATCAAAACATGTCAACTTAAACTTATTCAATTGTCCCTCAGACAATTTATTCTTGATAATATATGGAACCTCCATATCACACCAATAAATTACTTTTGCTGTAAAGTTCCTATTATGGTCCTCATAAAATAGATCCCAAATCTGAAAAATATAATAAATTACATTAAAAACACATTAACCAAATAATATCAGTGAGTGACCAAAACCAAAATTAATTAAACTATTTAATATATAACAATTTATAAACTAACAAATTTAGAAAATAATACTAACAACACGTCCACTCGAAAACAACATAACCATTTTACCACATAGAATAAAAACATGCATCAATCTCCAACTCCATTGTAATAAAAAATACATTTTAATAATTAAGAAATAATCAGTTTCCAAACATATAAATGTTGGTAACCAAAACTCAATCAACTAGTTTTCATCAAAACATAATCAACATGCATAATCACAAAATGTAATCTATATACTAATCTCTGAAACTAAACACGAACTGAAGACAAAATAAACAAACCTTCAATTGTTTTTGACAGGGAACAATTTTTCTCTTGTGAGCCTCAACTGCATCTTCTTTCGCCTCTTTTTTTGCAGAAACTTCGAAATCAGAATCGATACATACCAAAGATTTAGCCTTCTTATTCTTATGCCTCCCCAATTTCTTATCTTCAACCTCTGATTTCACCATTAACAACATCCCCTTTTTTGAAGACTTTGAAATACTATCCTTTCCCTCTACAAATATCTTCAAATCCTTTCTATAATCATCCTCCCTGAGTCGTTTACCCTTCCCATCGCTCTTCTTATGTCCAACCCCCTCCATTCTCTTCCTCGTAGACACCATCACAACCAAAACCCAAATAAATCGAAAAATGTAGAACAACTGAATAAGAAAACACCAAACAACTTGCAAATAATCACGAGTAAAAGAATAATAAGCAAACAATGAACCAGTTAACCAAAACGCCTAAACGAATCTCACCGGAAAGAGCGACGACCTACAGCTTAAAAAATAAGGGTTTGGCTTAAAGAGTTCCCAAATCACATAATAAGGGTTTCTAACTGGAAAAAAGAAGACGACAAAGATAATACCAAAATTTAAATTGAAACTCGAGCCCCCTGTCCCGCAAAAAGCGTATTCAATTTTTTTAAAAAAAGAAAACTGAATTGCCATGTCTGCAGCACATTAGATAACACACCGTAATTAAAGGGATCATTTTTTTTCACTACTATTGAAAATAAAAATTTATATACATTAAAATTGTAAATATTTAATGAGTGCACTATTTTTGTAATTACTTTTTCAAATGTCATCTAAAATGTAAATGTTCCTTTTATATCATGTCAAAGAATTTTTGTTATTCTTTTCTACTCAAAGCCACATAAAATGGGTTCCCACTTCCCATTCATATGTTTAATGATGTGTTAAAAATATGTAACTGCAAGTGTACAGTGTCGAATTGAAGAACTGACAAGTACAGGTCGAACCCACAGAGACTAGATTAATTTTAATATTTCCTTAATATCTATTTTAGGCGAATTAGAAATAAAGATTGAGAATTAATTAACTAGAATATGAAAACAAATAATGAGGAAACAATCTAGGAATCTGAATCCACTAAATAATAAACATAATATATAATTCAATCTCTTCTATTTTTATAACTCAAATTATGATTTTGATCTCGCTTCCCTTTAATTTAGTAATTTACAATTAATGTGGACAAGCATAGACTATGAAAATTTAAGGATTAACTATAACCCATCAAAACTTCTTTGAGCAAGCATGGATTATAAAAAACTCGTATCTTAACAATAATCTATCAAAACCTCTTAATTTATTTAAAATCATATAAGAACTATAAAACGAAGGTATTTCAATAACGAAACATGAAGGCCAAATCAATTAAACATAAAAACATAAATAATAGAAGAGATAAAAAATATTATTACGAATAATTATTTAATTTCATCTTCATCCTAGATTAAAAAAATTAACTAGACATGAAAATAAATAAATTAACTGAAATAAAGAAGAAGTAGAAGATTGGAAATAAATAAGAAAACTCCCTTTATTCACGATCCTCCAACAAGCGTACAATGAAACGTAATTTAATTTACTCCTATTCTTAACCTAAAGTAATACAATACCTAATGCTTCTTTTTTTTCCTCTAAAACAAGAGACCTATTTATAGGAAAAATAACTTTAAGCCCTAATTTAGATTCATTGAACTTGGACACTTTTGTTCCCTTTTCATGTAGGTTTCAACTTCTCGAAAAGATCTTCTAGATAATCTTTCCTTTCTCTTGTTGGATTTGACTTGCATACCAAGATTGGTCCACCTCTTTTCTTCTCTTTGTAGGATTCTTCTTGGATATTCTTTATATGAATAAGAGCATTAAATATTACTTGATCACCAAGATTTTGACTTTATTGCAACAAATATTAAATTCTATAAAATAAAATAAAACATATTAATTTAATAAACTAATATAATTAAAAGAAAAAAATTAGGGATAATAAAATGTATGAATTACGTGTCTATCAAATACCCTCATACCTAGCTTTTGCTCGTCCTCGAGTAAAATAAATAAAAATAAAAATAAAATAAAAATTACACTGCCCCATTTTCGTAGGAAACACGATTGCACTTAGCATGTGTAACAAGCCTTTAAACCCCAAGTGGACAAATTGTGTCTCGTGAGGGTTTGCAGTGAATATACCCACAAAATTCAAAAATATTTTTGGGTTCAACAAATTATGAAATTAAAAGAAAACTTCTAAATATCTATGGGCATTATACATAAGCAAGATTAAATTCAAAATCACACTTTTACCTTATCAAAAATACTCAATCTTTATTTTAGACACCATCCTTCATTAAATCAATTCCATATGATGCATGCATGTGTATATGATGTAACTCTTAGTAGGGATTTTTACCATGAAAAACAAGCAAGCTCATTTTTCTTTTCTTTTTTTCTTTTTTTTAATTCTTGACTTGTGCAACGTCTCATTTTTTAAGCTTTTCAGAGTTACCCATGTAAAGCGAGCGTTGGACCAATGACTCCCAAACCAGATGACTCTAGGGCACTAGGTGTAGAGACACCCCTAAGAGCTTACTAACTCGAGTAACAAAGGCCACAAAATTAGACTAGTCAAGCTGCTTTTATCCATCACACTTTTCAGCATGAATATCGATGCTTCCTGAGGTTTGGATACCCAGTTATTTCGTTTAACGGACATTGAAGCAGTTATTTATTTCTTTTTTCCAACTTTTTTTTTCATTCATTCTTTTTTTTTTCTTCTTTTTTTGAAATTACTCGAATCATGGTTTATACCCCATAACTAAGAAATTAGTGCAAACGTGAAGTGTAAAAATACTTGTGAAATTAATTTTAATCCAGATGGTGTTTCGAATTAAGATTTTGTACCTTATCAAAGATTCAAGAGTTCTAAATCTTTCAATCTTACTCATGAGTTTTGCTCCATAAACACTTATTAGAATTAATTCAATCCATAAAAAGTCAATAATTTTTTTTTATTTTTATATTTAAATTTTTTGTGTTTTTTACTATACTTTCCTAAAAAGAAAAAAAAATCTAATACAATAATACAAATAAACTCCCCCCATACCTAAATCATGCATTGTCCTAAATGTATGGAAATGAAGAAAAGAGAACAAAGATGTGAAAAAAAATTATACCTTGTATGTGGGGTGGGACATTTGTTCTGTAAGAAAATGTGGTGAGAAAGAAAATAAATGTGCATATCTACAAATTTTATGCATCCTAAAAACTATGCGACTGTAAATGATCAGGGATACAAATAGACAACCTAGAGTGGATTGCGTATGATTTTCAGGAGGCCTGGGTAATTGAAAATAGTCAGAATTTTTATCACAGTTATGCTTAAAATTTACCTCAAGGAAACTTTCATTAACATGTTCAAATGATGGAAGAATTGGTTCAAATACATGTTCTAGTTTAGTTGATTTATTTGTAGTGGATCTCAACGGCTCATTGACCTTATCTAAATATTCGGATTCATTGCAATTTTGGTCAAGGTGATTTAAGAAAAAATCAATTGGAACTTTTTCAATCAAGAGTCTATTTTCTATTATTTCTTGGGTCATTGACAACTCTTGGATCATGTTTACTTTAATGGGTTGGTCCAAAAAATCACTAGGTAATTTTTTAGGAATAAGTCTTTCAGAGTTATAGACTTTAGGCTTATAGACTTTTTCAACAGACTCATTAAATGCAACATGATCAATTTTAGGCATAGACTCATAATTTGTAGACTCCTCAAATATGCTTGACTCAAATTGTGTAGAACTGAATATAAAATTTTCACTTTCCTCATCATTTCCACAACCATCAAGATTTTTAAAACTAACCTCAGAGTTACTAGAAAATTCACCCTCCTCTTGTTCATTTATTATGGTGGCTAATCGACTCATTTGAATTTCTAGACGAGATATAACTTGATCCATGCTAAATTGATTTTCCATTAGAACTTCCATTAAAACTTCTGTAGTTTTCTCCAGGGCACTAAGTCTTTCCTCTTCTTCATTTGATAATTCTTGTGGATATTGAGGTTCTGGATCCGAATATGGATATGAATAAAGATTTTCATAAGTTGGAAAAAATTGATTTACTTGGTGCGGATTAAAATTTTCATAGGGTTCTTGATTTCAAGCAAAATTATTATTCCAACTATAATAAGAATTCATTTTTCCACAAATCACAAAACAAATAGACAACTAAACACGAAGGTCGTACACCAAAAAAATTATATATATAAAAAATCAAAAAACTAAACTACTTTTTTAAAAAAAAAATTTTTTTTTTAAAAAATATGGAGATATGAAGTACCGAAGAAAGCACAGCAAAAAAAAATCTTTATCTTTTCACTCCTTCGATCCGCTTCAATAATCCTGAAAAAAAAACTACAGTTAAAACTAATTCGAATAAATAAAAATTAAAGAATAAATAAAAATTAACTCTAGTCCCCGGCAACGGCGCCAAAAACTTGATGTGTTAAAAATATGTAACTGTAAGTGCACAGTGTCGAATTGAAGAACTGGTAAGTACAAGTCGAACCCACAGAGACTAGATTAATTTTAATACTTCCTTAATATCTATTTTAGGCGATTAGAAATAAAGATTGAGAATTAATTAACTAGAATATGAAAACAAAAAATGAGGAAATAATCTAGGAATCTGAATCCACTAAATAATAAACATAATATATAATTCAATCTCTTCTATTTTTATAACTCAAATTATGATTTTGATATCCCTTCCCTTTAATTTAGTAATTTACAATTAATGTGGACAAGCATAGACTATGAAAATTTAAGGATTAATTATAACCCATCAAAACTTCTTTGAGCAAGCATGGATTATGAAAAACTCATATCTTAACAATAATCTATCAAAACCTCTTAATTTATTTAAAATCACATAAGAACTATAAAACGAAGGTATTTCAATAACGAAACATGAAGGCGAAATCAATTAAACATAAAAACATAAATAATAGAAGAGATAAAAAAATATTATTACGAATAATTATTTAATTTCATCTTCATCCTAGATTAAAGAAATTAACTAGACAAGAAAATAAATAAATTAACTAAAATAAAGAAGAAGTAGAAGATTAAAAATAAATAAGAAAACTCCCTTTATTCACGATCATCCAACAAGCGTACAATGAAACGTAATTTAATTTACTCCTACTCCTAACATAAAGTAATACAATACCTAATGCTTCTTTTTTTTCTCTAAAACAAGAGACCTAATTATAGAAAAAATAATTTTAAACTAGATTCATTGAACTTGGACACTTTTGTTCCCTTTCCATGTAGGTTTCAACTTCTCAAAAAGATCTTCTAGATAATCTTTCCTTTCTCTTGTTGGATTTGACTTGCACACCAAGATTGGTCCACCTCTTTCCTTCTCTTTGTAGGATTCTTCTTGGATATTCCTTGTATGAATAAGAGCATTAAATATTACTTGATCACCAAGATTTTGACTTTATTGCAACAAATATTAAATCCTACAAAATAAAATAAAATATATTAATTTAATAAACTAATATAATTAAAAGGACAAAATTAGGGATAATAAAATGTATGAATTACGTGTCTATCATTTAACTTCTAAGTAAATATAGAGTAGGATGCCTTTTGCTACATTCACGATCAATGTTTTGTCCTTATGTAATGTAACTTTCTTAAAATATTCTACCATGTTTGGGGCAAGCAAAAAAATTGACACAAAAGGTTTTAACTTTTTTTAAAAGAGCTTGAGAAAGGAAGGATCAAAATTGTCGTTTGAAGGGATAATTTAAATTTGAGTAATGTTAGAACATCTCCAACAGCCTCTTCAACTACTTTGGGATACTCAAATAGGTGAGTCATATTAGAAAAATCATATCCAACAGCTTCTTTAAACTGTCACGTAGGTCAACAAATATTCTTCTCACTCTTTAAATTTGCAACCTATTTCTCACTCTTCAAATCTACAATTAAAGGCTAAAAATATTTATTACGCTTAATGGATTTGATGTATAACTCATTAAATTGAAGAGACTGATAAGACATAAAATATGAAAAATGCTCTTCAAATTACCACGTAGGTCAACAAACATCAATTTGAAGAGTTTTTTTTGGCTACTACTCTTAGAGATGCTCTTAGGGGTTTCAAATGTTTATCTCAAATGAGTCTCAAATTACAAGGCATTGAATATTTTAATAATAATATATGACATGGCCAATAGTATGATTAAACCAATGTTATGGTGACACATTATTTGAGACACTTTTTGAGACAAAATTTGAGACCCCTAGCATCACTATTTAGATTTTATACTATTTTTTTCTTCTTATTTTAGTAGATTTATGGTGGAAAATTGTATAGACATTTTAGAGAATTGCTATGTTTAGTAGGGGTAAGCATGGTGCGGTTTGGTGTGGTTTGAAGTCCAAATCGCACCCAAAACCGCTTAGGTGCGGTTTGAAAAATTCAAAACCGCACCCAAAATCGCTTGTGATTGGTGCGATTCGGTTTTAAAGTGTGCGGTTCGATTTTAATTGGTGCGGTTTCGGTTTCAAAACCAATTGAAACAACAAAAAAGTTTAAGCCTTCAATAAAATTTAACATAAAACTTACATCGAGCAATTAACTTGGTGACAAAGTAGACAATGACAATTATATCAAGCATGCTTTAAAACTAAAATATGCGCTATATAAAACAACGGAGACTATTCGATAATAAGTAAGAATATTTATCTAGTTCCCTAAAAATTAAAAGTATATACTGAAGATAGAATAAAATATATTACAAGGAGGACAAAAAATAATCTATTAGACTATTACAATTATAGCATTGACATTAACCAATGCACCAAGTGCTCGAGCAACTTTAGAATTTACTAGAGATAATACATACATACACACACATGGTGCGGTTTCGGTTTTATGCGGTTTGGTTTTGGCTAGTAACCAAACCGGAACCGTAAATTTGGTTATACAACCCACCTAAAACCGCTACATACGCCGGAACCGTTGGTGCGGTTTTAATTGGTGCGGTTCGTGCGGTTTTTGGTGCGGTTTCGGTTCCAATTTGGTTACTTGCTCAACCCTAATGTTTAGCGAGATTCCTTTAATGTGAATAATTGTGGTATTAACAAAATAATATTAAAAATAGTTCTCCCAAAATTTTTTTGTTGAAAAATGTTTGCTTCCTCTGTTCTAAATTCGAAATTATTTTAAATTTTAAATTGATAAAATTCATTAAAAATTATGAAACAACAAATATTATAATTAAATAGCTTAAAACATTTATTGTTATATGAATTAAAATTAAATAAATTTTAATCAATTTTAATTTGAATATATTTTAAGTTAACTTTTAAAAATTAATAATGATCTTATATTTTATTTCTTCCAATGGGCTTGTACTTTCTAATTTGTGTAACCTGAGGTCGGCCTTATATGCATGATATGGTATAAGTTGAGGCCCTCTAGTTAGGCCTGACAAAATATGGTTATGGGTTGGTTTTGGTTTTCAAAATATGGTTATGGTTCCATTTAAGAACTAAAACCATATTAACCATTTTTAATATGGGTTATGTGGGTTGAAACATATGGTTATGGTTCAAATATAGGTCGCCCCATATTTTAAATTTTAAACATACCATTATTATGATCCAATTAAATAAATTATTATTAGATATATCATTTATACATAATCACTAAATTTTTTTTTTTTGGGAGGGAGGGAGGGTGGGGTGGGGTGAGTGGTGTATTTATAATCGCTTAATAATTTTTTTTAAGAGGGAATGTTGGGTGGGCAGGGTGGGGTGAGGGTAGGGTGGGGTGGGTGGGGGTAGGGTGTGTGTGTAGATGGGGTGGGTGGTGTATACATAATTGCTTAATAATATTTTTTTTGAGAGGGAGTGTTGGGTGGTTGGGTAGGTAGGTAGGTGGGGTGGGGTGCGGTGGGGTGGGGTGGGGTGGGGTGAGTGGTGTATACATAATCGCTTAATATTAATTTTTTTGGGAGGGAGTGGTGGGGGGTGGGGTGGGGTGGGATAGGGTGGTGTGGGGTGGGTTGGGTAGGGTGGATGGTGTATACATATTATTTTTTTTGGGTGGGGGCGGGGGTGAGGGTGGAGTGGGGTGGGGGGTAAGGGGTGTATACATAATCACATAATATTATTTTTTTGGGTAGGGGTGGGAGTGAGAGTAGGAGTGGGGGTGGGGTGGAGAGGGGGTAAGGGGTGTATACTTAATCACATAATATTTTTTTTAGTGGAGTGGGGTTGGGTGGTGGGGTGAGGTGGGATGGGGGGTTAGGGGTGTATACATAATCACATAATATTATTTTTTGTGTGGGGTTGGGGGTGGGGATGGAGGGTGGAGGTGGGGGTAAGAGATGTATACATAATCACTTAATATTATTTTTTTGGGGTGGGGTGGAGTTGGGCGGTGGGGTGCGGTGGGGTGGGGTGGGGGGTAAGGGGTGTATACATAATCACATAATATTATTTTTTTTAGTTGAGTGGAGTGGGGTAGTGGGGTGGGTGGATGGGTGGAATGGGATTGGGTGGTGGGGTGGGTAAGGGGTGTATACATAATCACATAATATTATTTTTTTAGGTGGGAGTGGGAGTGGGAGTGGGGGTGGGGTGAAGGGTGGGAGGTGTGGTGTGGGGGTAAGGAGTGTATACATAATCACATAATATTATTTTTTTGGGGTGGGGTGGGGTGGGGTGGGGTTGGGTTGGGATGCTCAAAAAATTCGATTTTTTCAGTTTTTTATCGAACCGGTACCGATTTTTTTCGGTTTTTTCGGTTTTTTTCGGTATCGATTTTTTGGTTTTTTTATACTTTTCGATACCGGTAGCTGTAATAAAAATTTTGAATTCGGTAAATACCGAGAAATCGAAAAAAAAACGAAAAATTGAAAAATTCAACACATCTCTTCATTTCCCTCGCTGAAGCCAAAGTTTTGAGTGCAATTTGATATGTTTTTTCTTTAACAAGACGGCGACGACCCATTTCTTGAACGAGCTCCCATAAGATATCAATGTTTCTTGCTTTCCCAAATATGTCGAGCATTTTGTTGAAAGTAATGGAAGTGTGGTGGAAATTGGGGTGTTTTTCGGGAAAATAGAAAGAATTTGTAAATGGGTCGCCATGAAAAAGGGAATTTGTTGCAGACTTGGAGGAAGAACTCATGGGTGAGTTGGAACTTGCAGTGGGTGAGGGAAGTGTGGAGTTTTGAGCCGGGGGAGTTTTGTTGTTGGTAGAGAATGGTGCAGACTCGAAGGAGGTGTGCTGGGTTGACTGCCACAGGTGTTGTTGGTATTATGGTGGTGTTGTTTGATTGGGTGGCAATGGCCCGACTGAGACTAACAATTGTAATTAACAATCATCAAAAGAATTAACCAAAAATTTCAAACTACAATTACTATTTACTACAACTATGATGGTTTTTTTTTGAAACACAACTATTATAGTTAAATACTCTTAGACTAACAATTGTAATTAGTATTTGTAAGAATTTAATTTACTAGTCTCATTTCTTAGTTTTAAAAAATTTGTTAATAATAAAAAAAATTATTTAATTATTGCGGTATAACTAAAAACCGAACCGAAAAAATCAGTACCGATTTTGTACAGAACCGGTACCAAAATCGGTTATTCGGTACCGGTATCGGTTCTTAATTTTCTGGGTTTTTCGGTTCAGTACTGGTTCAATTTTTTCGGTACCAGTTCGGTTTTTTAACGATGAGCACTCCTATGGTTGGGTGGTTGAGTGAAGTAGGGTGGGGTGGGGTGGGGTGGGGTGGCGTGGGGGGTAAGAGGTGTATACATAATCATATAATATTATTTTTTTTCAGGTGAGAGTGGGTGGGGGATAAGGGGTGTATACATAATCACATAATATTATTTTTTTAGGGGGGGTGGGGGTAAGGGGTGTATACATAATCACATAATATTATTTTTTTTAGTGGGGTGAGGGTGAGGGTGAGGGTGAGGATGGGGGTTGGGAGTGGGGCGGGTGGGTGGGTGGGGTGAGTAAGTGGGTGAGCTTCTTTAATATGTAAATATGGGTGGAAAGAACTTTTAATTTGAATTTGGAATAAAATATGGGTCGAAAAATGGTTAACCAGGTTGGACTTATATTTCTTTTTAAAAATATGGTTCCAAACTTTACCTAACCCAAATAAATAAAAATTGTTAACCAACCCATTTGGTTCCAGTTAATATGGGTTGACCCGACAGTTAACCAACTATATTACCAGGTCTACATCTAGCCCATATATGCAATTTTTGTCATGGGCCAAGGAGTTAGCTTTTAGTGGAACCGTTTTTCTTTTTCTTTTGTTTTTTTAGCAAAAGGCAAAAATATATTTTATTTATGAGAAATCAACTTAAATTTTTATATAGTGCAAGCACACTACTCATGCAAGGCACGAACAAATTTGCGAAATCGTTAGTATATAAAAGGATATGAAATCAAAATAAAATCTTATAGTATATATATTGCATTAAATTGAAAAAGTAAAATACTTAAAATCACAAATAATTTGTTTTAAAAAAAAATAAATCGCAAAGAAATAACTGAATTACTTATAGAGTCATGCTATACACTGCGAAAGTTTTTAACCAAATTATGATTATGACGTATATGCATATATAGAATAGGTAAGAATTAAGAATTGTCACTCTTTAACTTATTTTCCTCCTTCATATATAAAATATATGCAAAAAAAAATAAAAAAAAATTGACAATGAGCCTGTGACGCCCCCAAAATAGGTATACATCACCCATTCTGAGTCGCCAAATACATGGTACAGAAACACTCTGACTAGTTCCTGCTATATTCTCGCCTCTTGAGAAGAAAAATGGAACAAAAAGAAAAAGGGTGAGCTCAACTAACCTAGTAAAGAATATTATGACTAAGATAATATACAACAAATTATCATTACTCTTCAACAGAAAAAAATCTGATAGAATATAATAGACAACAAGTTTTAGATCAACAACCACTACAAGAAAATACTCTAACAGCGACCAACAATATCAGCGACCGCACCTCCGGTCGCAGATACTATTATTAGCGACCGCTAGTGGCGACCGCAAATGAATGTAGTTGCTGTTTTGTTTTAGCGACCAAATGCGGTCGCTAAGTGGTCGCTATTACAATTTTACCGCCTAAAAATTGGCTGGAAATATTGGCGCCCTATTTTTTTGCGACCTCTCACTACAGTCGCTGATACTTCCACATCATTAAATAGTCAGCGACAGCATGCGGTCGCTATTCACGGTCGCTGATTCTTTTAATCTATCAGGCAGACCTCGTTCGACAGTAGCTGAACCAGAAGAGAAAAAAAAAAGAGGGAGAAAGAAAAGGGAGAATAGGGAGAAGGGGAAGAAGAGGGAGAAGGCCACGCCACCGTCGCCACTGCTGCAGCCGCCGCCCACCCACCGCCACCGCCTCTCCCACTCTGCCATCGCCTCTCCTCTTGACTGTCAATTTCGCTGTCGGAGGTAAGGAAACTGTATAAATTTTGCAACTTAATTAGTCCTTTTGCAAGGATGTTTTATTAGTCCTTTTGGTTTTACTTTTCCTATTCATAGTTTATTGAACTTGTGATGCCAAAAAGGTTACACTACATATCCTAAAACTTAATATTGATGTCCTGATATATGTTATCAGAGTGTATTCTTCATTTCATTTATTTTTGTATTTTGTAATGGTGTTTTGTTGACGTCTATGGTAGTTGGCATCTGGAAATTAGAAATTATTTTTTATGCCCTAGAATAGAGGATGATTCCCCCCTCAGTCACTATGCTCGAGTAAAGATATAAGTATATATAGAAGAAGGTGAATTATGTTAGTACCAAACCTTGGAAAATTTCAATCATAAGCGGTGTCAATAACTAGAATTATGAACTGCTTATGGAGCTTGCTGTCTTAATTTCTTTGTGTGAAAACCCCTTTCTAGCGTGTCTTGTGTTAATCTATAGAAAACTGTGTTCAGGCAATTTGTCGTACTCGCTTTCTTTGTTCTTTACATTCTGTATTTGACATGCTTATATTTGAACATACTATATTTTTAAATTTAGCTTCTTCATGCCATTTTGGTATCATGTAATGAACTTTGTGGGTTACAAAGAATTACACCTATATATACATATATTTGTTATATACAACCTAATATAGTGGAAACTAATTGGAAAAACTTGCATACTGGTTGGTTCAGCAAACTATTTGGAAAGTCTGGTATGTTCATAAGGCATACTGGTTGGTTCAGCAAACATACTATATTTTTAAATTTAGCTTCTTCATGTCATTTTGATTTTATTTCAGTGTATAGATTCCTGGCGGTTCCCCCGCTAATCTTCCTATAAATTCCATTCCTAAAACCCCGTAGACTGCTTTGGTTTATCTAGTCTTGATACTGTTTTACCCATTGATAGACACAAACCTAGATTGGATCTAGAGCTGTAATTTGGTTTATTACTGTGTTTTCTAGAGCTGTAATTTGGTTTATCTAGTCTTGATACTGATTTATCGTTATTGTTTTGGTCTTATTATATTAGAAATTTGTATATTTCTCTTGGTTTGTGTCTTGGGAGCCTAGAAATGACTATATATACATGTTGCATGTTGTCGTGCATGTGGCTAGTCCATATTATAGGGGAGATTCTAGCGAATTTTTTTATTGGTCGGGTAGTTGTGAACATTTATACTATTAACGAGCCTATTGTTGATCCACTAGAGCCTATTAAGGGGCTATTGGAGTTGATGGGCTGAGCTTGGGGCCATGAGGCCACGCCAAGCTTAGCCAAGCCTCACGGGGCCAAGCCAAGCTTGGTTGTTAGCATGTTATAGAAGCTATAAATTGCTCAACCAAGTTGTGACTATCCCAAAACATAGAAATTATAGAGAGGGACCGTGACGGGCATAATCTTAAAACATGTTAGGCGCCTTAACACACTAGTTGATATGAATGAATCTCCAAGATACTCAAAAGTTGTATAACATTTAAAGTTTCTCATACTTCTTTAATTTGTATTCATTCGTTAACATCAAGTATGCTTAAATATTAATCATATGGTTACAAGTCTCAAGTCATATGATTATAAGTATGCTCTCAAGTCATATGATTACAAGTATGCTCTCAAGTCATATGCTTACAAGTATGCTGAAATGTTAATCATATGCATGCTTACAAGTATGCTCAAGTCATATGGTTACAAGTATGCTCAAGTCATATGTTAATTAACATTTATAATGTTGTCTGTAGTAGGTACCGTGGAATCATGGACCTCTATTTAGACCGTAGTTGGATGACACGACGAAAGTCAAGTGCCCAGATAGGTGTTACAACTAAATTTAGAGCTGGTTGCCAAGTGTTTTTGGAGTAATCGTATAGTCACCTGGAATGTATGAATGGTAAGTCGCAGATATAATGTCCATGTTTGAAGTGTAAGAATGTAAATTATATGGACAGAGACATGGTAAACTATCATTTATTTGTTTCTGGGTTCATGAGAAATTACGAAGAATGTTGGTGGGCACATGGGCAGAGAAGAGATGGTGGCATCACACAAGTACACAATTCGGGCAGTAGTACTCATCGTATGAATGAAATGGTTCATGATATTGCAGGGCCAGATTTTGATTGGGAGCAAGGCAGAGAGCAACCTATGAATTCTGATGCCAAAGACTTCTTTAAGTTGTTAGACGAGGGTAGCGAGCCATTATGGCATGGTTGCACCAAACACACTACATTGTCTGCAGTGGCGATATTACTTAACATCAAGGCTGATCACAACATGAGCCATGAGTATTTTGAGTCGCTCTTGAAGGCCATTAAGAGTATGTTGCCTGACGGTGAGAAATTACCTGGTAACTATTACTTTTATAAGAAAATGGTGAAGAAGTTGGGTCTTGGATATCAAAAGATCGATTCATGTCCCAACGATTACATGTTGTTTTATAAGGAAAATGAACAGATGACAAGGTGCACGTTTTGCAGTCATGATCGGTTTAGGCCTAATAAAGAGGGTGTGACTACAAAAAAATCAAGTATACCGTTTAAGATTCTAAGGTATTTTTCAATAACACATTGGCTAAAAAGATTGTACATGTCTTCAAGAACAGCTGAACATATGAGTTAGCATGCGAAATTTCCAGCTAAAGATGGAGAACTAAATCATCCCGCACATGGGAAGGCTTGGAAAGATTTCAACTTAGCACATCCTGGATTTGCATTGGAACCTAGAAATGTGAGGCTTGGATTGTCCACCGATGGTTTCAATCTGTTTGGCCACTCAGCTGTTCCGTACTCATGTTGGCCTGTGATTGTTACTCCGTACAACTTGCCTCCTTGGATGTGTATGAAACAGCCATACTTGTTTCTTTCACTCGTGGTTTCTGGTCCTAAGAGTCTTGGAAAGAACTTAGATGTTTACTTGAGACCTCTTATAGACGATAGGACACTTATAAGCGTTTATTGAATGAGCGCTATCCTGAAGGCACTCCACGTCCGTCTATCGATCAAGAGTTGTGGGAGAGGGCGTCTGTTGTGAAGAAAAACTACATTAAAGGTCAAGGACAACGACGACGCCCATCCTTCAGTGGCTCAGGCTACTTTTCTACCCAGTCTACACAGTCATCGAGCCATCCAGCTGTTCATACTCCGGCTGACTGTGTGAGAGCTATATGTCAAGATCAGGATCTTTTGAAGATACTGGGCGGACATCTGGGGGCTCTGAGTGCTGAGGAGTTAGCTGAAGCAGTAGCGGCAGCAGCAGCATCACAACACGGGGATGGCGACGAGGTATAAAATTAATTTGTTGTATATTGTCGTAATATACCAATATTAACATAATTAGTATATATTTGTAACTTGTTTTATTATTTTGTTAATTACAGGGTGATCAAGGAGGCGGTGATGCTTGATGTACCTGCTTTAGATTAGTTTTATAGTTATAGTATAAGTTTGAACTTGTATATTCATTCTTAGGATGTTTGTAAGTTACTTAAACAAGTTTTGAAATGTTATTAAATTTATTCAAAATCATATTAGTTTTGAATGGTTTATATACTAGTTTGGTGTATGTGTTGGTGGACGATGGATGTTTATATTGTTGTGTATGTTGTTGTTGGGTATGTGTGTTAGGATAAAACATGTACAAAACAGGTACAGGTTTTTAGGATTTCTGCAAAACAGCAAGATTCTGTTTTTTTATTTTTCCATATCAGCGACTGCGTGCGGTCGCTGATAAGTAATAGCGACGGATACTATTTGTGGACAACAGCGATCGCATCCGGTCGCTGATACCGGTCGCTGCCACGTGGAACACGTCAGCTTTGGCCCTAGACCATGCTGACTCAGCTTAGCGACCAGATTTGTCATTCCGGTCGCTCATAGCGGTTGCAGATATATCGGTCGCTAATAGTGGTCGCTGATGTGCATCTCAGCGACCAGATTTTGTGCGATGCCTTTCAGCAACAGCATGCGGTCGCTGATGGTTATTTGCGACTGTATGCGGTCATTGATAGGCGGTCGCTGATAAAGCTTTTTCTTGTAGTGAACTGCAGCGAAAACAGGAAATAACTGCAGTAAAGAATATTATGACTAAGATAATATTCAACAAATTATCATTAGTCTTCAACAGGAAAAAATCTGATAGAATATAATAGACAACAAGTTTTAGATCAACAACTGCAGCGGAAACAACAATCCATTAGAAGAGTCAAGTAGAGAATGAATTCTACTATCTTCTAAGATTTAAAAGTCCATCATCAATATTTTATTCATGTAACATCAATCAATATACATCTTGAATCAAATATTCATCTTTGCACTACAGGCCAAAGATATTCATCAGCTGGTTATGTTCATCTCAACACCTGTACATCTTAGCACTACGGGCCAAAGATATTCATCAGGAAATCATTCATCTTTGCTCTACAGGCCAAAGATATTCATCAGGAAATCATTCATCTTTGCACTACAGGCCAAAGATATTCAGTAATATTATCATTTAGGACTGAGGATGATGAACAATATTTTAAAGAAAGCAAATTCAGTGAGACAAAAGAACAAATATTAGGGATTCGTACTTCGGTTTATCAATGTTCAAAAACACGCCATAATATACCATAGTGGAGTAAAATTCAATAATAAAGAACAAAACATGGATACAGTCAAAGATAGTAACAAAAATAGACATCTAGGACAAAGAAGAGAAAATTTTATTTTTCAGTGAATAGTGCCGTATACGTGAATAGTGCCGTATACGTGAATAGTAACCCCGACACAAAAAGGTAGAAATTTTACAATAAAATTCATATCAATATTTCGGCAGAATGATATTGGAAGAAATAATATCATTTATAAAAAAAAATAACATCCCTTACCTCAAAAGAATAGTACTTCTGGCTAGAATATCAGACATAACTGTGACGCCCCCAAAATAGGTCCATTCCATCCAACCCATTCTGAGTCGTCAAATACATGGTACAGAAAACAACTACAACTTTATTACAACAATTGTCGTGCAAAATACAACAACACATATGATGTGAGTTTGGATACAAATATATACCAAATGTGACTCATGTTCCAACCGTGGACATCACCTCACAATAACACCTTACATAAAGGTATAGTCAAAAACTGTTTTAGAAATTAGAATCTTTGGGAAGTGCTCAAGGAAACCTTCGTACATGGGAGGCCACGCGTCTAGGTTATGATAGATATCATATGGCCACAGAATTATCCTTGGTTGACCCAATAGACCCCAAAGAAAAACGAGAAGATTACTATCATATTCTTCCCAATGGTGAGTCTTCTCTTGACTTATCATTATCTCCACTGTATCTAACTGAGAATTATACTTTAAACAAACACCAAGATTATATAGGTAGTGCTCGTATATATACTCAGCAAGTGGATGAGCACATCCCTGTCTTATGATGACACGAGGTTGTATGTCGTTAGACATCTTGTATGATAGTGGCAAACCACCCTTCCAACGTTGGGTAAACCTTACCCTATTGGATTCACCAAATATAACTACTAAATGAACTTTTCTATACTGCTTCGGGAGAACATCCACAGCTAGAGACCACCGTTCTATTTCCCCTTTACCCTCGCTCGACCCAGCTACACTCTTATTACCTGAAAGGAATTGTGAAGCAAAAGGGTGAGCACAACTAGCTCAGTAAAGAATATCATGACTAAAGATAATTAAATTATCAGTAGCCTTCATCGATAATAAATCAGAGATTTAGAACATATGGTAAATGATAAAAATTTCAACCATAGTTGCAGCGGAACGAGCAATCCATTATAAGAGTCAAATAGACTATAAAGTCTATTATCTTCTCCATGTTAAAAATCCATCAACAATGTTTTATCCCTGTAACATCAATCAACAGTTCCTTTCCACAATCATATGAATAACTCATAATCATAATTGTGATTCTAAATTTTTCTTCACACCCAGGACGAAGAATATTTTCATCACATGTCTTTACCTGAAACATCAAAGATCATGGTTATACCAAATCACAGTTCCTGTTCATAATCATACTAATAAATCCATCTTTGCACTACGACCAAAGATATTCAACAACAGTTTATCTTTGCACTACGGGCCAAAGATATTCATCAACAGACCATCTTTGCACTACAGGCCAAAGATATTCATCTACAATTCATCTTTGCACTACAGGCCAAAGATATTCCTCTACAATTCATCTTTGCACTACAGGCCAAAGATATTCCTCAACAATTCATATTTGCACTACATGCCAAATATATTCATATCTCAAAGAAATATATAATCATTTCAGAATTTATATACACCATAATTATAACCATGTTAATCAATTCATCTTTACACTTAAGCTAAAGATATTCAATTGTAAATTCAATGGTCATGATCATACCAGTCACAATTCAACTTTGCACTACAGGCCAAAGAGAACCCTAGTCATGATCATACCAATAATATACCCATCTTTACACTCCAGTGAAAGAGAAATTCAACATCAGGGTTATAAAAATATTATATATGATAATAAAATCAATATAATCAACATATAGATTTAATCTCAAGAGTAATATTCATAAATCAACTATAATTTGGTTAGTAAAAGAAACCAATTTTGTCGTGAATAGTAACTCGTGAATAGTAACTCATGAATAGTAACTCGTGAATAGTAACACCGACTCAAAAAGGTAGAAATTTCACAATAAAATTCATACCAATACTTCGATATAATGATATTGAAAGAATAACATTTCTTAAGCTTATAAACAATTTATTTAAATTGTTTACACTTTACTAATTAATGCATTTAATCATCACAAAATGTCAACTCTTAAGATTTCATCATCAATAACCAAAACCCTCATCAAAAATCTGCATATACCTCATATAGGATTCTCAAGTCATAAAATCCTATTTTCTAATTTTTTTACTTCACAAAACATATTTAATTCATTAACTCATAACTAGACCATTTTCATAAAAAATACCAAATCAATTCCAAAAATATTTCTTTTCTGGGATTTAACATAATATAGTCCCATAGTGAACATATATTTTTCTCAGAATTTTTAAAAGTCATTTACTATTTTTCATATGGTCAAAACAGCCGAATATTTAGACATTTATCAAAAATTGTACTTTTGTCCAAAAATTCTGAAATTAACAGAGTATACTTCCATCATATACATGTACTCCCAATAAAAATTTCATCAATTTTGGAGTTAACCACAAGAAATTATAAGCAGTTACTTTTAAAATAGTTTTTTCTCATAAAATTCATAACTCTCAATCTATACATCCAAAAATCACCATTTTTGGACACAATCAATAAAACTCATCAAAATATCATTTCAAATTTTTCCAGAATTTTTGAAGTTCAGAAAAATTACGAAACTGAAAAACATAACAACCCTTAAAATCCCTTAAAATCCCTTACTATCCCTTACCTCAAAAGAGCAGTACTTCTGACTGGATATCGGATATGATGCTGAAGGAAACTTGCACTGATGAATAGTAACTCACCAAGTATCTAAATACTCACAAAATACACTCAATAATCTAGAGAGAGAAAGAGAGAAAGCTTATATTTCTGGTGTGATTTTCAATTCTAACTTAGCCCTCTATTTATAGGAAAATTTTGGTAGGTTTGACCTGCAACCTGATGGCTTTACCTGCTACTATTCCCACCTACCACATTTGAATTATAATTCAGCACATTTCTTCACCAACCACAAGTGGGGCCCACCAATTCTAGAATTTTCCACCAAAATGATAAACTCCGAAAATTCAACAATTTCTGAACCAGTCATCTCGTAAAATTCATAACAAATCATACGTTCATTTTTAACGGTTCAAAATTTGTGGGCATATACTCAACTTATATATGTATAACATATCCAAAAATTACCACGATCCAACGGTCGGATTAAAAATTATAACCCCCGCAAAATATCTCAAAAACCCTGATTTTTAATACCTCCATTCCGATAAAAATACTGATAAAAGCCTCAACATTAACTCCTTTATTTTTAACCACAAAAATATATCCCTCATTTATATCCACATAAAATAAATATTTCCTTATCATATGAATCAATAATTAATTATTCACAAATAATATTACAGAATCACATTTATGACAACCAGGCCGTTCCCAGGAAAGAGGGGGCTTTCCAATAAGAATTTCTCCTTACTGGCGCGCAATTAGATAACCAAACCTCTCCTTAGACAGAACTTTCTAGACATTGCCAATAATGCTATCTAATAATATTATTCAAATAATATGAATTATTGATCTGATAATGGAGATGATGTGCATCAACAATTATTGAAACAACAATAATATAAAATATCAACGCAGCAATTATTGAATCAATAACATAAAATATTGAACAGTAATTACTGTGACAATTATTCAGTAGTGCCTTCTTACGTAAGAATCAATAATTTCAAAAATACTGTGCAATACCGTGTGCTACTATGTAATAACGCGTATTACTGTAATTTAACCACCGGGTATTCCAACAGTGTTAACGGTAACAACTACGCCGTTATTTGTAAAAACTCAAATTTGTCGTTTTCCTTCACCCGACAGTTATTCGTTATGGGGCCCACAAATAGCTGCGCCGTCGTACGAATATGCTCCGACAGAAAGAATATTCCATGACCAAACGAATATTCCCCGACAACAATGATTATTTTATAACCACTTGCTTATTTTGAAAAAAATTCACATATCACCCTTAACTTTAATATTTATCAATTTAACCATTTACTGAATAGTAATTATAAGAAAAATTGAATACTTTTATTTCATAAAATTCGGGGTCTTACAATAACACTGAAAGAAACTTGCACCATATAGCAACACTCAATGTATAAAAATACTCACAAAAATACGCTCGATAATATAGAGAGAGAAAACTTCAGATTCTGGTGTGATTTTTAATTCTAACCTAAGCACCCTATTTATAGAAAAATGCTTAGAACACTAAAGCAGAAAATTTAATAAAATATTAATATTTATAAAAATTTTCCACCCACTTTGAAAAATCTGAACTCAGCACATTTTCAATACAAGTGGGGCCCACCAACATAATAAAAACGTTTTTCTTAAAAAAAATTAAACTCAAAAAATCAATTATTTCAGAACTTCAATAATTCATAATAAATAGCCATTTTATCATAAAAATTCGAATCTTATGTCCATTTTATAAGAAATTTAATTCTCTACAACTTTGTAGCTTTAAATTTTTTTCAAATTCTAAACAGAAATTGACCGAAATTCACATACGGACGATTTTGCAGGCTATAATTAAATTTTAGTCAAAAACGGGGCTCACTAACATGTTTAACATGTTTTTAGTATTTATTGTAATAAAAATACTCTTCCTCCTCATTTATTCACACATTCATTGTAAAAATATCACAATTATTATATTATTATAATATTATAATATATTTAAATGAATTATTTTATCAGAAAAGATAAAATATCAATTTTTAACAATTGTCACTTTTCTAAAAATTCCTCCACATAAATAAATATTTTTCTTATCATATAAATCAATAATTAATTATTCACAAATAATATTACAGAATCACAATAATGATAACCCCGTTCCCAGGAAAGAGAGGATTTTTCGATAAGGATTTCTCCTTACTGGCGCGCAATTAGGTGACCAAACCTCTCCTTAGACAGAACTTCCTTAGACATTACCAATAATGTTATCTAATAATATTGTTAAAATAATATGAATTATTGATCCGATAATGAAAAATACTGTGAAATGACAATTATTGAATTGACAATATAAAATATCAACACAACAATTATTGAATCAATAAAATAAAATATTAAACAGTAATTACTGTACCAATTGTTGAGTAGCGTCTTCTTACGTAAGAATCAATAATTGGTGCAATACCGTGTGCTACTGTGCAACACCGCGTATTACTGTGTTTTAACCACCGGGTATTCCAACAGTGTTAACGGTAACAACTACGCCGTTATTTATAAAAAACTTATACTTGTCGTTTTCTTCATCCAATCGCTTTCCGTTATGGGGCCCACACAAGGCTGCGCCGTCGTACAAATATTCTCCGACAACAAGAATATTCCACGACCAAACGAATATTCATCGGCAAAAATGAATATTTTATAACCACTTGCTTATTTAAAATATTTGTGCATTTTACCCATAACTAACCACATTAATCAAATCAACCCTTATTATTTCAAAATAATAAATAGAGGAAATTCCATTTTATTCATAAAAGTTGAGATCTTACAACCTCCTCTCCTTATGAAATTTTATCCTCGAAATTGATGTACATACCTGGTGTTTCCAAAAGGTGAGGATACCATTAATAAAGACAACAACGAACTGAACCAAATATTCCTTGAATACTCGGTTCATCATATCCATGAAAGCCGCAGGAGCATTAGTCAATTCAAAAGACATGACTAGGAATTCATAATGCCCGTACCGAGTTCTAAAGACAGTCTTCAGAATATCCTCAGTTTTAATCTTCAGCTGATGATATCCAGAACGAAGATCGATCTTTGAAAAGAATTGTGCTTCTTGCAACTGGTCAAACATGTCATCAATGCGAGGTAGCGGATAACTATTCTTGATGGTGACATAGTTCAATTCCTAGTAGTCAATACAAAGTCGCATACTCCCGTCTTTCTTCTTTACGAATAAAACAGGAGCACCCCAAGGAGATGTACTAGGACGAATGAAATCGATGTCCAACAACTCTTGTAGTTGGACCTTTAACTCCTGAAGTTTAATAGGAGCCATTCGATATGAGATTCTAGAAATGAGTTTTGTATCAGGTTCAAGATCAATAAAGAATTCAACTTCACGTTCTGGGGGGAAGACCGGGAAGTTCTTCAGGAAATACGTCAGGAAATTCACTAACAACAGAAATATTATTCAAATATGACGTGTTTTTGTTAAAGTCCATGACATGGGCTAAAAAAGCTTGATATCCATTTTTTAATAAACGAATGGCTTTATAGTTTGATATAATAGTGATTGACTTTAGTGGTTTGGTTACTTAAATTCGCATAACAAGTTGGTTAGGAATATGAAAACTAACAACCTTACGAAAATAATTAATTTTGGCATGATGAGTAGTTAACCAATCAATCTCTAAAATCACATCAAAAGCAAGTATCTTTAAAGAGATAAGATCCACAGGTAATGTGATGGTGCCAACTTGGATCAAGTAAGATTTATAAGCAATAGATGTAATGAAAGTTTCTCCTAACGGAGTCTCAACAGATAAGTCAAAGTCTAATTTTTCTTGAGTCAAGTTCAAACGTTGAGCACAAGCAGGAGAGATAAAAGAATGGGTAGAACCGGTATCTAGTAAGGTATAAACTTCGTAAGAGTTTATGATTAGCTTATCCGTGATCACCTCGTTCGGGTTCCTCGCATTTTGGCCAATCACGACAAACGCTCTTCCAGGAACCGCTAACTTTGACTTGTCTGGGACAGCCTTTGGAGTCACAATCCCCGCTGAACTTAGTTTTGCTACAGTACAATCTAGAGCGATATGACCTTCCTTTCCAAAATTATAACATACCTTGAACTGTTGTGCGCAGTTTGGGCTGATGTGTCCCTCTTTCCCGCATTTATAACAAACGACCGGTGATCGTTCTCCTTTCCTAAAAACAGTTGGTACTGACGTCTTTTCGTTATCATTGTTGTGCCTTCTCTTTTTAAAATCTCCTCCCGACTCGCTTCTTCTATTATCATGGCCACGATTACCACCCGAGTGGTTACCGCTTTTATCCGAATGTTTTCCTCCTCGCTGGTTGTCATTGCTCCGATGATTGCTGCCACCGGTATGACCCTAGTTGTGGTCTCTCGGTTGAACGTACTCATTATCTCGCTCTAATAATTGAGCCATGTTTACAACATCTGAATATAGAGAAAATTTGTGAGAAATAAGATATTACCGAATCTCGGGTTTCAGACCTCTCAGAAACATTCGCGTCATACGTTTCTCATTCTCTACCAAATGAGGTGCAAACCTGGATAACTCCGCAAACTACGTCTCGTACTGGGACACCATCATATTGTTTTGTTCCAGTCTAATAAACTCTACCTCCTTCATATGACGAATACTTTCAGGAAAGTACTTGTCATTAAACAGTTTTTGAAATATTTCCCAAGACATATTGAGTGCGGTTGGCTGGGTACGCTTCACAGACTCCCACCAGTAGTCTGCCTCACCACGAAACATAAAGGTGGCGAATGGAACCTTTTGTTCCTCCGTGCATCCCAAGACATCAAATATCTTGATAATTTGTTTAACCCACGTTTCCGCCTTAATCGGATCTGGCTTTTCGATAAATTCTGGTGGTCCTAACTCTTTAAACTGCTTGGCTGTGATGAACAACGTGTTACTATCATTTCCACCCATATTTTGTACACGAGTCTCCCTCGTCTGATTTTGTATGAACTGTAAAAAGCTTCTAAATATCCCATCATTCATCGTTTGTTCGGTAATATTGTTTACAGGAGGAATATTGTCTTCCTGTTGTACGTTCCCCTGGTTGGTGATTAAAGGTGTCTCCACGGTCTCATTCACTCTATTGTAAACATTCTCAGCTGCCATTCTCAAATACTGCCATAAAATAAGGGTTAATTAAAGAAATTGACATACCACATAATACCCCTATATTATGGCCGACCAATAAATAAGCTTAGGTGGGATACACTAGCGAAGGATTTACTCGTCTCTCCCCTCCTAGTTCTATTCCCCGATCTCTGCCAGAGATCATATCCCTAAGCTTTGATACCAATTGTGACGCCCCCAAAATAGGTATACATCACCCATTCTGAGTCGTCAAATACATGGTACAGAAACAAATACAATATTATTAATACAATTGTCGTGCAAAATACGACAACACATATACTGTGAGTTTAAATACAAATATTGTCTAATAGACAGTATTCAAACTCCAAAGAAGTCCTCATTACAATTATTATCACACTATTTTATAAAATAGTGAGGACTGCTAAAACAACCGACTAGAAGCATTACTCCACACCCCGACTAGTTCTCGCTATATTCTCACTTCATGAGAAGAAAAATGGAACAAAAAGAAAAAGGATGAGCTCAACTAACCCAGTAAAGAATATTATGACTAAGATAATATTCAACAAATTATCATTAGTCTTCAACAGGAAAAAATCTGATAGAATATAATAGACAACAAGTTTTAGATCAACAACTGCAGCGGAAACAACAATCCATTAGAAGAGTCAAGTAGAGAATGAATTCTACTATTTTCTAAGATTTAAAAGTCCATCATCAATATTTTATCCCTGCAACATCAATCAATATACATCTTGAATCAAATATTCATCTTTGCACTACAGACCAAAGATATTCATCAGTTGGTCATGTTCATCTTAACACCTGTACATCTTAGCACTACGGGCCAAAGATATTCATCAGAAAATCATTTATCTTTGCTCTACAGGCCAAAGATATTCATCAGGAAATCATTCATCTTTGCACTACAGACCAAAGATATTCAGTAATATTATCATTTAGGACTGAGGATGATAAAAAATATTTTAAAGAAAACGAATCCAGTGAGACAAAAGAATAAATATTAGGAATTTGTACTTCGATTTATCCATGTTCAAAAACACCCCATAATATACCATAGTGGAGTAAAATTCAATAATAAAGATCAAAACATGAATACAATCAAAGATAGTAACAAAAGTAGACATCTGGGACAAAGAAGAGAAAATTTCATTTTTCGGTGAATAGTGTCGTATTCGTGAATAGTGCCGTATACGTGAATAGTAACCCCAGCACAAAAAGGTAGAAATTCCACAATAAAATTTATATCAATATTTTGGCATAATGATATTGGAAAAAATAATATCATTTATAAAAAAAATAACATCACTTACCTCAAAAGAATAGTACTTCTGGCTGAAATATTAGATATAAAGCTGAAGGAAACTTGCACCGTATAGCAACACTCAATGTATCAAAATACTCACAGAAATACGTTCGATGATATAGAGAGAGAAAACTTCAGATTCTGGTGTGATTTTCAATTCTAACCTAAGCACCCTATTTATAGGAAAATGCTTAGAATACCAAAGCAGAAAATTTAATAAAATATTAATATTTATAAAAATTTTCCACCCACTTTGAATAATCTGAACTCAGCACATTTTCAATACAAGTGGGGCCCACCAACATAATAAAAACATTTTTCTTAAAAAAATCTAAACTCAGAAAATCAATTATTCTGGAACTTCAATAATTCATAATAAATAGTCTTTTTATCAGAAAAATTCGAATCTTATGTCCATTTTATAAGAAATTTAATTCTCTACAACTTTGTAACTTTAAGTTTTTCTAAATTCTAAACAAAAATTGACCAAAATTCACATACGGATAATTTTGCAGGCTATAATCAAATTTTAGTCAAAAACGGGGTCCACTAACATGTTTAACATGTTTTTAGTATTTATTGTAATAAAAATACTCTTCCTCCTCATTTATTCACACATTTATTGTAAAAATATCACAATTATTATATTATTATAATATAATAATATATTTAAATGAATTATTTTATCAGAAAAGATAAAATATCAATTTTCAACAATTGTCACTTTTTAAAAAATTCCTCCACATAAATAATTATTTTTCTTATCATATAAATCAATAATTAATTATTTACAAATAATATTACAGAATCACATTAATGACAACCAGGTCGTTCCCAGGAAAGAGGGGACTTTTCGATAAGAATTTCTCCTTATTGACGCGCAATTAGGTGACTAAACTTCTCCTTAGACAGAACTTCCTTAGACATTGCCAATAATGCTATCTAATAATATTATTCAAATAATATGAATTATTGATACGATAATGGGAAATACTATGAAATGACAATTATTGAATCGACAATATAAAATATCAACGCAACAATTATTGAATCAATAAAATAAAATATTGAACAGTAATTATTGTAACAATTATTGAGTAGTGTCTTCTTACGTAAGAATCAATAATTGGTGCAATACCGTGTGCTACTGTGCAACACCGCGTATTACTGTGTTTTAACCACCGGGTATTCCAACAGTGTTAACGGTAACAACTACGCCGTTATTTATAAAAAACGTATACTTGTTGTTTTCTTCATCCAATCGCTTTTCGTTATGGGGCCCACACAAGGCTGCGCCGTCGTACAAATATTCCCCGACAACAAGAATATTCCACGACCACACAAATATTCACCGACAAAAATGAATATTTTATAACCACTTGCTTATTTGAAATATTTACGCATTTTACCCATAACTAACCACATTAATCAAATCAACACTTACTATTTCAAAATAATAAATAGAGAAAATTCTATTTTATTAATAAAAGTTGGGGTCTTACAGAGCCGATATAACGAGAATATGTCCCAAATTGGTTTTCAAGCGGAATCCCTTGACGGCTAGAAGTTGGAACTTCCTCATTGCTAGATATGGATCTAGAATTTTTTTGGGGTAAACAAAATCATTTAAAAATAATGAAAATAACTAGATTCAAACTATATCTAATGAAAAGACTTTGATCTTAAAAAAAATCTCAAACAAAATTATCGATAAAAAAGGAGTTAAGTTCAAGCAAAATCCATAAATCGACCAAAGGGATATCACAGGGTGATTAGGAGGAGATTTTAATTGTAGGAAATCCTTCCTAACCATCCATAATCCTAACGTGGATTCTACACATCCTAGATAGGATCTAGGATGCTGGGATAGCCCACAAATGAAAAGAAAATCGTACTATAAATCTGTCCCAAGCACAACAATGTATAATAAACAAGATCTATACTAGATCTAATAAATCTATATCGAATCTACATAAAAATTGAATCTTTTACCAAAACAAACAAGATATATATTAGATCTACATTGAATCTACATAAAGAGTAAACCTTTCGCCACAAAATTGAATTTATGCCAGATCTATATTAAATATACAAAAGATCAAGTATTTCACCTTGGGAATGGTGAAATCCTCCTCTTTGAGCTTAGAACTAATTTGATGAAATTTGCTAGATGTAGATTGAAACTAGAGAGATTTTTTTCTCTTCATATTTCTCACCTATAAGAACAATTTTTCTCTCTCTAACAATGTCTCCATCTCTAAAATAGTTGAAAATTTGTGCTTATATTGACCACCAAAGTCAGCCGCAGGTGGCCTAAGGTGGGGCCCACCAGCTCGGTTGAATTCAATTTTCCGTGCTGTGCGCTTGAATATCCATAACTTTTAATTCGGGAGGAGTTAAGAGACGTGTCATACAATTTTGAAAAACTCTTTTCAATAACATCGTAATTATATAAGAAATTTTCAAATTTAAGTTCGTGGAGAGAGAAAAAGGGGGAAAACCATCTATTCGTAGATGACGACTAGTCATTCGTCTTACCATGTATAATCTTTTGCTCGAAGATCATCGTAGGAGCTTCGAACACTTGTTCTGAACTGACTTGCCATGGTTAGAGAAAAGGTAGAAAAAATTAAAAAAATTCTAGTGTCTACATAATATATATAATAATTTTTATTCTCAAAATATACAAATAAAAATAAAAAATAAATATAAATTATTGTTTTTAAAATTAAAATAAATACACATCACATTATCAAACTTACATAAAAAGTTTAAATTTTACAAAAGTAATTTATATAATCAACAATTTTTTATCAAAGTTGAATTGGCATTGAAGAATATTATGACAATTATAAAATATATCAATACATAAAATTAGATGAAATCATAAAATTATAAAAAAAATCCCACTTATTATACCTGAAGATTGTCAATAATCATCAAAAGTCAATGTAAATATTTATAATATATATTATTTTTTGCGATAGAATAAATTAGTATTTTTCTTACTTTTTTTTTATCTGAAAGTTGGGAGATTATATACTACAAACAAAAATTGAGAAATAAAACCGGCTCTGGGGCTACCAACGAACTTTCTGGTGCGGAGTTTGAGCTTCCTTCCCTCAACACTTGCTATAATAATCTTCATTGTAATAATTACACACATTATTATATATTAATTTCATGCACTTAATTTATTATCTTGATTAATGTTACTTAATTGATAAGAAATTCATCAAACTAAACTAATAATACTAAATTTGTGTGAGAATTTGGGGATTTTTTAGATATCTCTGCCACCAATCATGGGAGTGGCATTACCACCGTCGTCTCCTCCATCCACGGCGGCTATCGACGGCAGAACTTACCACAAAGATGCGGAATCCATATTCCGCACAAAGCCGGTATCGGAAATTCGAAACGTGGAAGCCGCCACCAGAAAACTGATCCAGGACAAGAGCGAGGAGCTCCGGCAACTCGTCGGCAATCGGTACCGAGATCTCATCGATTCTGCCGATTCCATTGTTCTCATGAAAAACTCCGCCGAATTTATATCGGCAAATATCTCCGCCGTTCACCACTCAATTCTACATTCTCTCTCCTCCACTTCCACGGCCAATTCCGTCGTTACTCCAAACCCTACCCGATCTAAAACCTACGGCATTGCGTGTCGGGTCAAATATTTAGTGGATACGCCGGAAAATATTTGGGGTCACCTCGACGAATCCATGTTTCTCGAGGCTGCCACTCGCTACATGCGAGCCAAGCAGGTTCATCAATGTTTAAATCAAAATGGTTCCAATAACAAAAAAGCGCTTTCGAATTTTGCTTTACTGCAGCATCAGTGGCAGATCGTGGAGAGTTTCAAGACACAGATTTCGCAGCGCAGCCGTGAGCGGTTGTTGCTGGATTTGTCTCTTGGCCTTGGGATTGCTGCCTATGCTGATGCTCTAGCTGCTGTTGCAGTTATAGACGAGCTTGATCCGAATCAGGTTTTATCTTTGTTTCTTGATTCGAGAAAGTCTTGCATTTGTCAAAAATTAAGTGTGTGTTCAAATGCTAGTGTTATTAGCTCTGATGTGATTACGGTATTTTGTGAAGTGTTGAAAATAATTCAGGCTAGTATAGGTCAAGTAGGGGTATTGTTTTTGCAAGTATTGAATGATATGCCATTGTTTTATAAAACTATATTGAGTGCCCCTCCTGCGTCTCAATTGTTTGGTGGAATACCCAATCCAGATGAAGAAATTAGGTTGTGGAAATCATTTAGGGATAAATTAGAATCTGTAATGGTAATGCTTGACCGGGATTATATTGCCAAATCGTGTTCTGTTTGGTTGAGGAAATGTGGTAAAGAGATTGTTACTAAGATTAATGGGATGTACTTAATTGATGTGATCAATAGTGGTCGACAGCTTGCTGCTGCCGAGAAGTTGATACGGGAAATAATGGATGGGAAGCAAGTGCTGGAAGGAAGTCTGGATTGGCTCAAGAGTGTTTTTGGTTCTGAGATTGAGTTGCCATGGAATAGAACTCGTGAACTTGTTTTGGGTGATGACACAGATCTATGGGACGAGATATTTGAAGATGCTTTTGTTCGGAGGATGGAAGCAATCATTGACTCAGGGTTTAATGAGTTGAATAAAGCTGTTAATGTGAAGGAGTCTATTTGTGGTATTGCCGAGACTCCTGGTGACCGAGTTGATTTTCAGGCTTACTTGAATAGATCTCCAATATGTGGTGGGGTTTGGTTCATGGAGGTAATTAATAAAAAGGGTGGTTCAGTAACTGGTTCTAAAGCTCAGCCCGAGGAGAATGATTTCCGCACCTGTCTCACTGCTTACCTTGGGGCCGAAATCAGCCGGATAAGAGATGCAGTGGACAGCCACTGTGAAACTGTCCTTGAGGACCTACTGAACTTCTTAGAATCTCCAAAGGCCTCTTTGAGGTTAAAGGGCTTAGCACCTTATCTGCAAAACAAATGTTATGGGAGTATGTCGACCATACTGATGGAACTCAAGAATGAGATGGAGCAGTTATACAGTGCTATGGAAAATGGCAGCATGGAAGGTGAGCCTGTGCCACCACCAGCTATAATTGTTCAGAGATCTCTATTTATCGGGCGACTCTTGTTTTCATTCCAGAAGCACTCGAGGCACATTCCAGTGATACTTGGTTCACCAAGGTTTTGGGTGAACGAAGCTAAGGCAACCGTCTCTTGTAAGTCACCATCCATGTTGAGGTATTCTAGATCTTCAATTGATTCTCCCAGGGCTGATAGCCCTGGAAAGAGTACGGGCGATTCCTTGAAAAGACAAACATCTCTGGCCACTGCTGCTATGTTTGGAGTGAATGACAGTTCAAACCCACAGCTTGAAGAACTTAACAGAATAACACAAGATCTTTGCATTAGAGCTCACAACTTGTGGATATCTTGGGTTTCGGGTGAACTTTCAGCCATTCTCTCTCGCGATCTCGTGCAAGATGATACTTTATCAGCAACAGCTCCCTTGAGAGTAAGTGCCTTTAACAATGTACCGACTGAAGTTAGTTTCTTCTGATTGGTTCCTGTTTTCATTCTTGTTCTTTTTAATGTTTTTTCCTTCTTTTATCTGAAATTGTGTTTTTCTGTATATAGTTCAGACTACTGGAAATAACTCGTATTACATCTTGAAAT
This sequence comes from Panax notoginseng, assembly GCA_016801055.1. Classification (NCBI taxonomy): domain Eukaryota; kingdom Viridiplantae; phylum Streptophyta; class Magnoliopsida; order Apiales; family Araliaceae; genus Panax; species Panax notoginseng. The sequence continues at coordinate 137,838,206 of CM029012.1, read as the reverse complement.
GCACATTGTGAATCATGTTGCACTCGATAGCTGGAATAGATTTCAACAGTACAGCCATTTTTAAGAATTAAGATAGACCTCTATGGGTCTTTGAATTTGTTAACTTATATTGGACGCTTTGCATATACATTTGACTTATGTTTTTGCTATTCAATTTTTCATCTACTTTTTGTGAAAGAAAACTGTTTTTTGCCTTTGAAAATGACATATTTCAACAACGTGAACTATTGAAGTTCACCCCTACCAAATCACATTATAGTGTATATCATATCCTTGCTCCTTGCTCCCTGCTCCCTGCTCCCTGCTCCCTGCTCCCTGCTCCCCTTTCACATAGTAAAATATAATGCGCTCCAATTAGCATCTCTAATCTGTTGAGAAAGATTATGATGTTGTACTTAGATATAAACTAGTTGCACTTCTAATCCTTTACAATTTGGATGTCATTTTTGGAACTTAATAGACATTTGACTAGCAAAATGTGTGAACTTACTCAAAAGTATTTAAATAATAAAACAAAACCCATAGGTGAAAACGTCTACAGATGTCCATTACGATGTAAGAAATCTAGATACTTTTGACTCCTTATCTTTGATAAGGTAAAAACTTCCAAAATAGAACACATTGAGCCAATTTCCTGAAATTTTTCTTTCCCTATTTTAAACTCATTGAGTTTTTATGAACTGCATCAGAAGCTTGATGTAGTATTCTTTTAGCCTCAAAAGCTAGTAATTCCCCTCCCTCAAAAAATGGAATTAACTCAAAAGTGCCTTACAATGATAAGTTTGCTTGTCTGTATAGAAGGAAAGTTCTCACCTGGTTAGTGGTGCACAACTTACATTGTTGGAATCATATGGCTTCACTTCCTAGGTCTAGCCACATATCCTATTGTACATCTGCTTTGAGGTTGATGCTTAAAGAATTAGCATATAAGCAAGCGTCTATATTCATGAAGAACATGCACAAATCTTTTGAGGGGAAAACTTGACATCTTTTTTTGTTTTGCTGGAGGAAAAATTGAACCGTCTTCCTTTATTTATACAACTTTATTGTTGTCTTGCTGATTGGAAACTTAATGTTTGATAACTCCAAAAAATTTAGCCAACTCATCTCTCATAGGAAACACCTTATAAAGCTGAACTTGAAGTCATTTTCCTGCTGACTCGTAAGTTTTAACTCATTGCATCTTCTTGAACTCTGGCTGGTGAATGTTTTGCCCTTGTGATGTGCATTAGTGCATCTTTAACTTCTTCTATGTTTTTATTTTTAAATGCTTACATCCAATATCATTGCTGTTTTAAATATTATTTGTGAATTGATAACTGGATGTTCCTCTAAATACCTTAAGCTTAATCATCTTTTAAGTGTTGGTAGGGTTGGGAGGAGACAGTAGTCAAGCAAGAGCAGTCTGCTGAGAGCCCATCGGAGATGAAAATATCACTCCCATCCATGCCTTCCCTTTATATGACCTCATTTCTATTTCAAGCTTGTGAAGAAATTCATCGAGTTGGAGGCCATATTCTTGACAAACTAATTCTACAGAGTTTTGCTTCAAAGCTATTGGAAAAGGTACTCTATTTACTTTTAACATTTGATTGATCGTTATATTCCATAAGTTATAGCTATTTGCCATGATCTCAGATTCTGAATTGATGGGAAACCTGAGTGGATGGCGTTTTAGCAAGTATTAAGTCGCATTGAAATCTTAATGATCGTTATCATGGAAATTCATGGCCTTTTTTTTCACTTTTTATTATTGTGCTATAATGAATTATGTAATTATCGGTGATAAAGTGACACCATGACTAAATCAATTCCTTAGCCTTTTTCATACATCATTTAAGAGTGAATTTGGTAAAAAGTCAATGTCTTGGATACATTTAGGACCGGAAAGCTGAAGGTCTTTGACCAGGTTATATCTTCAGAAATGGTTACAAAAGTGCGGGCTTTGGAGGGTGGTGGCAGGGAAGCATGAGAGTGGCCTCAAAACTGGTGAAAATATGTCATGGAGTTATAAAGAGCATAATGTTCAAGGCGCCACGGTATGGGTAATCAATTGGGTCCATTGTGCAATCACTTGAATTTGTTGATTATTTGGAACATCAATTCAAACTTGCAAATGGTGCAAGTATGCCACTTCGTGCAAATAATGCACAATTTGAGATCTATTTACCGTCTATCCTTCCCAGCGCCATGCATAAGCGGGATGCTGTTGGTAATATACCTGTTCTAACTTTTCAGGGGTCGTTGCATGGTTCAATGGTAAATAAATCTAACAAACTTATGAATGTCCATTTCAAGCAAATATGACAACAACTAGCTCTAAACCTAATATATCATTCCCTGATGTCGTGTTGCAAACAGTGAATGTGATTGAGTGTAAATTTCAGGATAGAAATTTTGCATATCCTCTTTCAACAAATTTATAATGCATCTTTCCATTCATCTATTTGATAACGTCATCAGATTTGTTTACATAGTATTGTTTCCTATAAGAAGGTTCTATTTAATCTGGTCAATTACATTGGCTATAATATATTTTATGCAGGTCATTGGTATATATGGAGACTTCCTTTCAACCGAAGAGGTTCATGGATCCCAAGTATCGGAGAAAGGAGTGTTGCAGGTTCTTTTAGATTTAAGATTTGCAGCTGACATTTTTTCTGGGGGAGATTCCAGTGGAAGCAAGGAGGTGTCAAAAACTCCAAAAGTAAAGTCTCCTTTTACACGGAGGCAAGATATACACCAAACAAAGTCAATCAGCAGAGAGCGTATAAATGGGTTGGTTAATCGCCTTACACAGAGGCTGGATCCAATAGACTGGCTCACGTAAGTTTTTCTAACCAGCTGTTATCTTGTATGCAAAAAAGTTTGGATTTCATCAAGTTTTTTCTATGGTTTGACTTCTTCTTTCCATGATCATTACTTTCATATAAAGGATCATTTTGAAGTTTCTTTCTTTTTCTTTTTCCCCTAAACATCCTTTGTTCCAAGTTTCCTTTTAACTGCGATTTCTTATCAGTTGTTTTAGTCATACAAAGTGAGAGCATGAAAGTAATAAAACCTACACATCTCAGTTGATTGAATCTATGGTTCCTATTACTGGCCCGTGTTCTTGTCATTATATTTCCCAACCGGTAAAACCCAGTTAATCCACTTTACTGGCTTTATAGCCTGGTCATGAATATGAACCATACTGGGAGATGCATCTTCAAACGATGACAAGTTGATTATTCTTCATACACAAGTACGAAAAGAGGCGTAAAGTGCGTTTAGAGTTGTGACCCAATATTGAAACAGGAGAAGACTTGATCTAATCTAAAACATTTAGCTTTACAGCTGCAAGTTCACAAATACAAAGAGAGAATCAATTGTATGAAACAAGAAAGAAAGTTAATAAGTTAAAATAACGTGGTTTCTGTGTTTGGCCTTTCATTAATTCGGCAAGGTTATTGGTATACTTCTCAGAATGAATCAATTTTCAAAATTATATTTTCTTTAGGTTGTAAAGATTAAAAGAAGTTCCCTAATTGAATCTAGTATTTTCCGCAGGGAAGAAAATTGCAGAGAACTGAATCGTCATTTTGTGGTTTCTTGATACTTGGGCATTTTTTCTAATGCAATTTTTTATGAAAATAATTGACCAAATAAATTGTGGTTATTGTTCTCTGAGCATTTATATCTGAAAATAGAAAACCATTTAAAAAATCTGCCTTATGGAACTCCATATTACCATAAGTTTTCAGTTTATTTTTTTGACTGAATTCATTTCATAGAATGAGAATATCTGACATACTCCTGTCCTGCAAAGTTTGGCACAACTAAGTTTTTTTTTTAAAATTTTTAAATCTCAAGATGATAGTCACTCTTTCTAAAATAAAGGGAAAGAAGATACTTTTTGACGTGGTCCGATGCAAGTACAGGCACATGTCTATGCTGGAGTATCTTTAGGTTAATAGTGCAAAGTTTGGCACAACAAAGTTTTTTTTTAAATCTTTTTTTTTTAATTTTTAAATCTCAAGATGATAGTCACTCTTTCAAAAATAAAGGGAAAGAAGATACTTTTTGATGTGGTCCGATGCAAGTACAGGCACATGTCTATGCTGGAGTATCTTAAGGTTAATAGTAAACTAGATTTTCGGTTTTCACAAATTAATTACCTTAATTTGAGTGAAATCACCAGATGTGATAATACTTGCAGGATGGACATAACAAGGAAACTCCATTGATATGTTATGTTGTGTTTAACTTATTGTTCTGCCTGTCTATATGTTTCTCTGCCTCCCCTCATCCACATCTTAATGGTACTAGAATAACCATATCTACAGATGGTGATTTTGTTTGATTATTTACTCATTTCAGGTATGAGCCATACCTTTGGGAGAATGAGAGACAGTCCTACCTACGCCATGCTGTCCTCTTTGGGTTCTTTGTGCAACTTAATCGGATGTACACAGATACCGTGCAAAAATTGCCTACTAATTCTGAGTCCAATATAATGAGATGCTCCACGGTTCCTCGCTTTAAATACCTTCCAATCAGGTTCATGTTATTATTGCTTTCAACAAATCTGTTTATCATTCCATAGGATTTGTGCATGTATATTCATTAATAGTATCTTCTCATAAATGCCAATGGCATAAATTTCACATGTTGATGGTGGCTGGCATATCGGTCTTTCTTCTTGTTTGAGATAATTTACATATTGGGTTTTTTTAAAACAAAATAAATAAGAAATACAGTCCCTAGTGCTATAAATTTACTACTAGATCCACTTTGAAGCGACTTCTAAATAACATATATTTTCCAGTGCTCCGGCATTGTCAGCGAAGGGAACAACTAAGGCATCTATCTCAACATCTATGGATGATATTTCTTCAAGAAATTCGTGGAAAGGTTACATGAATGATGAACTCTCCCGAAAGATTGATATTGACAAGGATTCAGGTTTTGGGGTGGCAACACCATTTTTGAAGTCTTTCATGCAGGTAAAAAAACTTCCTGTGCATTTAAATTTGAACAATTGAATATTGAACTTCTTTAATTTTAGGAGTAGCAAGATGTTACTCTTAGTTTGGTTTTGCACACGAGAAGGTGAGATCTTGAGCACAAGTTTATCTAAGAAATTTTTGCACGGACTCAGCTTTGTAACTAGACAAGCGTGTGAGACTTAATTTGCATTTGCTATTCAACCATCAACTTCCCGTCCTCAAGACATCAGTATTCTTCCTTGGCTGACCCACCTAGTGCACATAGGGATGGGTGGTGTACTGGTGTATATTAAACATGGTACACTCCCTGTCCCATTTTAAGCCCCTTTGGCACATAGTTTACCAAGAGGACTTTAACTTTGCTTTGCATTATTTCTTTAAAAGTAATGCACTGGTATATGGCACATAGTTTATCTATGTGCTTGATGTACGACAGTGATATCCAGTGTTATAATCCATCCCTTTTCAGCAAATCTAGGCAGCAAACTGATTATCTTTGTGTATTGCCAGGTTGGCAGCAGATTCGGGGAGAGCACGCTGAAATTGGGTTCCATATTAACAGATGGGCAAGGCAGGTTTGGTGACATATTACCTGCCCAAGCCGCAGGGCTTTTTTCATCATTTACAGCCACCAGATCAGATTATTGACTACTACCCCATGCACCTTTTTTCTTTCCTTCTTCTGGGTTCAAATTATGGTCACTACAGTCCGAACCTTGTGTCAGAAATCTGTCTGAGAGAGGTGTAGTAGGGAAGAGTATTGTGAAGCAGCTAAGGTGTTTCGAGTGAAAATTACATAAAATGGAAAGATGTGAAGATACGGGAGTGAATTCGTAAATTTATTTTGTATTTTATAGGGACGGGGTAAATTTATAGAGGACTAGGTGAACTATTTATAGCTTGTCAAGTTAAAAATCAGTTTAGAGAGGAAATGAAAAATGAATACAGGTTTTTCTGGTACTCCCAGAATGGTGTTGGCGTTCCTTTCTTTACATGTATGCTAGCTTACCATTATTTTTTGGGTAGATTGCTGTAGGAGAGAATAAAGAAAATAGATTCAATAAAATTTCCTAATAATTACCATTCCTAACTCAAAATACATTTTGAAGTTGCATTTTGTTTTTCCAAGTATAAATTACAAACTGACCAAATGTGATAGAGATAGTATAGAGGTAAAATAAAATAAAATTCTATTGGGCAAGGCCACAACTACCCCAATTTGAATTTCATAAATTATATACTATAGAATTCATATACTACATTCATTCCATAATAATTTATCGACTTTTTAGAAAAAAATAATTTATTCCAATTTATTTACCCTTTACAACTTTTTTTTAGGAAAATAAATTATTTACTTTTCTGTATCACCCCTCAGTATCCCAACAAATTTTCTTTCTCCTTTGTATTAGTAATTTTCAACTTTATTTATGATAAAGGGGTAGTAATAAAATTTTATACAAATTTTAGTTATTAAATGATAGTATTAAATAAATTTCTTAATTCATGCGTATGAAACTATTATTATGGAAAGGACCTAGTATTATAAAAATACAATATATGATATTTTTAATTAAACATTCAAACTACTGTATAATTAATATATATAAATATATATATCGTATTTGTAATTTTAAAATAATTTATTATATTCAAGAAAAAGAGAGATGAATTTTAAACATAATAATATATTATTTAATATATACACAATTGGAGAGAGAGAGAGACTAAGAGATGAATTTGTTATCTAATGTGCTATCTATTGCATTTTGATTTGTCTGTTATTATTACTCTCTCCATTCGCTAAATTTGCAAGTATTAAGTATGTTTTTGTTTTGTGTTTACCCTTAAAATAGTAGTTGTTAATTTAGTAGTGATATCATGATAATGAAATTTTGTTGGCAAACTTGAGGATATTGTGTCATTTTATATTACCAAAGAATGCATTGTTCTTCAAGGGACATTTGGTTTAGTTGGAGCAAATTTTTACGAAAAGGAGCATGCATGCATATCTATCGTACCCACTTTTTATTGATTTGATCTCCTTTTCCAGTGATGCCAATTGTTTGGAGATGGGTTAAAGGACCTATGTGGCTGCATTTTCTCGTTGGTGTAAGGCTCTCAGTACTACTGTGTTGTTTGGATTGCCTTTTTGCATGATTTATGGTTTGTTTTCTTTGTTAGATTCCCCCCATATGACTTCAGGGATCCCGTGAGACTTAAATTATGCGTTGTAATCTCCTCTTTTAATCAATAAAATCTTCTTTTAACAAAAATAAGTCATCCATAAAGTTATGTACTTTAGAAATTAAGTCTTTAATTCTGGAAATGCGCCTAGGTGACCTTATCCAATTGTGAGCTTGCTGATCCTTGTAAATTTTGTGCTGAAGTACAAAGGTATCTTTAATGATAAGTGATCTCGTTACTTTGGAATACACACTTAGCTGCCTTTTTTAAAGCATCTTCAATACACCTTAATTCTCTTATGAACTGCACTCTTAAAAGATATATAGTAGCACTTTAGCAGGCACGATGCGCAGTACATTGCAGTCTTGGATGATTAAAGACTCTTGAAATATTTTTCTCATGCAATTCCAGTTATCTGTCAAGAGGTTTGCGACACTGTGCTTAGTTCTCTATTTTAAAAAGTTTCCTTGGCATTAATTAAAATCATTTAAGCCTTAGAGGGGAGCAAATATTACCTGCACATTTCCTGCTAATTATACTCACCTTAAAATTACAACGTTGAGTAATCTTCTATTTCAACTTCTAGCACCTTGGTCCTTGACAACATTTATAATTCCTCTCGACTAACCATCTTGAGGATTCTACGCTCCTCTATGGAACCTCAATTTCCACCTATCTTTTTTTTTCCACAGTTTTTAAGCTTTTAGTCTTTTAGAACCCCAGAAAGATCATGGTGGTTTGCAACTTGTGAACTCATTTGTTTCTGAATTGTTTTAACTCTGTTCAAAGATAAGTCAGAACACCATTTAAACCAGCTAATTTGATGGACTTGTCAGTGAATAATATGATAAAGTGACATGGGACTTCACCCCTGAACACGTGTGAAGGCTTCATCTTGGCATTTGCTACACTGCTGTTTAGTTTATTTACTTACTCCTGATGCAATAGTGGGTAATTTTCTTTTTATTATAGGTTGATGAGTTTGACTTTTGTAAGTATTAGCTTCCCTCCAAATAATTTATTCACAAAATATTTTAATGAACTGAACTGTCTTTTCTTCGTTTGATAGTTAAAATTGCTTGATTGCGTATTTGCGTGTTGTAAGTTCCCCATGCAATACTCGTCCTTGAGACCTATATCAGGTAATCTTGATTACTTTACTATTTTAGCTAGAGGGCATCACGCCAGGAAGTTTCCCATGTTAAATATAGGCCACTTCATTACCTTGGTGTTTTAGTTGAAGGAAAAAATATCCGAGAATAGGTTTTTAAAAGAAAATGAAATAAAACAAGGATGTCTTTACATTTAAAGTACAAATTTGTTACCCAGTACTCGGTTAGATTAGCACGATTTGAATCTTCGTACAATTTCTTATATCCTCAAGATCTTCCTCCTATGATCTTATGTTGAACCTGGAGGGTGGTCTCCAAAGCACCCTTTTAGAAAAACCTTAACTTTGTTTTTTCTAAGCTGAAAGAGATAATATATATTTTTGTTTTTCCTCTGATAGAAAAGTCTACCTATACGTTTCTGATCAATAATATATATATATATATATATATATATATATATATATATATATATATATATATATATATATATATATAATAACATAGATCCTTACCATCTCTCAAGAAGTTGGTCTATATTAAGCTAGGAAAGGGATCTTTAAGAGATTCCTCTATTGACTCGAATATTTATCTAGATATTATTATCTAATAATAATATTAAAAATAAATATTAGTTACAATTAATTCCACCAAATAATTGTAATTGCACTTCAGTCCAGGAATTAATTAAATAAACCCTTTACCAATAAACTGTAAATATTTCCTTTATAAATGTACATAAATATTTCAGAATCAATTAATATAATTCAAATACATTTAAATTAATTTCATAAGTCCATGATTTATCTCTATTTGATTATAAATTGATTTAACAATTAAATTAACCATTTTAATAATAAATATTAAAAGACTCTGCTAAGATTCTATGATTAATGATATTATGAAAAATCTTATAAATGTTTTGACAATAATAATGTTCGTAATACTAATTAAATATATTAATCGACATTACGAGGTATTAATTAACACGATGTAATCTCACTCATTGGCACATCAAATTTATATATATATATATATATATATATATATATATATATATATATATATATATATATATATATATATATATACAATATCAAGTCTACTATAATTTCAAAATTAAGAAATTTTACTAATTAATATTTACGTGAAAATATTTTATAAATAAAATATTATCACATGAGCCGTTTAATGCACACTGTTAATGCATTAGTACTTTAATTAAAAGTCCAACTTCCATGATCAAAATAAATCATTTCTGTTAAAGTACTATAACCTACATGATAATATCTCCAAATTATCCTAGGTTACAAATCATTATTTTTTTATTTATATATTACATATGATTTATATCTTCTGTGTATAACATTTATTTATACACATAAACCATAACATATATAATATGGAGATATATATAAACAAACTAAATAATTATTTAATGAATGATGAATCAATGTCTAACATAAATAAATAAATAGATAAAAAGGATTTTTATAGCAAAAAAATCTAACATTAGTTATTTCTCTTTTGCTTTTGTTGAGTTTTGTACATGTCTCTTATTGAATGCAGGCCCCTCCCGTGATAGTTTTCTCTTCCGCTTGTGCAGGATTAGCAGGTTAGAGTTTCTCAATAATGTCTCGTATTGGCATACTCTTTGCTTGTGCTTGGTTACATGTATTATTTTCAATGTATGCATAATTTTGGAGAAACTTTTTAATATGATAACTCCAGCAAAATCCTCCATCATTCTCTTTAAACTGCACTTTCTTTGTGTTATTTTTAATCTAAATATGTCTCTACACATGCTATATTGTGGAGATTTTCTTGCAAGTTATTCTGGAACTGCAACCATGTTTTTTTTAATAAAATGTACAACAGCTTCTATTTATTTCTGATAATACATATTTTTGCTATTTCCTTTTTGGGTTTTGTGGTTGAGACAAGTGATCGAACTCTTCTCTGAGGTTGCGCTTTTAAAGAAAAGAGAATAGAAGGTCGTCCTTCTTACATCTACTATGAAGCACAACGATTGATCGATCATATTCCTTCTCTTCATTACTCTCATGCAATTGCATGTGCATGTGATAGAGTAAATGTTGGGCTGTTTTCTTTTCTAAGGTGTAGCCTATCAGTTATGGTGCTTGAGAAGCCAACTTTATTGTCAAAAGTTCATTCTCTCCAGGAGGGAATGAAAGTCTTGATTTGCTGCATCTTTATTGTTTCTTTGGATTGTTAATTTAGACAAATAAATTGTTCTCCCCCCTATACTTTGTCATGATCCCTGGACGTTATTGCTTCCTCACCAATTTTAAGAGAAACTTGATATTTTGTCTGGCCTCTGCGAACCAAATTAATTCAATTAGGGGGATCTAGGGAATTGGTGATTTTCTGTACTCTATTTTTGAGTTCCGTGGTTTCCGTTCATTTTTAATATAGTTGACACTCCTCAAGTTTAGGTAGAGATGATTTAGGGAATAGCAATTGATCCTTCATTACATTTGGGGACAATTCTCTTTCTTTGAACTCAAGTATACTGCTATATTTAAACACGTTTATGTTTGTTGTGTGTCAACATATTTTGCGTGGGTTTGCTATTCTGCAGGTGGTGCTGTTCCAGCACTTGCTCAACTTCCATCTTCATCTTATCACGCAACTGTCTCATCTCCATCATTGCCCCCTCCATCCTCACAGGATGGGAAGATAAGCAAATCAAGAACCTCCTCCTCCACCCTGTAAGGATTTATTAATTAACGGTTCCATGGACTTATATGAGAAGGCTAAAGAGAGGGAGATTCATAGATCCCTTGAGCTTATACAAACAAGGGTTGGCAGTGGTTGTGACTAGAACTTCAGTCGGATGGGCTGATGGGGAACATAGGCTTCTAACATGTGTAGAGTTGTTCACTCGATTTTAAATTTTACAACATAATAAATATATAGATTGTGATTTTCTTTCCAGAATGTAGAAAGATGTAAACCAATTTGTAATGTGATTCTCCATTTTATAAATCTAGTACAGTTTTGCTGCGGGTTTAAAGCTCATTGAATCTTTTGTGGAATCCTGGAAGTTAAATGTCTGCCTGGTCGTTGGATATTTCGTTTCAGGTTTTGAGATTTATCAACCGAGTATCAGCTAGCCCAGTGACGCAAGTGAGCACTACCATCCCCAGAGATTCATGTGGGGAACTGTATGAACTAGGTAAGTTATCTTATTTACTGAGATTACTGTAGTAGGACTTGGTAAATTTCAGTGAATAGAATTCCATTAGGGGTTAACAAACTTTTTAAAAAAGTTATGCACCCAAATAAGGGAGGGAATTTGGTATAAATTTTGTAGCTTTAACTTTAATATGATATTTGTCATCTTTGCACCGACTGTTTATGCTTGAATCCCACGCATGCATTATTGAACGGATACAAATGAACCTCTCTTGGCACTTGTACACATTTGAGGCAATTTAAAGAGTCTTATTAATGAAGAATGTGCTTTCTGCTCTTCGCTCAAGCTAATAATTACATTAGTTTTGAGATTGTATATTTGTGTGTTAAGCAAATGAGTGCTGGCTAAACATAGATGGCAACTCGTAGATATATCATTAATACTGACCCTACTGGGGATCTTATCATTTGGGCGGCCTATATGCTGATTTGAAGAATCACCCTTTATTTCATGAATAATGCTAAATAACTAGTCAAAATTTGTATAGACCCATGCATCTGGTATAGACCCATGCATATGGTAACTACACAACGACGTGAGTGTTTTGTGCGTTTGGAAGTTAAAAGAACGCACTTAAACTTTTTGTTTGTCTAGTAATAATTTATTTTAAATTTAATTTATTTAACTCACAAACGTAACGTTTGAGGCTCAAAACGCGACACACTAAAAATAATATGATATACATGATGCCCAAGTGCTACCGCCATAAACGTTATAAACAATAGTGTTTAACTACTCGATTTGTCCCAAAATTAGAGTCTCACTTTTATTTTTTGAAAGATAAAAAGGGGACATGATATTCCAAATTTGCCCCTCTTAAAAGGTGTTTCGTACAAAAATTAAAGTCTTTGTTTTTAAAATAATTTTAAAATGAGACTCTCATTTCAAGACTGATGACTATTTTTCACTTATTAGCAACCTCTCCTATTGTTTTGAAATGGGAAGGATAAAAATAAAGGTGTCAAGCATCTTTTTATGCTCCATTCAACTGCTTTCAATTATTTATTTATTTATTTGCTAACGTGTGAGTCTTCTACTTATGATCATGTTAATCTATTCATTAAGGAAAAAGTATGAAATAAGCATAATTAATCCCTAATGCTATTTCCTTTCTTTAATTCCAAGTATAAACTCCAAATAATATACCCTTTTGGCCATTTCCATGGCAGAAAAGAATGGACAATGAAGAATGCGTTTGATAATTAATATGCACCTGTATTTTTTTGTTCCAATCTTCTGAAAATATTCTATCCCTTGCCCTTCTCTTTACTACCATAATCAGTGGATAATATTATTGCAAATGATCTCCCCCTTTATTCTGCTGGTAGCACAGTTTTTTGGTGTCTACCAGTTTTCGCATATATGCTTGTCTTGTAATAGTATTTTTTTTATATACCCCCCCTCCGTCTCATAATATATATGATGTTTTAGATGATTTTATTTTTTTCAAATTATTTAAAGTTTTATATAATTTAGGAGAATTAGCCACAATCTTTTCAAAATTACTCCTCATGAGAAAATATTATAGATATGAGAGAGAGAGTATGAGATAAGTATAGTAAAGGGTATTATAGATAATTGATACTATATTTAATGTTATATAATTATTTCTTTTATTTTTGTATAACTCTAAAATGTCATATGTTATGGGATGGAGGGAGTACAAATTAAATTTTGGATGCTCTCTATGAATTGAATTAATTACCAACAAAGAAGATGAAAAGAATTGCAGGTTTAGTGCGAAGAAAAGAAAAATGATATATTTTACGACTTTATATATCGATATTTTTTACATGTTTATCAGATCCGGTCCTAGGTTTTCTAAGGCCCGGGGCAAAAATTTTCAAATATGCCCCTTTATACGATTTAAATAAATTAATTATCAACTAATTAATTTTATTAAAATTATAAGAATTTACAAAAGATAAGGAAGAACACTTTAAAATATCATCGAAGCTAAGAATCATCACATGTACTTACAAAATAAAAATATAAATGAAATCGGTAAAACTAATGAAATACCCACTGTAGTTGGCAAGTTTTACTGATTACACAATTAAACTTTTAATTTTTCAAATTTCTCCATTAAACTAATTATTATTTTGGAATTGAGTTATTCCGTTAATAAAAATAAATGGACGTTAATTTTTTATCTACAAAACTAATGAATTACCCACTGTAGTTGGCACGTTTTAATGATTACACCATTGAATATTTAATTTTTCAGATTAACCCATTAAACTAATTAAAAAATAATTATTTTAAATATTTTTTACAATTATTATTATTTTCAGTAAAAAATATTAGAAACTTTAATTTTTTTTCCATAAAATGAGTAAAATTTCATAAAATATAGATTTAAAAAAATTAAAATTTTATGAAATCTTACTCATTTTAAAAAAAAAATTCTTTTGAAAATAAAGTTTATTTTTTTGAATCTATATTTTATAAAATTTTACTCATTTTTTTAAAATACGAAGAATTTTCTAATTTTTTTTCTTGAAAATAATATTTATTTATAAAAATTATTATTTTCTTTTTTGAAAAAATTGAATCAATTTTTTTATTTGTCTTTTACTGTTTTTTTATTTTAATTTCTATTTTTAGTTTTTTTAAAAAAATTCTATGGGTCATTCTATTAAAAATTTAATTAGACATTAATTTAATTTAAAATCACTTTAATTTTTTTGAATATATATTTTATGAAACTCTACTCATTTTATGAAGAAAAAAAAATTTCTAATATTTTTTACTTAAAATAATAATTATTTTTAAAAATATTTAAAATAATTATTTTTAATTAGTGTGATGGGATAATTTGAAAAATTAAATGTGTAATGGTATAATCAGTAAAATGTGCCAACTACAGTGAGTAATTCATTAGTTTTGTAGATAAAAATTAACGTTCGTTTATTTTTTTAACGGAATGACCCAATTTCAAAATAATAATTAATTTAGTGGTGTAATTTGAAAAATTAAAAGTTTAATGATGCAATCAGTAAAACATACCAACTACAGTGGGTATTTATTTAGTGTTGCCCAATGAAATCTAAACCACAAAACATCATTTAAAATGTCTTCTTATTGCACTTTTAGATGCAAAAGCATCAATTATACTATCATATTTAATGTTTTCTAACATATTATTTTCAATGCATAATATCGCTAATTTTTTATTTTTTTATTTTTTTTATACACATAAATACATAAACTTATTAAAAAAATTGTGCCCTCCTCGACTGTGGGCCCTGGGCGGTCGCCCTGTTAGCCCTTGCCCAGGGCCGGCTCTGATGTTTATACTACGTGTGAAAAATGATACTCCCTCCGTCCCTTAATATAAGTCTTTTTAGAATTGTGTATAAGTATTAAGAAAATAATTGTATAACATTAAATTTAATACTACCTCCATTCCATAATACTCCCTCCGCTCCTTAATATAAGTCATTTTAGAAAATTATTTTTGTTCCTTAATATAAGTTGTTTGAGAATTTCAAGTAAGCATTAATTACTTAGTTTTCAATATTATCCCAAGTAATAAATATAACTTTGATTCTCTCACAATTTTTTTGCCCAATAAATAACACTTTCTTTATCTAATACAAGGGCAATATAGACAATTGATATTATATTTAATGTTATACAATCATTTCCATATTAAGGAACGGAGGGAGTAATAGTAGTTTTAGCTACATGCACATGAATTAAGAAAGTCATTTAAGAATTAAAATTTGTATGAAATTTCATCACTACCCATTTATGAAAAGTTAAAAACTATTACTACTATAAGAGAGAAAAATTATTGGGACAATGATAGAAATTAGGAGTGATATAGGAAAATAAATAATTTATTCTCCTAGAGAGTTATACACCCCAAATAAAGTACTATCATTTTTCTATATTGTCATTGTATTGGAAAAAGAATGTTATTTATTGGATAAAAAATAGTGAGAAAACTAAAGTTATATTTAATATTTGGGGTAATATTGGAAGTTAAATAATTAATATTTACTTAAAATTCTCAAACAGATAAAAATATTTCTCTAAAATGATTTATATTAAAGGATGGAAGGAGTATATAATACATGCTTAATCATAAGATAACTGATAAAGTAACATAATCTCTTACACATAAATTGAATAGTGAATGAGTTCCACCTTCATATAAGTGACATTCATTTTAACACGTAATATCAATTTTCAATCTAATTATAAATGAGTATACATGAAATACATTTGGTGTGCGTGGCCTCCAAGATTTAATTTGATATGACTTTGGAGTACAGCCCAAGGCTACATTTTAGGGTGAACAATTATTAACCCTTGGATGATAGTACTAGTATAATGCTAGGTTAACTGTAGTTGCCCAAAATTCAATATTCTTGGGTCTCAAGTATTGAATATTCTATTCCTGTACCAAATTAAATACATGTTTTTGAACAAATAACTTAAAACCAAATCAATTTGGTTAAAAAGCAAGTATTTATCATCTTAACTACTGAAAATTTGATTTATAAGTATAATTTTTACTTTTACAAGTGTAACATAAAAGATTATTATAAAACCTAATTAATAAATACCCTAAAAAACCCTTACTGAATTTTCTGTCTTGAGCAAATATCTATTTTTTTACTTGTAATACTTATAAAATCCTTTTGATTTTTTTTTACAAATAAACCATTTATTTTTCAGAATAATAATAATAATGAAAGATCTACACATATTATACACAACCAATACCATATATAAACAAAAACTCTAAGTAGACATGAAAATTAAACACGAGTGTATTTAAATTTCACATATATATTTGTATTTTTACCTTATTGAGGAGTCAAAATATAAATAGGTAAAATTTAAATACACTCATGTCTAATTTTCATGCCCACCTAGGAGAGCTCATATATAAAAGCAGGGTAAGAGATAAATAAATTTGATCACTTGAGTTAACTCGTCAATTAGAATGAGTTAACTCAAATAGTCTCTTAGTTTACTTGATTTACAAAAAGGCAGAACAAGAGATAAATTAATTTGACCATCCTAATTAACTCATCAATTGGAATGAATTGAGATAACTCGATTTTAATTTTTTTTTGCATAAATCTATTTTTTGAGTAATTTTTTCATAACACAAGGACGAAAAATATGGAGTAATTTTTTCATAACACAAGGACGAAAAAGTAATTAAAAGGCCAAAAGGGAAAAGTTTTAAAAAAAATACAGCTCTCATGAGTAATGCGCACGCAAAGGCCAATGCATCTCTTTATATACTCCTGGTCCGCGCGCATGTTCTTCTGCTTTCTCCAAAATCAAAACCCTTTTCTTTTCTCTCTACTCTATTTCTCAATGGTGGCTATAAGCGACTCTGTTTTTCTCTCTCCAAAATCCAATATTACCCAGAATACAGGATCCATGGATCCGACCCAGATGCCCAAAACGAAGATAGTGTGCACATTGGGGCCGGCGTCGAGATCGGTGGAGATGATTGAGCGGCTGCTGAGGGCAGGGATGAATGTGGCCAGATTCAATTTCTCACATGGAAGCCATGAGTATCACCAGGAGACGCTTCATAATCTCCGGCTTGCTATGCGGAATACGGGGATTCTTTGTGCCGTTATGTTGGACACTAAGGTCAAAATCGTTTCAATGTCTTTATATATATATATATATATATATATATATATATATATATATATGTATGTATGTTTATAAATGGAGAATTAATGATCTATAGCAAATGTTTGTTATGATATTATTCGGACATACACGTCTCTGGCCGTTTATAGGAGAAACTCCAGCGTTTCATTAGAAAAACAAACATCCAAAATTTTAGAAACAATTGCTATTTGCTACTAGTAGTAGTGAAAGGTTTGACTTTTTTGAATCTGAGTCGCCAGTTACTCCTATGACAGCTAGAGATTAATTTGCATAAAGAGTGTCATAGCAAGGTTCTCTCCCATCACATGCATGTATATACATATGTATGTATGTATGTATGTATGTATGTATGGGATTAATTTTGTACTATATGGTTTTGTTGTTAACTTAATCATAATTTTTCATTAAATTGACATGGCACATAATTGAAAAATGAGATAGAAGTTGTCCTCAAATTTTATTATTTACCTTTTCCTATTTTTGAAGTTGAAAGAGATAGTTAATCATTAAAAATATGACTTTTATTGAGATTTTTTTGTTTATATATTGGTCATAGGTTTGTTCATTAGTATTTATTTTCTCCCTTTTTTGTTTTTGATTTACTATTTTATAGTATCCAGAATATTAAAAGTAATTGTTTTATACATTAACAATATTCAATTAGGCAGAGCTATCTACACGTTCTAATTTGCCTTTAATTATGTAACTAGATATAAATGGGATAACCAGAAATCTTTGTTGTGTTAGGCTATGATTGAGAAACTCATGAAACAATAATGAAGGATTTTTCTTACAAAATAGTTTTTCTTAAAGATTTCAGTTGATCCCCAAATTTATCCTCAATTTCAGAGTGCACGGTTTTGTTGTCAAAGTCGAGTCATAGTTTTTCATGCAAACTTGGCACATGAATCGGAAAATAAGATTGTTTGAAGTTCTCCTCATATTATTCATTTTCTCTTCTGTTTTTTTTTTCCTTTAAAAAAGAGAGAATTAATCATTAATCTCTATGATAAAAGTCAGGGAATTGAAGTTTCCACTTGGTCTTCTCTTGCATGTAAATAAATTGGTTTCCACCTTCACATGAGAGTGGACCGGACCATGTGAGAATATCTATTAACACATGTAGAAAGAATGCTGTGCTAAAATTTATTCTGTAATTATGAACAAGTGCATGGTAGTCTAAGAACTTTTTTCTAAGAGTAGGCATTTTACGTTTACAGGGTCCGGAGATACGAACTGGTTTCTTAAAGGATGGCAAGAAAATCTATCTAAAACAAGGTCAAGAGATCACCATCACCACTGACTACAGCATACAGGGTGATGAGAATATGATCTCTATGAGCTATAAGAAGCTGGCTGAGGATGTGAAGCCACAAAGTGTGATTCTTTGTTCTGATGGAACAATATCGCTCACGGTTCTGTCTTGTGACAAGGAAAAGGGCTTGGTAAGATGCCGTTGTGAAAACTCTGCAGCTCTGGGTGAAAAAAAGAATGTTAATCTTCCCGGTGTTGTTGTTGATCTCCCAACCTTAACCGAGAAAGACAAAGAGGATATCTTAGAGTGGGGGATTCCCAACAAGATTGATATGATTGCTTTATCATTCGTACGCAAAGGTTCTGACCTTAAAGAGGTTAGGAAGCTGCTAGGAGAGCATGCAAAGACTATTTTCCTGATGTCAAAGGTTTGATCATGTTTATGATTTTTAATTTATTTTTTTGGTAAATATCAATGTTGGAAATGTGTCTTGTATATCTAGGTATCTACCTGACCTATTAATTACTTTTTATTTCGGTTAATCTGTAGGTTGAAAATCAAGAAGGGGTGGCTAATTTCGATGATATTCTTGCAAATACCGATGCATTTATGGTGGCTCGGGGTGATTTGGGTATGGAGATACCAATTGAGAAGATATTTCTAGCCCAGAAAATGATGATATACAAGTGCAACGTGCAGGGGAAGCCTGTAGTTACTGCAACTCAGATGCTGGAGTCCATGACCAAATCTCCACGACCTACTCGAGCTGAAGCTACTGATGTTGCCAATGCAGTTATTGATGGGACTGATTGTGTGATGCTTAGCGGCGAAACAGCTGCTGGGGATTACCCTGAACTCGCTGTTCAAACAATGGCCAAAATTTGCTTAGAGGCAGAGAATTCACTGAATTATGGTGACGTTTTCAAAAGAATTATGGAAAGTGCACCTAAGCCAATGACCCCATTAGAGAGTTTGGCGAGTTCGGCTGTACACACCGCCAATTCCTCTAAAGCAACACTTATTTTGGTCCTAACAAAAGGTGGAACTACAGCAAAGTTGGTGTCTAAATACAGACCAAGTATGCCTATTTTGTCAGTGATATTACCCGATGTAACACGAGATTCTCTTAATTGGACGTGCAGTCATCAAGCTCCGGCAAGGCATGGGCTTATATACCGAGGGGTGGTGCCTATATTGAGTCCAGGGTCAACCATAGCATCTCATACAGAATCCACTGAAAAAGTGTTGGAGAGTTCTATTCAACATGCAAAGGCCAAAAACCTTTGCCGGATAGGAGACCCAGTTGTGGTGCTGCACTATGATGGAAGTATTGGTATGATCAAGATCATGATTGTGAACTAACAATAAGTACTCGAGACTTTGTGACCAATTTTGGTAGGTTCAGCTTAATTGAGGTCAACATATAGGGTGCTAATATTTTTGTAGTGTTAAGGCTTTTTTGTTGGAAGTTTTATGGCTGATACATCAGTTAAACACCATCACACACATTATTTCTACTATGAAGTTCTGATTCTATTACACGACCAAAATTATTTGTCTCTTAGTCTTAGAAGTAGAGTAAGTTTTGAAGAATATCGAGTGATTGACTTTTATATATATTTTATTTTTTGTATCGCAGAATATATAGTGACGGTTTTCATGTGAAAATATTAAAAAGTCACGTGAAAATATCAATCTTTTAGTTAAAATTACTCTTATTTAGTTATTTATTTGATTGATCATATAGCAAGCTTCCATGTGTCTACTTTTTCAGTGCAAGCTTCCATGCGTCTTTCTGCAAAATATTCGCAACTACTAACAGCTCCCCATCTTATTGGATAAAAGGATAATGTTGTTTGGTAAAATTTTATTTTCCTCTTATCATATCTTAATCGGTAGAAAGAAGATATAAATTTAAATTATTAAGAGTTGTCTCTTAATAAAAAATTTAAATTTATAGTCTCTATAAATATTGTATTACTTCCATTTTAAATTTTAAGATTTAAGATCATTATTGATTTTTAAAAAATTAATTTAAGATATTTTTAAATTTAAAAGTTATTCAAATGTTTTATATTTTTTAGTTACCAAACAATTTTTTAAGTTCAGATGTTATTTTATTCAGATAATTTAATTTATTAAAATATACTAATAATTTACATCTTAATTATTCAATTTTATCAAACACTTGAAAAATAAATTTTAACTATACGATTGAGAGTATTCAAAAACGTATATCAGTACGAATGAAGTTGCTAGAATTTAAAAAATGTGACAGGTATAATTTTTGTGTTTATTTTGATGTCTTACAAAAAGTTGCTTACAAAATAATGTGGCTGATTGTGATTTATTGCTATTGACCATACACTAATTACACTTTGCAACATTATTTTGTAAACTAATTTTTGTAAGTTTTTTTTGTCACCGTAGCAACAATCTCATGTATTACCTGTGCAAAACTGGCAAGAAAGTAGGCTTGACAAATGGACTAGGTCTGCCCAAATGGGTTGGGCTAAATATGGGCTGAGCCCAAAAGGCCCAATTTTTATTGGGCTCCAAAAGTAAGGCCCATGGCCCAGGGCATAATAGATTGTGTTAATCCATGGACTTTTGCATTTTTTTTAAAAAAATTTAAAAAAGTAAGGCCATTGTAATTTCAATTGATTAACATGACATCGATAATAGTTAATCAATTTTGACTAAATCGCTAATTGTAATGTTATGTTGCATATGTTTTTGCTTGTACACATTTCAAACACTATTTATAATTTATTTTGTTTTTTGACAAAATAATATTGAATGATCCGAGATCATCGTTCCCAATTAGTATAACTAAAAAAAGTTAAAACACAATATATCAATAATAAAATATAATAATTTCTTTCGATTCACAATTAATGAATACTACCTCCATCCCATAATAACTGTCGTTTTAAAAGGAAATTTTTTTCTCAATTTATTTGTCGTTTACAACTTTCTAGGAGAAATAATTATTTACTTTCCTATATCACCCCTACCTTCTCTCATTGTCCCAAGAAATTTTTTCCTTGTATTAATAGTTTTCAACTTCCCATAAAGGGGTAGTGATGAAATTTCACACCAATTTTAATTAATAAATGATAGCACTAAATGACTTTCTTAATCCATGTGCATCAAGCTAAAGCGACAGTTATTATGGGATGGAGGGAGTATATAGTTAAAACAATTAAATCATGCAAATTACAATTCAAGCATATAGAAAGAGATGGTACCAGCCTTTCGATAAAGAGATTGAATTGAAAGACTAAAAACAATTAATTTGAGTAAAACGAGTGAGACAGAAAGAGTACATGAGAATGAAAGTCGAGAAGAATAATATTTCTTTTATTTGTTTACTTCCTTCTAAATTCCCAAAAAAGTTGGATTTGACTCCTAATTTTGGAGTAGTGTTATAGTGGATAGAGTTGGTAAAATAAATTAGCTTTGAATTGTTATTAAGAAATGGGTTGGGTTGGACTGCTTTGGGCTGGGTCAAAACTGGGTTGTGCCAAGTTTTATTCAACTTAGAAATATAAAGCTCAAAGCCTACTTTTTATGAGTGAGTTGGGCTGGCCCATGGGCTTGGGTCACTTTTGCCTAGTCTACGTGAAAGTAACTTTTATAGTATTAATTGTACTACGAGGTAGTAATTTGCTATATTGTAAACTCAAATATTATATTTTTATATAGTAATGCTAGAGACGCCAATTATACATTAAAAAAAAATTGTGCAATAGAGAAAATAGGGAGCATGACTCACAATTGAATATTTTACACATTTTAATAAGGGTCCTTAACACTAATATACAACAATTAGAAAGTAATTACAAAAATAAAACACACACAACATAATTACAAAAATAAAACAAACACAATATTACGTTGCTAAAATCACGTGTCATTAACTCCTATACGTCAGTTACCAACTTTGCTATTTACAACTAACCGCTCCTAAATTGAAGCAATTGAAAAAACATTCAACTTTCATGTCGGAGAAATCTAAATCTTCTGTCGCGACACAACTCTGAGATCGGAGAAGACGAAACCTTTTGCAGCGGCGCAACTCTGAGATCGGAGAAGACGAAACCTTTTGCAGCGGCGCAACTCTGAGATAGGTAAATAGCATACAAAATCAACAACAACTTCAAGTTCAGTAACAAAAAATAATCGTACTGCAGTGATTGTTGAATACAAGATCACAACAACTTCGATACAAATCTGAATACGGAGGTATGCGAGTTTAAAATTCATATACATGTAGTTACCTATGGTTACTACGAATTCTTATATTGATTACCTTTCTTAAGTTTTTCACACTTAAAATGGTCACAGATTAAGAATACTGAATGTTTTGAATGGTCATTAATATATTTTATATTATGGTTACTAAATAGATATAAATTTGTTACTGTTTATTATGCATTTAGTTGCTGAATAATGTTTATTTGATTGCTTTATAATTTTTATATGAGTTCTACTGATTTTTTTTTATATTAATAGTTACTCATCAAATACATTGGTTACCTTCCTGCAACTGTCAGTAACTGTGTAATGTTGTCTTGGTTACTGTGTAACATTATACTGTCTAATGCTGTATTGGTTACTGTCTAATGATATCTTGGTTACTTTGTAACATTAAATTAGTTACTGACTAATGTTGACTTAGTTACTGTGTAACATTATAATGGTTATTGACTATTGCTTAGTTGGTTGCTGTGTAAAATTATAATGGTTAGTGCATAATATTACTTACTAATACTGACTTGGTTATTAAAAAATGATGACCTGATTACTGACTAATGTTGACTTGGTTACTGTTTAACATTATATTGGTTACTGGCTAATGCTGACATGGTTACTATGTAAAATTATAATAGTTACTCATTAGTGCTGACCTGGTTACTGTATTAATCTAATTATACTTATACTTATGTGTTTTATTTTAATGGTTACTTGTTAGCTACATTGGTTACATTCTTACAATATTTAGCCTTTAGTTGGTAACAATCAAGTTATACTGGTTGGTTTTTACTATAAAAATGCAATGGAGAATGTGTTTATCTTGTGGCTACTAAATAAATATGTGTTGGTTACTGTTTAAATTGGATTTGATTACTGTGTAATGTTGTTATGATTATTACTATATAATATTATGGTGTTTTATATTTGTTTGTTTTATTGTGATGGTTACTTATTGGCTACATTTGTTACCTTCATACAATTGTTATAGTTTAATTGGTAATAAATATCAATATACTGATTATTTTCATTGTAAGATGAATGTACAAATGTATTTTATGTACTGGTTACTAACATTATGTAGTTTGGTTACTGGCTAACATTGATTTGGTTACTTTACAGTACTTATTCTGTTATCAGACAATGGAATTGATTCCTGTTGTACTTTATTTCAACGGTACATAGACTGATAGTAACCAATACATCAAATTTGAAGTTACCGGCATACTAGTTCCATCAACTTGTTCGTTTGGAGAAATGCAAAACATGATATGCATTGTTCTATCAAATTTGGAGTGTCGAATTTTGGCGTTTTCAGAGCCTAGTTTCATTAGAAACGGGTCAACGATCAAAAGTCACTAGCATTGCTGGTGAACTGCAGAGTTTTTTGGTCAAATTCCATCATTTAGACCTTTAAAATTGCATGTAAAAATGTGGTTTATATTCTTGTTACTAAGATTACGTAATTTGGTTACTGTCTAATATTAATTTGGTTACTTTACAATGTTTATTCAGTTGTTACATCTCAAACTACTTTTATTTTAATATGAGATCTATAAATGACTATCATATATATAAATGGGAACTCTTAATTGGAGTTTCTTATTCCATCATTATGACAGGGTATAAATAAAATATATACATTTAACACTTTATAACAGTCCTCATACGAACTTATAATTATAATAAAACAGTAACCACATAATTATATGATAGTAACCAGAACATGTTTTAATGGTAACTAAAACATAAATATCATGTAATGAAACCCAATTTAGGCAATTCATGTATACTTAACAATTACATATTAACCAGAATAAAAAATAAAAATACCAAAATTTCACACCGGGAAAACAATGATAGTAGCCAAACCATAATATAACAATAACCAAAACATAATAAAGAAGTAACCAAATAGTTATATAAAAGTATCCAGAACATGTTTTAATGGTAAACAAAACAGAAACAACCTGTATATCAAACCCAATTTAGGCAACCTATGTATACTCTCACATGTACATTTAACATTTGATATATGTCATGATACGAGCTTGTAACTATCTGGTTACTACCAAAAAATAAAATGGTTACCCTTCTATGAATGTTTGGTTACCAACTGCACCTTTCAAACAATATATCAGACACAACTTTGAAGTAACAAATACGAACCAACAAACAATGTCAAATAATTGATAATATAATCAAATATGTAATCCCATTTACATAAGCTCTAATAAACATTACATATTTAATAACCATAACAAATGGTTATGAATATCCAACAAAAACCAAAGTACGAAACACAATTCAGAAGGACAAGACATCAACAACCGAACTAATCAAAATCTGTTATAAATCTTCCTGAAACTTTAGCTTTTTGACTGCTGCTACTTTTTCTTCATGACTGCTCTCATTCTCTAGAAAAGACTTTTGCATTATGTATGAACCTGTGGGAGGAAGAGAAATACCTTGGGATTAGTGAATAGAGAACCCATTAACCATAGGTATCATATCATAATTAATATTAACCATACCATAATAAAATAGTGACAAAAAAATTATATTATATAAATTAATTGTAACCAAAATATAAACAACATGTAGTACAAACCATTTTATGTAATAAACAAACAGTTATATATAATATTAACCAAAACATAATTTAAAGGTCACCAAAACAAAAATATGTATACAAAAAAATATACTAAAGAAGTAACTAAATATTTATATGATAGTAACCAAACCATGTTTTAATGGTAACCAACACATAAACAACATGTAGACCAAACCCAGTTTAGTCAACCAATGTATACTAAGCAAATACATTGTAACCAAAACAACATATAAAAGTAACCAAAAACCCAATTAAAGGAAAAAGAATGGTATCTAAATCATAAGCTAAAAGTAACAAAAAATATACTCATGAAGTAACCAAACAGTTATATGTTAGTAACCAAAATATATATTAATGGTAACAAATACATAAACAACATATAGACCAAACACAGTTTAATCAACACATATATATTAAGCAAATACATGGTAACCAGAACAACAAAAAATAGTAACCAGAATCCCAACTCAAGGAAACAAAAATAGAATCCAAATAAGAAACTAACAGTAACCAAAAATATACTAAATAAGTAACCAAATATTTATATGATAGTAACCAAAACATGTAAAAATGGTAACCAATACATAAACAACATGTACACCAAAACCAGTTTAGTCAACCATGTATACTAAGTAAATACATGGTAACCATAACAACATAAAAAAGTAACCAAAATACCAAATCAAGGTAACAAAAATGGTATCCGAATCACAATCTAACAGTAACCAAAATATAATACAGAAGTAACCAAACAGTTATATGATAATATCTATTTTTTATTGCTTGACGTAGCTACAACGTAAGCATTACATCAAGCCCCCAAAAATTGGTCTTGTGTCAGTATATGATGCAGAAGTAAAATGACAAAATGAAGATGAGACAATCATGATCATTCAAAAGCAGACTATATATGTTAAGAGCCTAAACAATTTGAAAATAATTATCCACTTTAGCAAATATTATGCTGTTAAATGATGTCTATCACAAATAACCCAGTCATGGAGATAAAAAAAAATTCATTCAATAAAAAAATTAACATAAACAAAATGTGGCCAGAAGTACAGACTCATAGTATGACAACATCACTTCAACCATGTACATACCAAAGCAAGAACTCCATCGTCTGAAGAAATAGATTCAGTCCGCTGACGACGAGTGACTTCAAGAGGAGAGAGAGAAGTATTAAGGGCGGAGAGAGAAGTAGATTCAGTCCGCTGACGACGAGTGGCTTTAAGAGGAGAGAGAGAAGTAGTAAGGGCAGAGAGAGAGAAACCGAACGAGAGTTAAGGGCGGAGAGAGAGAGACTGAACGAGAAAGGAATGTTTGAGGAAGATGAAAACTAATTTACCATGTCAACCTATTAATACTAATCCCTTAATTTAAGGACTCTTAATTGTATTAGTATTGTAAATAAATATGATGCAATGTTATATTTTTATAATTATTTTATGGATGTATGATTATTGTAATTATTTTTAAAAATGTACTATAATATGTAATTAACCCTTTTAATAAGTAATATACGAGTCATCCTCTTGGTGCATAACTTTTTATGTACAATTGATGCACATAATATTGTCTATTTTTATAAAGTATAACGCTATAAATTCACCGGTACAATTTTACATTTTAATTTTGTTTGTGTGTGCATTGTGTTGTATGAACCCCAATCTACACATTAGTAATACTCCTGAATGTTATTAATGGATGACTCGATTTACATAGCTTACATTGTAGAACAATAATTTGGATGGGACAAGGTTTCTGCTCACACATTTCTTTACGTAGATTTGTTAATTTTGTTGTCCAATCATATTTCAAGTGGGATAAGGGTGTAAACGAGTCGAATCGAATCGAAACGAACAGAAAGATACTCGAATTCGATTCGAAACATTAAATTTATAATCGAATTCAAATTGTATTTAAAAAATTATACTCAGATTCGACTTGACTCGACTCGACTCGAATATTTATTATTCGAATTAGATCTGACTCGGATCGAATTATATTCAAATTACTTGCGAGCTTCAAATTCAAGCTCGAATTCGAGTATCCAAATAATAACTAGTTTTATAATAAATATAATTATAAATTAAATTTATTATTTTACTTAGAAATGAGAAAATATATTTACTATTACACTTTACAAATATAAAATTACAATAAAAATAAAAATAAAAATAAAATAAAATAAAATAATAATTAATTATCCATATTTGATTTAATTTTGTATATATTATAAGAGAATGTATCGAGTATTTAATCGAATCTGTATCAATCAAGAATTCGAGTAATTTGAATATTAAACGAGTCGAGTATTACCTTGCTCAGATTCTACTCATATTTTATTCGAACTATTTTTATACTCATATTTGGATCATATTATTAACGAATCTGAGTATCGCTTGTATTTTTTCGAGTCGAGTTCAAATCAAATCCGAACCGTATGATTCGTTTACATGTTGTGCTTCTTAGAGACGTCTTACCATAGAAAGATTCTCATCATCTTTTAAGATCTTTTCTCGAGTTTGTATTCTAGTACTTTTGTTTGAGGTGAACATCTAGAGGAAGTTTAATTTCACGAGATAGTTTCTTTAGAGCGTGATGAAATATGATTTTGGATATAAGTTAGGAATAACTTTCTTAAATGTTCTAATTAAAATTAATTGAGATATAATTAAAATTAGTTGAGACATTGTTAAGATTAGTTAAATTGTTTTCAAGAGTAATGCTACAATATATGCATTTTCAAGGAGGAAACACTATGTTATTGCTTAACAAATGTCCATAAGCAGTGACGGAACCAGAGCATTTATATAGGGGGGTCAAAATACATCAGTAAAAAAATTATTTATTAACGCTTGGAGTGCTTATTTCAAATTCATTTTGCCTAATTAAAATATTTTACAACATCCTATTCCAACCCTTGTCAACTTTTGAGTTGTGAGTCTAATGAGTTTATATATATATATATATATATATATATATATATATATATATATATATATATATATATATATATATATATATTTTTTTTCCGAACTATGAGACTATTAATCAGATTTTGAAATTTTTAATCAACTGATTAGCTACTTTTATAAATAAATTACAAATTATAATATTATATATTCAAAATCTTATATTGTGGTTCATGAGATTAATTAACTTGAAAGAATGAATTCTAGCAATAAAAAAATAAATAAATAGAAGAAGACAAATTTAATAATCTTGATAGGATATAATTATTGTGAACTTATGGTCACTATAGTAGGATCCAAAAAAAAAATTGCTTTATTTCTTTAACTTTTTATTTTTAATTAGTTTACAGAGAAAATTGTTACCACTTTTTTTTGTCTCACTTTGATGATAAAGTAAAAATAACAAAAAAAACAAAGGAGAAAAGGAAATACATAAAAAAAAAAGAAAAAAAAAACAACAAAAGCCCCGAAAATTCCAGGGTGGGGGTCATACATATGACCCCTTAGACCCCAACAAAAATTAAGAATAAAAGTATAATATGTTTTGAAACGTTTATACCAAAAAAGAATTCGTTATCATGTTTGCGTTTTCTATCGCGAAATAGAATTCATTACCATGTTAGCTGATGTGCCAAGGAATTGGAATATTCTAGTATACTAATAGTGCTCTATATTTGTAAGTTTATTTTATTTTTTTCTTAGTAATTAAATTTTTCATCAAGCACTTTTTTTAGTGTTATTGGATCCAAAATAATTGTATGACTTACTAAAGTGTGTAGATTGAGCTTCAATCTCTCGAAGGAAGTTTACAAGTTCTACAGTTATAGAGAAAGATAGGAGTACCACATCGGATTTTTTATATGTTAGTCATATTTGTGTTTTTTATTTGGACTTTTACAGTCTCACGTTGTATAATAGTGTTATCTTTTCTATCTTTGAATTATAAATAGAGACTACATTCAAATAATGCATAGAAAATACGAAAAGACTCTAAATATTTATAAACATTGACAATTTGCTTATTACTCCTACCAGAAAAATCAAAACGACACACCGTTTGATGCATTGCAAACTAGACTTCCAGATCTTTCTAACCATATATGCCACATGTTTTGGATCCTCCCGTGAAATTACATTTTTTGCCCCTCAAGGTGGGAGAAATTCTGGTTCAGAAAATTCAGGACAGCATTTACGGAACACTCCGGTGTCATTTATTCTAATATTGGTATATATTTTCCAATGACTGAAAATGTAATCCTATTCTAGGCACTGGGAAAAGGGTGCTGCTAAGTCCATCCAATAATGTACCACCAACCAAGAGATTGCAGCATTGCGCCTTCCTTCACTTTTATGCTAAGTTTGGATTGACGGACAGAGAAGGGAATGGAATGGAGAGTGCCAGAGGGAAATGATTCATTCTATTCCTCTAAACTCCATTTCATTCTATTTTAATAGAACTAAACACAATTTTTTTTTTCATTTTATAAGAATAAATTATTCTATTCTCACATTCATTCATGCAATCCAAACATAGCATTACTTCTCTTTATCATTCTTTTTCTTGCTTCATGTTTATACTATATACATTTTGTGTGTCCTAATGAGCTTGGGTTGTTGTGAAAGTAAAACAACAGGCGCTTCTCCTGTTAGTGAAAAAGCTAATTGTCAGTGTTAACGCCAATATCTTCTGCCACGTCCCAATCACGTAAGACGCTCTGATTCTGCACAGTTCAACAAGTCAACACCAAAAGCTTGACGGCCTGACCGTCGGGAGATAGCTCCGGCGTGAGAATCAGTACAGGCGATCACAAGGTTAACAATGGAGGAAAAATATCTAGTGTCTAGAGAGAGATAAAATTATCAGTTAAGTGTTGTTTTTTGTTACCTTTAGATTGCGTGTTCCTTGCTAAGATATACTCCAAAGTCCGGTTTGTCCTGTACGCGACTGACTTCCCGGGCCCACAACCTTTAGCCGACTAAACCATATCCCATCAGAGATAGTAGTCAAAGTTCTATCCCCAAAATCATCACCGGTCAAAGCCTAAGTGGAACTATACTCATCTAATGGTTCGATCACTGTTTCAGCCCAATACTCCATAGGCCCCAAATAAAAATATTATCCACCCACTGGGTCGGCCCAATGAACCGGCCCACTACTTTCAAGACCTACCCAACATGTCTAAAGTATTATGGCCCAACATTGCCCCCCAGTCTTTTATTAAACAGGATGTTTAATGAAAGAGTATAAAGGTTCTCGGTCCATGACAAAAGGATATGACAAGCTCATTAAAGGCCCAAAATATAGCTTACCGAGGTCCAACTGGCAAATCTCACATAGCAGATTAAATAAGAATCGAAAGCCCAATCGAGAAGCCCAATCCGGTTAATAATTTAAGACCAAAAAAGGACGCCACCTCTTTAAATTCTCATCACCGCCGGAATTAAATGAGCCACCCTTGAACCTCGTGAAAAGTGGAAGAGACTGCTGGTATAAAAGGTACCCCCCCAATTTCAACGGTTCCCGGCCACTTTGAATTACAGAATCTTCTTGCCTTCTCCTTCCTCCAGATTTCTTCCTTTCTCTTTGCAAACCGTCATTCATGGCTTCTCGAAATTCCGACGAAAAGGCTCCCCTTACCGTGACTCCCATTGCCTCTATTCTTCCAAGCCCTGTCAAAGGAGCTTCGGGTACAAACCCCAAATCTACTGCTATTCTTAGCAAGAATACACCACTAACTCCTTCAGAGTTCTTCAAGAATGATGAATACTTCCCTCATGCCAACACCTCTTCTACCGTCACAGAAAACGAGTTGCGCGACATTCAGACCAAATACCAGATTCCGAACACTCACCTAGTGAGGATTCCAACTCCCAAGGAACGAATGTACCAGCGACCCGAAGGCTGGACCGCCATATCAGTGACCCTTCTCCAACAAGGAATCCGCCTACCCCTTCACACCTTCGTCGTTTCTCTACTAGGGTTCGTAGGCGTGGGATTCGCCCAGCTCGTCCCAAACTCCTATATCCACATTCTGGTATTTTTTGCCTTCTGCCACGAACTAGGGATTCCACCTGCTTTCGACTTCTTCTTTACCCTCTTCACCGTCGGTAAATCCCAGGAACGAGGTTTTAAGATGTTGAGAAAACAATGTAAGACCCCAACTTATTAATAAATGAAATTAAATTTCCTCTATTTATTATTTTGAAATAGAAAGGGTTGATTTGATTAATGTGGTTAGTTATGAGTAAAATACGCAAATATTTTAAATAAGCAAGTGGTTATAAAATATTCATTTTTGGTCGGTGAATATTCGTTTGGTCGTGGAATATTCTTGCTGTCGGGAAATATTCGTACGACGGCGCAGCCTTGTGTGGGCCCCATAACAGAAAACGATTGGATGAAGAAAACGACAAATATAAGTTATTTATAATTAACGGCGTAGTTGTTACCGTTAATACTGTTAGAATACCTAGTGGTTAAAGTACAATAGCACACGGATTGCACAATATTTTTGAATTATTAATTTTTACGAAGGAAGACACTACTCAATAATTGTTACAGTAGTTACTGTTCAATATTTTATTTTATTGATTCAATAATTGCTGCATTGATATTTTATATTATTATTGTTTCAATAATTGTCACTGCACAGTATTTTTCATTATCAGATCAATAATTCATATTATTTGAATAATATTATTAGATAGCATTATTGGTAATGTCTAGAAAATTCTGTCTAAGGAGAGGTTTGGTCATCTAATTGCGCGCTAATAAGGAGAAATCCTTATTGGAAAGCCCCCTCTTTCCTGGGAACGGCCTGGTTGTCAGAAATGTGATTCTGTAATATTATTTGTGAATAATTAATTATTGATTCATATGATAAGGAAATATTTATTCTATGTGGATATAAATGTTGGATATATTTATTGTGGTTAAAAATGAAGGAGTTAATGTTGAGGTGTTTTATCAGTATTTTTATCGGAATAGAGGTATTGAAAATCAAATCAGGGTTTTTAAGAAATATTGCGGGGGTTAAAATTTTTAATCCGACCGTTGGATCGTGGTAATTTTTGGATATTTTATTCATATATAAGTTGAGTATATGTCCACAAATTTTGAACCGTTAAAAATGAACGTATGATTTGTTATGAATTTTACGAGATGACTGGTTCAGAAATTGTAGAAGTTGCGAAATTTGTCATTTTGGTGGAAAATTTTAGAATTGGTGGGCCCCACTTTTGGTTGGTAAAAATGTACTGAGATTTTTATTCAAATGTGGTGGGTGGGAATAGTAGCAGGTAAAACCATCAGGTTGCAGGTTAAGTCTGCTTCGACGTGCTAACATAACTTAGAGGGCTAAGTTAGAATTGAAAATCACACCAAAAATAAGTTTTCTCTCTCTAGATTATTGAGTGTATTTTGGGAGTATTTAGATACTTTGTGAGTTTCTATTCGTCAGTGCAAGTTTTCTTCAGCCTTATATCGATATTCCGATCAGAAGTACTGATATTTTGAGGTAAGGGATATTATTTTCTTCTTAAATGATATTATTTTCTTCAATATCATTATGCTGAAATATTGATATGAGTTTTTTTTATCAAATTTAGAATTTTTTGTGTCGGGGTTACTATTCACGTATACGGCACTATTCACATATACGACACTATTCACGAATACGACACTATTCACCGAAAAATAAAATTTTTTCTTTTTGTCCAAGATTCTATTATGGTTACTATTTTTGATTGTATCCATATTTTGATCTTTATTTTTAAATTCTGCTTCACAATTGATTATTATGAAGTATTATTGATCTTGGATAAACTGTTATACGAATCCCTACTATTTGTCCTTCTGTCTCATTGGATTCGTTTTCTTTAAGATATTTTTTATCATCCTCAATCCTAAATGATGATATTACTGAATATCTTTGGCCTGTAGTGCAAAGATGTATGATTACCTGATGAATATCTTTGGCCTGTAGTGCAAAGATGAACATGTGTTGAGATAAACATGATTGACTGGTGATACAAATGAATATCTTTGGCCTGTAGTGCAAAGATGAATATTTGGTTAAAGATGATTATTAATTGATGTTACAGGGATAAAATATTGATGATGGACTTTTAAATCTTAGAAGATAGTAGAATTCATTCTCTACTTGACTCTTCTAATGGTTTGCTGTTTCTGTTGCAGTTGTTGATCTAAAACTTGTTGTCGATTATATTCTATCAGATTTTTCCCTGTTGAATACTAATGATAATTTGTTGTATATTATCTTAGTCATAATATTCTTTACTGGGCTAGTTGAGCTCACCCTTTTCCTTTTTGTTCCATTTTTCTTCTCAGGAGGTAAGAACATAGCAGGATCTAGTCGGGATATGGAGTGATGGTTCTAGAAAGATGTTTAAGCAGTCCTCACTATTTCGTTAAAATAGTGTTTGAATAATTGTAATGAGGACTTATTTGAGTGTGGATATTGTCTAGACAACAATATTTGTATTTAAACTCACAGTATGTGTTGTCGTATTTTGCACGACAATTGTATTATTGAAGTTGTAGTTTGCTTTTTATACCATGTATTTGGCGACTCAGTATGGGTGTTGTATACCTATTTTGGGGGCGTCACAGTTGGTATCAGAGCTATAAGTAAATAGCCCCGAGCCTCTCGCTGGTGACTTCCTGTTGATGAGAGATGCACCGAAGTCAGACTCTCCGTAGGGGACGCCGTTCTGCGGTGGCAAACTGATAGGTAACAATGTGAGGTGCTGTCCACTGATGGGACATTTGTCATAGTTGGTATCAGAGCATAGGGATATGATCCCTAGCTGAGATGTGAGACAAGAACTAGGAGGGGAGAGACGGGGAATTCCTTCGCTAGTATGACCTGACTAAGTTTATTTGGTGTTTATTTGGTTGGTCAGAGTATAGGGATAATATATGACATGACTATTAACCCTTGTTTTATGACAGTATTTAAGAATGGCAGCTGAGAACGTTAATAATGGAATAAATCAGACCGTGGAGACACCTTTGATCACCACCCAAGGGAACGTGCAACAAGAAGACAATATTCCTCCTGTAAACAATGTTACCGAGCAAACGATGAATGATAGAATGTTTAAAAGCTTTTTACAGTTCATGCAAAATCAGACGAGGGAGACTTGTGTGTGTAAGACCCCGAATTTTATGAAATAAAAGTATTTAATTTTTCTTATAATTACAATTCAGTAAATGGTTAAATTGATAAAAGTTAAAGTTAAGGGTGATATATGAATTTATTTTGCAAAATAAACATGTGGTTATAAAATACTCATTGTTGTCGGGGAATATTCGTTTGGTCGTGAAATATTCTTTCTGTCGGGGAATATTCGTACGACGACACAGCTATTTATGGGCCCCATAACAGAAAATGATCGGATGAAAATAACGACAAAAATTGAGTTTTTATAATTAACGGCGTAGTTGTTACCGTTAACACTGTTGGAATACCCGGTGGTTAAAATACAGTAATACGCGTTATTGCACAGTAGCACACGGTATTGCACAATATTTTTGAAATTATTGATTCTTACGTAAGAAGGCACTACTGAATAATTGTCACAGTAATTACTGTTTAATATTTTATTTTATTGATTCAATAATTGCTGCGTTAATATTTTATATTATTGTTGTTTCAATAATTGTTGCTGCATATCATCTCTATTATCAGATCAATAATTCATATTATTTGAATAATATTATTAGATAGCATTATTGGTAATGTCTAGAAAGTTCTGTCTAAGGAGAGGTTTGGTTATCTAATTGCGCGCCAATAAGGAAAAATTCTTATTGGAAAGCCCCCTCTTTCCTGGGAACGGCCTGGTTGCCAGTACTGTGATTCTGTAATATTATTTGTGAATAATTAATTATTAATTTATATGATGATGAAAAAATTAATTTTATGTGGATATAGATGGAGAAAAATTTTTAAAGTGACAATTGTTGAAAAATGATATTTTATCTTTTCTGATAAAATAATTTATTATTATATTTAATAATATAATAATGGTGATAGTTTTATAATGAATGTGGGATATATGAGTATATGAGGAGAAAGAGTATTTTTTGTTGTATTAAATGATTAACACATGTTTTGTGTGTCGGTGGACCCCATTTCTTGACTGAAATTTGATTATAGCCTGTAAAATCGTCCGTTTATGGATTTCAGTCAATTTGTGTTTGGAATTTGGAAAAACTTTCTTCTGCAAAGTTGTAGAGAATTGAATTTTCTATAAAAACTCGCGAGATTCGAATTTTCTGATAAAAAGATTATTTTCTATGAATTATTGAAGTTTCGGAAAATGAAATAATTTTTATTAAATTATAAGGTGGGACCCATTTTGGTTGGTGTTGAAAACATGTGTTGGAATTGTTGTTCAAGGCTGGTGGCTGCTGATTTTCCAAGGTGGGCATGCGTAGATGTTAAGAAAGAATTAATATTATTTTATTAATTTAGTTTCCTTTGACGTTCTAGCATTTTCCTATAAATAGGTGCTTATGTTAGAATTGAAAATCACACCAGAAACAAGTTTTCTTTCTCTCTATATCATCAAGCATATTTTTGAGAGTATTTAGATATTTTGAGAGTTGCTATTCAGTAGAAGTTTCCTTCGATTTTTCATCCGATATTCCAGTCAGAAATATTGCTCTTTTGAGGTAAGGGATTTTAAGGGTTATTATGTTTTTTAGTTTCGTAATTTTTTTGATGACCTTCAAAAATTCTGAAAAAATTTAAAATGATATTTTGATGAGTTTTCTTGATTGTGTCCAAAAATGGTGATTTTTGGATGTATAGATTAAGAGTTATGAATTTTATGAGAAAATACTATTTTAAAAGTAACCGCTTATAACTCCTTGTGGTTAACTCTAAAATTGATGAAATTTTTATTGGAAGTATATCTATATAATA
The DNA here is from genome assembly GCA_016801055.1 of Panax notoginseng. Taxonomy (NCBI): domain Eukaryota; kingdom Viridiplantae; phylum Streptophyta; class Magnoliopsida; order Apiales; family Araliaceae; genus Panax; species Panax notoginseng. Next base: position 137,801,991 of record CM029012.1, on the reverse strand, counting down.
TCAGTGTACTCTGTGAATTTTGGAATTTTTAAATAAAATTACAATTTATGATAAATGTCTAAATATTCGGCTGTTGTGGCCATATAAAAAATAGTAAATGAGTTTTAAAAATTCTGAGAAAAATATATGTTTAATATGAGATTATATTCTGCTAAATCTCAGAAAAAAAATATTTTTGGAACTAATTTGATATTTTTTTATGAAAATGGACTAGTTATGAGTAAATGAATTAAATATGTTATGTGAAGTAAGAAAATTAGAAAATAGGATTTTATGGCTTGAGAATCCTATATGAGGTATATGCAGATTTTTGATGAGGGTTTTGGTTATTGGTAATGAAATCTTATGAGTTTGACATTTTAGGATGATTAAATGCATTATTTAGTAAAGTGTAAATAATTGAAATAAATTATTTATAAGTTTAAGAAATGTTATTTCAGTATCATTATATTGAAATATTGGTATGTATTTTATTATGAAATTTTTACCTTTTTGTGTCGGGTTTACTATTCATGAGTTACTATTCACGAGTTACTATTCATGAGTTACTATTCACGAAGTTACTATTCATGAGTTACTATTCATGATAAAATTGGTTTCTTTTTCTAACCAAATTATAGTTGATTTATGAATATTACTCTTGAAATTAAATCTATATTTTGATTATATTGTTTTTATTATCATATATAACATTTTTATAACCTTGATGTTGAAATTCTCTTTCACTTGAGTGTAAAGATGGGTGGATTGTTGGTATTATCATGACTATAGATTCTCTTTGGCCAGTAGTGCAAAGTTGAATTGTTGACTGGTATGATCATGACCATTGAATTTATAACTGAATATCTTTAGCTTAAGTGTAAAGGTGAATTGATCAGTTATAATTATTGTTTATGAAATGATTATATATTTCTTTGAGATATTAATATATTTGGCCTATAGTGTAAATATGAACTGTTGAAGAATATCTTTGGCCTGTAGTGCAAAGATGAATTATTGATGAATATCTTTGGCCTGTAGTACGAAGATGAACTGTTGTTGAATATCTTTGGCCCGTAGTGCAAAGATGGTTTGATGATGAATATCTTTGGCCGTAGTGCGAAGATGGATTTATTAGCATGATTATGAATAGGAACTGTGATTTGGTATAACCAAGATCTTTGATGTTTCAGGTAAAGACAGGTGATAAAAATATTCTTCGTCCTGAGTGCGAAGAAAAATTTAGAATCACAATTATGATTATGAGTTATTCATATGATTGTGGAAAGGAACTGTTGAGTGATGTTACAAGGATAAAATATTGTTGGTGGATTTTTAACATGGAGAAGATAATAGACTTTATAGTCTATTTGACTCTTCTAATGGATTGCTCGTTCCGCTGCAACTATGGTTGAAATTTTTTATCATCTACTATATGTTCTAAATCTCTGATTTATTACTGATGAAGACTATTGATAATTTATTTATCTTTAGTCATGATATTCTTTACTGAGCTAGTTGTGCTCACCCTTTTCTTTCACAATTTCTTTCAGGTAATAAGAGTGTAGCTGGGTCGAGCGGGGGTAACAAGGAAATAGAACGGTGGTCATCATTTAGTAGTTATATTTGGTGAAGAAAATAGGGTGAGGCGAACCCAACGTTGGAAGGGTGTTTTGTCACTATCATACAAGATGTCTAATGACATACAACCTCGTGTCATCATAAGACAGGGTTGTGCTCATCCACTTGCTGAGTATCTTTACGAGTACTACCCATATAATCTTGGTGTTTGTTTGAAGCATAATTTTCAATTAGAGACAGTGGAGATAATGATATGTCAAGAGAAGACTCACCATTGGAAAGAATATGATAGTAAATTTCTCGTTTTTCTTTGGGGTCTATTGGGTCAACCAAGGATAATTCTGTGGCCATATGATATCTATCATAACCTAGACGCATGACCTCCCATGTACGAAGGTTTTCTTGAGCACTTCCCAAATATTCTAATTTCTAAAACAGTTTTTGACTATACCTTTATGTAAGGTGTCATTGTGAGGTACTGTCCACGGTTGGGACATGAGTCACATTTGGTATATATTTGTATCCAAACTCACAACATATGTGTTGTTGTATTTTGCACGACAATTGTTGTAATAAAGTTGTAGTTATTTTCTGTACCATGTATTTGACGACTCAGAATAGGTTGGATGAAATGGACCTATTTTGGGGTTGTTACATGCAGAATACGGGTGGAAATGATAACAACGCGCGATTTGTCACAACCAAGCAGTTCAAAAATTGGGACCACCAGAATTTAAAGGAAAGCCGGATTCGATCATGGCGGAAACGTGGGTCAAGCAAATTACTAAGATATTCGATGTCTTGGGATGCACGGAGGAACAGAAGGTTCCATTCGCCACCTTTATGTTCCGCGGTGAGGCAGACTACTGGTGGGAGTCTGTGAAGCGTACCCAGCCTGACGCACTTAACATGTCCTGGGAAACATTTCAGAAACTGTTCAATGACAAGTACTTTCCTAAAAGTATTCGTCATATGAAGGAGGTGGAGTTTATCAGACTGGAACAAAACAACATGACGGTGTCCTAGTACGAGGCGAAGTTTGCAGAGTTATCCAGGTTTGCACCTCATTTGGTCAAAAATGAGGAACGAATGACAAGGATGTTTCTGAGAGGTCTAAAACCCGAGATTCGGCAATATCTTATCTCTCATAAATTTTTTTAATATTCAGATGTTGTAAACAGAGCTCAATTATTAGAGCGAGCTAATGAGTATGTGTAACCGAGGGACCACAACCAGGGTCATACCGGTGGCGGCAGTCATCGAAGCAATGAAAACCAGCAGGGAGGAAAATATTCGGACAAAAGCGGTAACCACTCTGGTGGTAATCATGGCCGTGATAATAGAAGGAGCGAGTCGGGAGGAGATTTCAAGAAGAGAAGGTACAACAATGATAACGTGAAGACGTCAGCACAAACAACAACTACTTTTAGAGGAGGAGAACGAGCACTGGTCGTTTGTTACAAATGCGGGAAGGAGGGACACATCAACCCAAACTGCCCACAACAGTTCAAGGTATGTTATAACTGTGGAAAGGAAGGTCATATAGCTAAAGATTATCTTGTTGCGAAACCAAGTTCAACGGGGATAGTGACTCCGAAGGCTGTTCCGGACAAGTCAAAATCGGTGGTTCCTGGAAGGGCGTTTGTCGTGACTGCCCAAAACGCGAGGAACCCAAACGAGGTGATCACGAGTAAGCTAATCATAAACTCTTGCGAAGTTTATACCTTATTAGATACCAGTTCTACCCATTCTTTTATCTCTCCTGCTTGTGCTCAACGTTTAAACTTGACTCCGGAGAAATTAGACTTTGACCTATCTGTGGAGACTCCGTTAGGAGAAACTTTCATTACATCTACAGTTTATAAATCTTGTTTAATCCAAGTTGGCACAATCACATTACCTGTTGACCTTATCTCTTTAAAGATACTTGCTTTTGATGTGATTTTAGGAATTGATTGGTTAACTACTCATCATGCCAAAATTGATTATTTTTATAAGGTTGGTAGTTTTTATATTCCTAACCAACCTGTATGCGAATTCAAGCAACCAAACCACTAAAATCAATCGCTGTCATACCAAGCCATAAAGCCATTCGTTTATTGAAAAACGGATGTCAAGCTTTCATAGCCCATGTTATGGACTTGAACAAAAACATGTCAGATTTGAATAATATTTCTGTTGTTAGTGAATTTCCTGACGTATTTCCTGAAGAACTTCCCGGTCTACCCCCAAAACGTGAAGTTGAAATCTTTATTGACCTTGAACCTGGTACAAAGCCCATTTCTAAAACCCCATATCAAATGGCTCCTATTGAACTTCAGGAGTTAAAGGTTCAACTACAGGAGTTGTTGGACATCGGTTTTATTCGTCCTAGTACATCTCCTTGGGGTGCTCCTGTGTTATTCGTAAAGAAGAAAGACGGGAGTATGCGACTTTGTATCGACTATCGAGAATTGAATCATGTAACTATCAAGAATAGGTATCCGCTACCTCGCATTGATGACCTGTTTGACCAGTTGCAAGGAGCACAATTCTTTTCAAAGATCGATCTTCGTTCTTGATATCATCAGCTGAAGATTAAAACTGAGGATATTCCAAAGACTGCCTTCAGAACTTGGTACATGCATTATGAATTCTTAGTCATGTCTTTTGGATTGACTAATGCTCCTGCTGCCTTCATGGATATGATGAACCGTGTATTCAAAGAATATTTTGATCAGTTCGTTGTTGTCTTTATTGATGACATCCTCATCTATTCCAAAAGCCGTGAAGATCATGAGCGCCATTTGAAGCTGGTACTGCAAAGGCTTCATGAAAATAAGCTATATGCCAAATTAAAGAAATGCGAGTTCTGGCTTGAGGAAGTAGCATTCCTTGGGCACGTGGTGTCAAAACATGGAGTATCTGTCGACCCGGCGAAGATTGAAGCCATACAAAGTTGGGAGCAATCGAAGTACGTAGCTTGTTGGGCTTAGCTGGGTATTATCGGAGATTCATAGAAGGATTTTCTAGAATCGCTACTCCGTTAACTCAGCTGACTCGTAAGGATACAAAATTCGGTTGGAGCGAGGATTGTGAGAAGAGTTTTCAAGAACTTAAGAGAAGACTCATTTCGGCACCTGTTCTGACAATACCATCTTGTTCGGATGGATTTGTTATCTACAGCGATGCTTCAGGCAAAGGGTTAGGATGTGTTCTCATGCAACATGGAAAAGTCATAGCCTATGCCTCGCGACAACTCAAAGAATATGAGAGGAATTATCCTACTCATGATTTAGAGTTGGCAGCAGTCGTTTTCGCGTTGAAGATTTGGAGACACTACCTGTATGGGGAGAAAGTGGAGATCTATACGGATCATAAAAGCCTCAAATATTTTTTCACCCAAAAGGACTCAACATGCGGCAACGACGTTGGCTTAAGCTGTTGAAATATTACGATCATACCATCTAATATCATCCTGAAAAAGCGAACGTAGTAGCTGACGCATTGAGTAGAAGATCATATGCGGGTATGAGTGCAATGTTGTTAACATAAAGGCCCATTTTGTATGATTTGCAAAGGATGGAGATAGAGATGAAGGCTCCAAGTACCCACATGATGATATCAAAAATACGAGTAGAACCGACTTTAATCCATAAAGTTAAAGCTGCTCAAGCTACGGACATGGAGCTGATGCGTATGAAGAAGAAAATGCAAGAAGGTGCTATTCTAGAAGCAAGAATCGATGAAGAAGGAATACTTCGAGTCAACTCCAGACTTTGTGTTCTTAACGATTTTGACTTGAAGCATAGAATAATGATGGAGGCACACAACACACCGTTTGCAATCCATCCTGGGAGTACCAAAATGTATCACGATCTTCGACATATATTTTGGTGGAGCAATATGAAAAGAGAGATCGCAGAGTTTATCTCGAGGTGTTTAACTTATCAACGTGTAAAAGCGGAGCATCAAGTATCAAAGGGTCCATTGTAACCACTTGAGATTCTGAAATGGAAGTGGGAACACATTACTATGGATTTCGTTACGGATCTTCCCAAGGTGTCTCAAGGCATAGATGCGATTTGGGTCATTGTTGATAGATTAACCAAGTCTGCCCATTTCTTGCCTATACGAGACTTATTCCCTTGAACGTCTTGCTCGTATCTACGTGAATGAGATTGTGAGATTTCATGGCATGCCAGCATTCATAGTTTCGGATCGTGACCCAAGATTCACTTCACGATTTTGGGTTAGCTTGCAGAAAGCTATGGGCATGGATTTACGATTTAGTTCAGCATACCATCCTCAAACGGACGGGCAATCAGAGAGGACTATTCAAACCCTTGAAGATCTATTAAGACTCTGTATTCTAAATTTCAAAGGAAGTTGGGATAAGTACTTGCCACTGGTGGAATTCTCCTACAACAACAGTTATCAGGAAAGTATAGGTATGGCTCCATTTGAAGCCTTGTATGGATAAAAGTGTCGTTCTCCAGTATGCTGGGACGAGGTGGGTGAAGCAACGTTGTTGGGACCAGAATTGGTACGCATAACTACAGAGAAAATCCAAACGATTCGACAACGTATACAAACGTCACAGGATCGACAAAAGAGTTATGCGGATCTTCATCGAAAGGATGTAGAATTTAGTATTGGGGATCATGTATTATTACGTGTTGCACCATTGAAAGGAGTTACAAGATTTGGGAAGAGAGGAAAGCTCAATCCACGATTTGTTGGTCCATTTTAAATTCTTGACCGAATAGGAAATGTGACATATCGACTCACATTACCTCCAAGCATGTCTCGTGTTCATAATGTTTTTCACATATCTGTGCTTCGTAAATATATGAAAGACCTGAACCACATAATTGAGTTAGAATCAGACGAGATAGCCGAAGATTTAACGTACGAGGAGGTACCTGTTAAGATCTTGGATAGAAAAGAGCATGTTCTACGCACGAAGGTTATAACACAAGTTAAGGTTTTGTGGAGAAACTATGCTATTGAAGAAATGACCTGGGAGTTGGAATCAGAAATGAAAGCGAGGTATCCTCATCTTTTCAAAATACCAGGTATGTACGTCAATTTCGAGGACAAAATTTCATAAGGAGGGGAGGTTGTAAGACCCCAACTTATTAATAAATGAAATTAAATTTTCTCTATTTATTATTTTGAAATAGAAAGGGTTGATTTGATTAATGTGGTTAGTTATGGGTAAAATGCGTAAATATTTCAAATAAGCAAGTGGTTATAAAATATTTATTTTTGGTCGGTGAATATTCGTTTGGTCGTGGAATATTCTTTCTCTCGGAGAATATTCGTACGACAGCGCAGCCTTGTGTGGGCCCCATAACGGAAAGCGATTGGATGAAGAAAACGACAAGTATACGTTGTTTATAATTAACGGCGTAGTTGTTACCGTTAATACTGTTGGAATACCTGGTGGTTAAATTACAGTAGCACACGGATTGCACAATATTTTTGAATTATTGATTTTTACGAAGGAAGGCACTACTCAATAATTGTTACAGTAGTTACTGTTCAATATTTTATTTTATTGATTCAATAATTGCAGCATTGATATTTTATATTATTGTTGTTTCAATAATTGTCACTGCACAGTATTTTCCATTATCAGATCAATAATTCATATTATTTGAATAATATTATTAGATAGCATTGTTGGCAATGTCTAGAAAGTTCTCTCTAAAGAGAAGTTTGGTCATCTAATTGCGCACTAGTAAGGAGAAATCCTTATTGGAAAGCCCCCTCTTTCCTGGGAACGGCCTGGTTGTCATAAATGTGATTCTATAATATTATTTGTGAATAATTAATTATTGATTCATATGATAAGGAAATATTTTTGTTCTATGTGGATATAAATGTTGGATATATTTATTATAGTTAAAAATGAAGGAGTTAATGTTGAGGTGTTTTATCAGTATTTTTATCGGAATGGATGTATTGAAAATCAAATCAGGGTTTTTTGAGAAATATTGCGGGGGGTTATAATTTTTAATCCGACCGTTGGATCGTGGTAATTTTTGGATATGTTATTCATATATAAGTTGAATATATGTCCACAAATTTTGAACCGTTAAAAATGAACGTATGATTTGTTATGAATTTTACGAGATGACTGGTTTAGAAATTATAGAAGTTGCGAAATTTGTCATTTTGGTGAAAAATTCTAGAATTGGTGGGCCCCACTTTTGGTTGGTGAAAATGTGCTGAGATTTTTATTCAAATGTGGTTGGTGGGAATAGTAGCAGGTAAAGTCATCAGGTTGCAGGTTAAGTCTGCTTCGACGTGCTAACATTTTTCTATAAATAGAGGGCTAAGTTAGAATTGAAAATCACACCAGAAACAAGTTTTCTCTCTTTCTCTCTCTAGATTATTGAGTGTATTTTGGGAGTATTTAGATACTTTGTGAGTTTCTATTCATCAGTGCAAGTTTTCTTCAGCCTTATACCGATATTCCGATCAGAAGTACTGATATTTTGAGGTAAGGGATATTATTTTCTTCTTAAATGATATTATTTTCTTCAATATCATTATGCTGAAATATTGATATGAGTTTTTTTTATCAAATTTAGAATTTTTTGTGTCGGAGTTACTATTCACGTATACGGCACTATTCACGTATACGACACTATTCACGTATACGACACTATTCACGAATACGGCACTATTCACCGAAAAATAAAATCTGACGGTCCATATTTAAAGAAAAATCTTTTAAATAAAATATAATATATTCTATTTATAGAATAACTTTAATAAAGTGTTTTATATAAAAAGATGTTTCTGTTTTATTACGTTAATAATACGAATAAAACAAAACGTCATTATCGCTAAATAATTCATATTATTAACTGACAATAATTGAATCAAACTGAGTGACTTCTCACATAAGCATTAATAATCAATACCGTGTGCTACTATGCAACCACACGTATTATTGTACTTTTACTACCGAGTAGTTCAACAGTATCAATGGTAAAACTTCCGCCGTTATTTTTAATAAAATATTTTTGTCGTTTTCTCAATCCGACAATAATTCCGTTGTGGGGTCCACCAATGATTGTGCCGTTGTACGAATATTTCATGTTAAAACGAATATTTCCCGACCAATCGAATATTACATAACAACTTGCGTACTTTACAAAATTTATAAATATTACTCACAACTATAACATTATATCAAATTAACTCCATAATATTCAAAAATGATATTTATAAAAAATTCATCTTTATTTATAAAAGTTGGGGTCTTACAACCTCCCCTTCTTATGAAATTTTGTCCTCGAAATTAGGGTACGTACCTGGTTTGTCGAAGAGGTAAGGATACCTTGATTTTATTTCAGATTCTAACTCACAAGTCATTTCCTCAGCATCGTGGTTTCTCCACAAAACTTTGACTTGAGGTATAACCTTGGAGCGTAGAATATGTTCCTTCTTATCCAAGATTTGAACATGAACTTCTTCATACATCAAATCCTCCGCTTTTTCGTCCGGTTCTAACTCAATAATGTGGTTCGGGTCTTCCACATATTTGCGTAACATGGATATGTGAAAAACGTTATGAACACGAGACATACTTGGCGGTAAAGTGAGTCTATAAGCCACAATTCCTACTTGATCGAGGATTAAAAATGGACCGATGAATCGAGGATTGAGCTTTCCTCTCTTTCTAAATCTCGTAACTCCTTTCCATGGAGCAACACGTAAGAACACATGATCTCCTACATCAAATTCCACGCCCTTTCGATGAAGATCAGCATAACTCTTTTGTCGATCTTGTGAGGTTTTTATACGTTGTCGGATCGTTTGAATCTTTTCTGTAGGCATACGTACCAACTCTGGTCCCAACAACGTTGGTTCACCCACCTCATCCCATCATACTGGAGAACGACATTTTCTTCCATACAATGCTTCGAATGGAGCCATGCCAATACTTGCTTGATAACTGTTGTTGTAGGAAAATTCCATCAATGGTAAGAACTTGTCCCAACTTCCCTTGAAGTCAAGGACACAAAGTCTTAATAGATCTTCAAGAGTTTGAATAGTCCTCTCTGATTGTCCGTCCGTCTGAGGATGATATGCTGAACTAAATTGTAAATCCGTGCCCATAGCTTTTTGTAAACTAATCCAAAATCGTGAAGTGAATCTTGGGTCTCGGTCAGAAACAATGGATACTGGCATACCATGCAGTCTTACAATCTCGTTTATGTACATACGAGCAAGACGTTCAAGTGTATAAGTTTCTCGTATAGGTAAGAAATGAGCAGACTTGGTCAATCTATCAATAATGGCCCAAATCGCATCTATACCTTGAGAAACCTTAGGAAGACTGGTAACGAAATCCATGGTAATGTGCTCCCACTTCCATTCTAGAATTTCAAGTGGTTGCAATGGACCTTTTGGTACTTGATGCTCCACTTTGACTCGTTGACAAGTTAGACACCTTGAGATAAACAGCGCTATCTCTCTCTTCATATTGCTCCACCAAAATGTATGACGAAGATCATGATACATTTTGGTACTTCCAGTATGGATTGCAAACGGTGTGTTGTGCGCCTCCATCATGATTTCATACTTTAAATCAGAGTTGGTAGGAACACAAAGTCTGGAGTTGACTCGAAGTATTCCTTCTTCATCGATTCTTGCTTCCGGCATAGCACCTTCTTGCACTTTCTTCTTCATACGCATCAGCTCCAGGTCTGTAGCTTGAGCAGCTTTAACTCTATCGATTAAAGTTGGTTCTACTCGTATATTCGCCATCATCACATGGGTCCCTGGAGTCTTTAACTCTATCTCCATCCTTTGCAAGTCACACAAAATGGGCCTTTGTGTTGACAATATTGCACTCGCACTTGCATATGATCTTCTACTTAATGCGTCAGCTACCACGTTCGCTTTTCCAGGATGGTATTAAATGGTATGATCATAATCTTTCAACAGTTCAAGCCAACGTCGTTGTCGCATGTTGAGTTCCTTTTCAGTGAAGAAATATTTTAGGCTTTTATGATCCGTAAAGATCTCCACCTTCTCCCAATACAAGTAATGCCTCCAAATTTTAAGTGCAAAGACAACAGCTGCCAACTCTAGATCATGAGTAGGATAATTCCTCTCATTTTCCTTGAGTTGTCTTGATGCATAGGCTATGACTTTTCCATGTTGCATGAGAACGCATCCTAACCCTTTGCTCGAAGCATCACTGCAGATGACAAATCCCTCCGAGCCAGATGGTATTGTTAGAACAGGTGCTGAAATGAGTCTCCTCTTGAGTTCTTGAAAACTCTTCTCACATTCTTCGCTCCAACCGAACTTTGTATCTTTCTGAGTCAGCTGAGTTAATGGAGTAGCGATTCGAGAAAATCCTTCCACGAATCTCCGATAATAACCAGCTAAACCAAGAAAGTTACGTACTTCGGTCACCGATTTAGGTTGCTCTCAAATTTGAATAGCTTCAATCTTTGCCGGGTCAACCGATATTCCACGACTTGATACTACGTGCCCAAGGAATGCTACCTCCTCTAACCAGAACTCGCATTTCTTCAACTTGGCATAAAGCTTGTATTCACGAAGCTTTTGGAGTACCAGCCTCAAGTGTTGCTCATGATCTTCACGACTTTTGGAATAAATAAGGATGTCATCAATAAAGACGACCACAAAGTGATCCAAATATTCCTTGAATACCCGGTTCATCATATCTATGAAGGCAGCAGGAGCATTAGTCAATCCAAAGGACATGACTAGGAATTCATAATGCCCGTACCGAGTTCTGAAAGCCGTCTTTGGAATATCCTCAGTTCTAACCTTCAGCTGATGATATCCAGAACGAAGATCGATCTTTGAAAAGAATTGTGCTCCTTGCAACTGGTCAAACAGGTCATCAATACGTGGCAATAGGTACCTGTTTTTGATGGTGACATGATTCAACTCCCGATAATCAATACAAAGTCGCATACTTCCATCTTTCTTCTTCACGAATAGCACAGGAGCACCCCAAGGAGAAGTACTAGGACGAATAAAGCCAATGTCTAATAATTCCTGCAGTTAGATCTTTAACTCTTGAAGTTCAATAGGAGCCATTCGATATGGGGTTTTAGAAATGGGTTTTGTACCGGGTTCAAGGTCGATACAAAATTCAATTTCACGCTCTGGGGGTAGGCCAGGAAGTTCTTCAGGTAATACGTCAGGGAATTTATTAACAATAGAAATATCATTCAAAACTGACGTATTTTTGTTTAGATCCGTGACATGAGCTAAGAAAGCTTGACATCTGTTTTTCAATAAACGAATAGCTTTATGGCTTGAGATGACAACGATTGATTTTAATGGTTTGGTTGTTTGAATTCGCATAATAGGTCGATTAGGAATATGAAAGCTAACAACCTTACGAAAACAATCAATTTTTGCATGATGAGTAGTTAACCAATCAATCCCTAGAATCACGTCAAATGCAAGTATTTTTAATGAAATCAGATCGACAGGTAATGTGTGGGTACCAACTTGAACCAAACAAGACTTATAAACCGTGGATGTAATGAAGATTTCTCCCAATGGAGTTTTAACAGATAAATCAAAGTCTAATTTCTCCGGAGTCAAATTTAATCGATGAGCGCAAGTAGGAGAAATAAAAGAATGAGTAGAACCAGCATCAAATAAAGTATAGACTTCGTTAGAGTTTATGATAAGCTTACCCCGTGATGACCTCATTCGGGTTCCTTACTTTCTGGGAGGTCACAACAAACGCTCTCCCTTGCACTACCGGTTTTGACTTTTCTGGGACGGCCTTTGGTGTCTCCATCTTGGCTGAACTTATTTTTGGTAAATGACAAAATCGAGCTAAATGACATTCTCTTCCACAATTATAACATGCTTTAGACGACATCGCGCAGTTTGGACTGATGTGCCTCTCCCCTCCGCATTTGAAACATATGATAGGTGGTCGTTCTCCTTCCTTAATAAAGAGTGATGGTGCTAACGTCTTTCCATCATTGTTGAATCTCCTCTTCTTGAAATGACCATTCTTATTGTTTTGGCCCTGATTACCACCGAAGTGGTTACCATTTCTGGCCTGTTGATTCCCTCCACGCTTGTTGTCACCGCTTCGATGACTGCTCTCACTGGTATTATCATTTTACCGACTGCTCTCTTTTGGTTGTGTTGACTCGTTATCGCGCTCCACTAACTGAGCCCTATTCACAACATCTGAATACAAACACAGTTTATGAGAAATAAGATGTTGACGTATCTCAGGTTTCAAACCTCGCAAAAATATTCGCGTCATTCGCTCTTCATTATCCACCAAGTGGGACGCAAACCGGGACAACTCAGCAAATTTAGCCTCATACTGCGACACGGTCATATTATTCTGCTCCAATTTGATGAACTCCACCTCCTTCATGTGACGAACACTTTCGGGAAAGTATTTGTCATTGAACAGCTCTTGGAACTTCTCCCAAGACATCTTCAGTGCGGCAGGTTGAGTACACTTAATCGATTCCCACCAGTAATCTGCCTCTCCTCGCAACATAAAGGCGGCAAAGGGAACTTTGTGCTCCTCGGAGCATCCCAAGACATCAAATATCTTGGTAATCTGCTTTATCCATATTTTCGCTATAAGTGGTTTTGACTCTCCCTTAAACTCCGGTGGTCCCAGCTCCTTGAACTGTTTAGTGGAGACTGTCCGAGAGTTTTCAGTGTTTCCACCTATATTTTGGACAGGAGCCGCTCTCGCCTGTTGTTGCATGAACTGCATAAAGTTTCTGAACATTCCATCATTCATCATCTGGTCAGTGTTGTTGTTTACATGAGGATTGTCACCTTCCTGATGCACATTATCTTGATTATTGATATGTGGTGAATCAACAGTCGCCTGTGCTCCATTGCTATTCTCAACATTCTCATATGCTATTTTTAGATACTGCCACAAAATAAAAGTTAATTGATATGTCATATATTATCCTTATATTATGACCGACCAATTAAATACCATGCAAATAAACATAGGTAGGTCATACTAGCGAAGGAATTCCCCGTCTCTCCCCTCCTAGTTTTATTCTCACATCTTAGCCAGGGATCATATCCCTAAGCTCTGATACCAACTGTGACGCCCCCAAAATTAGGTATACATTACCCATCTTGGGTCGTCAGATACATAGTATAGAATACAAATACAATTTACTAATACAACTGTCGTGTACAATACGACAAAACATAAAGTGTGAGTTTGAATACAAATATTATCTTCTAGAGAGTATTCATACTCAAAAGGAGTCCTCATTACATTTATTAACACACTATTACATAGAATAGCGAGGACTACTAACTAATACTATCATTCGGACCATCACTCCGTTCCCCGACTTGCCCCAGCTACGTTCTCATTTCCTGAAGAGAACAGTGAAAGAAAGGGTGAGCTCAAATAGGCCAGTAAGAAATATTATGACTATGATAATGTAGAATAAATTATCATTAGCCTTCAACAATGTTAAACTGATAAAATATAATAGACATCAAGTTTAACTGCAGCGGAACATGCAATCCATTAAAAGAGTCAAGTAGAAAATAAACTCTACTATCTTTTATGATTTAAAAAGTTTTTCAACATTGTGATCGCTGGGACTCAGCTTAATAAAATAATCCACATCATCGAATTACCCCTGCACTACGGCCAAGGATATTCGTGTATTCATTAATGGTCATGATCATGCCAACAACTGTTCATTAATGCACTACGGGCCAATGAGGACTTTTACCACATCATTTGTAACATTACGGTCATGATTATACCGAATAATCCCTAGTCATAATCATACCAAGTCCATCTATGCACTACATGCCACAGATGACTTTCAACATTTTATAAATATGAGGATGATGACAATGATATAAAAATTCAATAAAACAAGTTCAAGAATAAATTTATCCAAGAATTAACAACGTCCAAATTGTCAACATGATACTGCTTTGTGGAGTAAAATTCAAGAATACTTAGAAGAATATTTTCATGAAAAGATACTGGATGAATTGCAATTATCAAGGATATTTCACTAATTTCATGGAGTATAGAAGTCAAAACTTAACCAACTGAGTATAATAAAGAATGGAATAACAAAAGAAATCACCCGGCATGCGATAGACCGCACAGACAGGTTATTCCAACAGAATAATAAATAATAGAACCAGGTCCGGCGTAAACGCACAGACAGGATATTCCGACAGAATAATAAATAATGGAACCAGGTCCGGTGTAAAACACACAGACAGGATGTTCCAACAGAATAATAACAAGACGGAACTAGGTCCGGTGTAAAACACACAGACAGGATGTTCCAACAGAATAATAATAAAAACGGAACCAGGTCCGGTGTAAAACACACAGACAGGATGTTCCAACAGAATAATAGAAGAATGTCACCAAGTATAGGGTAGACCGCGTATACAGGTTATTCCAGCAGAATAATAAGAAATGGAAAAACAACAGTTCTCTTCATGAATAAGAAAGAATAACACCCCTTACCGTTTTAAAGAAGAGCTGAAATAAGGAAGTAGTTAAGTAGCAGAATACTCTTCTTCTCTCTCTCTATCGTTTCTCTCTATAGTTTCTCTCTCTAGAGTTCAGTGAATTCGTAAGAAATAATGAAGGAATGAGCTGCTATTTATAGAAAAATAGAATGCATAGTAACTAATCCATGAACGGTCCAAATTGATTACTTTAATCTGACGGTCCATATTTAAAGAAAAATCTTTTAAATAAAATATAATATATTCTATTTATAGAATAACTTTAATAAAGTATTCTGTTTTATATAAAAAGATGTTTCTGTTTTATTACGTTAATAATACGAATAAAACAAAACGTCATTATCGCTAAATAATTCATATTATTAACTGACAATAATCGAATCAAACTGAGTGACTTCTCACATAAGCATTAATAATCAATACCGTGTGCTACTATGCAACCACACGTATTACTGTACTTTTACTACCGAGTAGTTCAACAGTATCAATGGTAAAACTTCCGCCGTTATTTTTAATAAAATATTTTTGTCGTTTTCTCAATCCGACAATAATTCCGTTGTGGGGTCCACCAATGATTGTGCCGTTGTACGAATATTTCATGTTAAAACGAATATTCCCCGACCAATCGAATATTATATAACAACTTGCGTACTTTGTAAAATTTATAAATATTACCCACAACTATAACATTATATCAAATTAACTCCATAATATTCAAAAATGATATTTATAGAAAATTCATCTTTATTTATAAAAGTTGGGGTCTTACAAGAACATAACAGGATCTAGTCGGGGTATGGAGTGATGGTTCTAGAAAGATATTTTAGCAGTCCTCACTATTTCTGTAAAATAGTGTTTGAATAATTATAGTGAGGACTTATTTGAGTATGGATATTGTCTAGAAGACATTATTTGTATTTAAACTCATAGTATGTGTTGTCATATTTTGCATGACAATTGTATTATTGAAGTTGTAATTTGCTTTTTTTACCATATATTTGGCGACTCAGAATGGGTGTTGTATACCTATTTTGGGGGTGTCACAATAAACTCCCCAAACCTAATGCCAAGTTCGAGAAGCGACCTCTGATAGATACTCCTTCGAACAATAAGGAATGGCATAAGGAATGGTTCTTCGTCAAAGGACCCGAAATCTCATCCATTCTAGACTGGACCTGTAAGATCCCGAATTTTATGAAATAAAAGTATTCAATTTTTCTTATAATTACTATTCAGTAAATGGTTAAATTGATAAAAGTTTAAAGTTATGAGTGAAATATGATTTTATTTCAAAATAAGCAAGTGGTTATAAAATAATCATTGTTGTCGGGGAATATTCGTTTGGTCGTGGAATATTCTTTCTGTCGGGGAATATTCGTACGACGGCGCAACCATTTGTGGGCCCCATAACAGAATAACTGTCGGATGAAGATAACGACAAAAATTGAGTTTTTATAATTAACGGCGTAGTTGTTGCCGTTAACACTGTTGGAATACCCGGTGGTTAAAATACAGTAATACGCGTGTTTGCACAGTAGCACACGATTTTACACAGTATTTTTGAATTATTGATCCTTACGTAAGAAGGCACTACTCAATAATTATTACAGTAGTTACTGTTCAATATTTTATTTTATTGATTCAATAATTGTTGCGTTGATATTTTATATTATTGTTGTTTCAATAATTGTTGCTGCACAGTATTTTCCTTTATCAGATCAATAATTCATATTATTTGAATAATATTATTAGATAACATTATTGTCAATATCTAGAAAGTTCTGTCTAAGGAGAGGTTTGGTCATCTAATTGCGCGCCAGTAAGGAGAAATTCTTATTGGAAAGCCCCCTCTTTCCTGGGAACGGCCTGGTTGTCATAAATGTGATTCTGTAATATTATTTGTGAATAATTAATTATTGATTCATGTGATAAGAAAATATTTATTTTATGGGGATATAAATGAGGAATATATTTTTGTGGTTAAAAAATGAAGGAGTTAATGTTGATATTTTTATCCGTATTTTTGTCGGAATGGAGGTATTAAAAATCAGGGTTTTTGAGATATTTTGCGGGGGTTATAATTTTTAATCCGACCGTTAGATCGTGGTAATTTTTGGATATGTTATACATATATAAGTTGAGTATATGCCCACAAATTTTGAACCGTTAAAAATAAACGTATGATTTATTATGAATTTTACGAGATGACTGGTTCAGAAATTGTTGAATTTTCGGAGTTTATCATTTTGGTAGAAAATTCTAGAATTGGTGGGCCCCACTTGTGGTTGGTGAAGAAATGTGCTGAATTATATTTCAAATGTGGTGGGTGGGAATAGTAGCAGGTAAAGCCATCAGGTTGCAGGTCAAACCTACCAAAATTTTCCTATAAATAGAGGGCTAAGTTAGAATTGAAAATCACACCAGAAACATAAACTTTCTCTCTTTCTCTCTCTATATTATGAAGCATATTTTGTGAGTTTTTAGATACTTGGTGAGTTGCTATTCATCAGTGCAAGTTTCCTTCAGCATCATATCCGATATCCAGTCAGAAGTACTGCTCTTTTGAGGTAAGGGATATTAAGGGATTTTAAGGGTTGTTATATTTTCAGTTTCGTAATTTTTCTGATCTTCAAAAATTCTGGAAAAATTTGAAATGATATTTTGATGAGTTTTCTTGATTGTGTCCAAAAATAGTGATTTTTGGATGTATAGATTGAGAGTTATGAATTTTATGAGAAAAGACTATTTTAGAAGTAACAGCTTATAATTTCTTGTGGTTAACTCTAAAATTGATGAAATTTTTATTGGGAGTACATGTATATGATAGAAGTATACTCTATAAATTTCAGAATTTTTAGACAAAAGTACAATTTTTGATAAATGTCTAAATATTCGGCTATTTTGGCCATATGAAAAATAGTAAATGACTTTTAAAAATTCTGAGAAAAATATATGTTCACTATGGGACTATATTATGCTGAATTCCAGAAAAGAAATATTTTTAGAAAGGATTTGGTATTTTTCATGAAAATAGTCTAGTTATGAGAAAATGAATTAAATATGTTATGTGAAGTAAGAAAATTAGAAAATAGGATTTTATGGCTTGAGAATCCTATATATGAGGTATATGCAGATTTTTGATGAGGGTTTTGGTTATTGATGATGAAATCTTAAGAGTTGGCATTTTATGATGATTAAAGGCATTAATTAGTAAAGTGTAAATAATTTAAATAAATTGTTTATAAGCTTAAGAATATTATTCTTTCAATATCATTATACCAAAATATTGGTATGTATATTATTGTGGAATTTCTACCTTTTTCATGTCAGGGTTACTATTCACGAGTTACTATTTATGAGTTACTATTCACGACAAAATTGGTTTCTTTTTCTAACCAAATTATAGTTGATTTATGAATATTACTCTTGAGATTAAATCTATATGTTGATCATATTATTTTTATTATCATATATAACATTTTTATAACCTTGATGTTGAAATTCTCTTTCGCTTGAGTGTAAAGATGGGTAAATTATTGGTATGATCATGACTATGGGTTCTCTTTGGCCAGTAGTGCAAAGTTGAATTGTTGACTGGTATGATCATGACCATTGAATTTATAAGTGAATATCTTTAGCTTAAGTGCAAAGGTGAATTGATTAACATGGTTATAATTATTGTTTATATAAATTCTGAAATGATTATATATTTCTTTAAGATATTAATATATTTGGCCTGTAGTGCAAATATGAACTGTTGATGAATATATTTGGCCGTAGTGCAAATATGAACTGTTGAGGAATATCTTTGGCCTGTAGTGCAAAGATGAAATATTAATGAATATCTTTGGCTCATAGTGCAAAGATGACATGTTGTTGAATATCTTTGGCCAGTAGTGCAAAGATGAACAGATGTTGAGATAAACATGACCAACTGGTGATACAAATGAATATCTTTAGCCGTAGTGCAAAGATGAAGTTATTAGTATGATTATGAACAGAAAATGTGATTTAGTGTAACCATGATCTTTGATGTTTCAGGTAAAGATAGGTGATGAAAATTATCTTCGTCCTGGGTGAGAAGAGGAATTTAGAACTACAGTTATGATTATGATTTATTCATATGATTGTGGACCAGAATTGTTGATTGATGTTACAAGGATAAAACATTATTGATGGATTTTTAACATGAAGAAGATAATAGACTTTATAGTCTATTTGACTCTTCTAATGGATTGCATGTTCCGCTGCGACTATGGTTGAAATTTTTTATCATCTACCATATGTTCTAAATCTCTGATTTATTATTGATGAAGACTATTGATAATTTATTTATCTTTAGTCATGATATTCTTTACTGAGCTAGTTGTGCTCACCCTTTTGCTTCACAATTCCTTTCAGGTAATAAGAGTATAGCTGGGTCGAGCGAGGGTAACAAGGGAATAGAACGGTGGTCATCATTTAGTAGTTATATTTGGTGAAGAAAATAGGGTGAGGCGAACCCAACGTTGGAAGGGTGTTTTGTCACTATCATACAAGATGTCTAATGACATACAACCTCGTGTCATCATAGGACAGGGTTGTGCTCATCCACTTGCTGAGTATATCTACGAGCACTACCTATATAATCTTGGTGTTTGTTTGAAGTATAATTCTCAATTAGAGACAGTGGAGATAATGATAAGTCAAGAGAAGACTCACCATTGGGAAGAATATGATAGTAATCTTCTCGTTTTTCTTTGGGGTCTATTGGGTCAACCAAGGATAATTCTGTGGCCATATGATATCTATCATAACCTAGACGCGTGGCCTCCCATGTACGAAGGTTTCCTTGAGCACTTCCCAAATATTCTAATTTCTAAAACAGTTTTTGAATATACCTTTATGTAAGGTGTCATTGTGAGGTGATGTCCACGGTTGGAACATGAGTCACATTTGGTATATATTTGTATCCAAACTCACAGCATATGTGTTGTTGTATTTTGCACGACAATTGTTGTAATAAAGTTGTAGTTGTTTTCTGTACCATGTATTTGACGACTCAGAATGGGTTGGGTGGAATGAACCTGTTTTGGGGTCGTTACATTTGGTATCAGAGCTTAGGGATATGATCTCTGGCGGAGATCGGGGAATATAACTAGGAGGGGAGAGATGAGTAAATCCTTCGCTAGTGTGTCCTACCTAAGCTTATTTGTTGGTCAGTCATAATATTGGGATATTATGTGATATGTTAATTTGTTTAATTAACCCTTGTTTTGAAGCTGTATTCTAGAATGATATCTGAAATACCGGAGATGAGCAATGGAGAAATTATGATGGCAGGGAAGATGGAATCTGAAATAGAAGCAAGGTATTCTCAACTCTTCGAAATACCAGGTACGTAAATTTCGGGGACGAAATTTCATAAGGAGGGGAGACTGTAAGACCCCGAATTTTATGAAATAAAAGTATTCAATTTTTCTTATAATTACTATTCAGTAAATGGTTAAATTGATAAAAGTTTAAAGTTATGAGTGAAATATGATTTTTTTTCAAAATAAGCAAGTGGTTATAAAATAATCATTGTTGTCGGGGAATATTCGTTTGGTCGTGGAATATTCTTTCTGTCGGGGAATATTCGTACGACGGCGCAACCATTTGTGGGCCCCATAACAGAATAACTGTCGGATGAAGATAACGACAAAAATTGAGTTTTTATAATTAACGGCGTAGTTGTTACCGTTAACACTGTTGGAATACCTGGTGGTTAAAATACAGTAATACACGTGTTTGCACAGTAGCACACGGTTTTACACAGTATTTTTGAATTATTGATCTTTACGTAAGAAGGCACTACTCAATAATTATTACAGTAGTTACTGTTCAATATTTTATTTTATTGATTCAATAATTGTTGCGTTGATATTTTATATTATTGTTGTTTCAATAATTGTTGCTGCACAGTATTTTCCTTTATCAGATCAATAATTCATATTATTTGAATAATATTATTAGATAACATTATTGTCAATATCTAGAAAGTTCTGTCTAAGGAGAGGTTTGGTCATCTAATTGCGCGCCAGTAAGGAGAAATTCTTATTGGAAAGCCCCCTCTTTCCTGGGAACGGTCTGGTTGTCATAAATGTGATTCTGTAATATTATTTGTGAATAATTAATTATTGATTCATGTGATAAGAAAATATTTATTTTATGGGGATATAAATGAGGGATATATTTTTGTGGTTAAAAAATGAAGGAGTTAATGTTGAGATTTTTATCCGTATTTTTGTCGGAATGGAGGTATTAAAAATCAGGGTTTTTGAGATATTTTGCGGGGGTTATAATTTTTAATCCGACCGTTGGATCGTGGTAATTTTTGGATATGTTATACATATATAAGTTGAGTATATGCCCACAAATTTTGAACCGTTAAAAATGAACGTATGATTTATTATGAATTTTACGAGATGACTGGTTCAGAAATTGTTGAATTTTCGGAGTTTATCATTTTGGTGGAAAATTCTAGAATTGGTGGGCCCCACTTGTGGTTGGTGAAGAAATGTACTGAATTATATTTCAAATGTGGTGGGTGGGAATAGTAGCAGGTAAAGCCATCAGGTTGCAGGTCAAACCTACCAAAATTTTCCTATAAATAGAGGGCTAAGTTAGAATTGAAAATCACACCAGAAACATAAGCTTTCTCTCTTTCTCTCTCTATATTATGAAGCATATTTTGTGAGTTTTTAGATACTTGGTGAGTTGCTATTCATCAGTGCAAGTTTCCTTCAGCATCATATCCGATATTCAGTCAGAAGTACTGCTCTTTTGAGGTAAGGGATATTAAGGGATTTTAAGGGTTGTTATGATTTTCAGTTTCGTAATTTTTCTGATCTTCCAAAATTCTGGAAAAATTTGAAATGATATTTTGATGAGTTTTCTTGATTGTGTCCAAAAATGGTGATTTTTGGATGTATAGATTGAGAGTTATGAATTTTATGAGAAAAGACTATTTTAGAAGTAACAGCTTATAATTCCTTGTGGTTAACTCCAAAATTGATGAAATTTTTATTGGGAGTACATGTATATGATAGAAGTATACTCTGTAAATTTCAGAATGTTTAGACAAAAGTACAATTTTTGATAAATGTCTAAATATTCGGCTATTTTGGCCATATGAAAAATAGTAAATGACTTTTAAAAATTCTGAGAAAAATATATGTTCACTATGGGACTATATTATGCTGAATTCCAGAAAAGAAATATTTTTAGAACGGATTTGGTATTTTTCATGAAAATAGTCTAGTTATGAGAAAATGAATTAAATATGTTATGTGAAGTAAGAAAATTAGAAAATAGGATTTTATGGCTTGAGAATCCTATATATGAGGTATATGCAGATTTTTGATGAGGGTTTTGGTTATTGATGATGAAATCTTAAGAGTTGGCATTTTATGATGATTAAATGCATTAATTAGTAAAGTGTAAACAATTTAAATAAATTGTTTATAAGCTTAAGAATATTATTCTTTCAATATCATTATACCGAAATATTGGTATGTATATTATTGTGGAATTTCTACGTTTTTCATGTCAGGGTTACTATTCACGAGTTACTATTTATGAGTTACTATTCACGACAAAATTGGTTTCTTTTTCTAACCAAATTATAGTTGATTTATGAATATTACTCTTGAGATTAAATCTATATGTTGATCATATTGTTTTTATTATCATATATAACATTTTTATAACCTTGATGTTGAAATTCTCTTTCGCTTGAGTGTAAAGATGGGTAAATTATTGGTATGATCATGACTATGAGTTCTCTTTGGCCAGTAGTGCAAAGTTGAATTGTTGACTGGTATGATCATGACCATTGAATTTATAAGTGAATATCTTTAGCTTAAGTGCAAAGGTGAATTGATTAACATGGTTATAATTATTGTTTATATAAATTCTGAAATGATTATATATTTCTTTGAGATATTAATATATTTGGCCTGTAGTGCAAATATGAATTGTTGATGAATATATTTGGCCGTAGTGCAAATATGAACTGTTGAGGAATATCTTTGGCCTGTAGTGCAAAGATGAAATATTAATGAATATCTTTGGCCCGTAGTGCAAAGATGACATGTTGTTGAATATCTTTGGCCAGTAGTGCAAAGATGAACAGATGTTGAGATAAACATGACCAACTGGTGATACAAATGAATATCTTTGGCCGTAGTGCAAAGATGAAGTTATTAGTATGATTATGAACAGGAAATGTGATTTAGTGTAACCATGATCTTTGATGTTTCAGGTAAAGATAGGTGATGAAAATTATCTTCGTCCTGGGTGAGAAGAGGAATTTAGAACTACAGTTATGATTATGATTTATTCATATGATTGTGGACCAGAATTGTTGATTGATGTTACAGGGATAAAACATTGTTGATGGATTTTTAACATGAAGAAGATAATAGACTTTATAGTCTATTTGACTCTTCTAATGGATTGCATGTTCCGCTGCGACTATGGTTGAATTTTTTTATCATCTACCATATGTTCTAAATCTCTGATTTATTATTGATGAAGACTATTGATAATTTATTTATCTTTAGTCATGATATTCTTTACTGAGCTAGTTGTGCTCACCCTTTTGCTTCACAATTCCTTTCAGGTAATAAGAGTATAGCTGGGTCGAGCGAGGGTAACAAGGGAATAGAACGGTGGTCATCATTTAGTAGTTATATTTGGTGAAGAAAATAGGGTGAGGCGAACCCAACGTTGGAAGGGTGTTTTGTCACTATCATACAAGATGTCTAATGACATACAACCTCGTGTCATCATAGGACAGGGTTGTGCTCATCCACTTGCTGAGTATATCTACGAGCACTACCTATATAATCTTGGTGTTTGTTTGAAGTATAATTCTCAATTAGAGACAGTGGAGATAATGATAAGTCAAGAGAAGACTCACCATTGGGAAGAATATGATAGTAATCTTCTCGTTTTTCTTTGGGGTCTATTGGGTCAACCAAGGATAATTCTGTGGCCATATGATATCTATCATAACCTAGACGCGTGACCTCCCATGTACGAAGGTTTCCTTGAGCACTTCCCAAATATTCTAATTTCTAAAACAGTTTTTGAATATACCTTTATGTAAGGTGTCATTGTGAGGTGATGTCCACGGTTGGAACATGAGTCACATTTGGTATATATTTGTATCCAAACTCACAGCATATGTGTTGTTGTATTTTGCACGACAATTGTTGTAATAAAGTTGTAGTTGTTTTCTGTACCATGTATTTGACGACTCAGAATGGGTTGGGTGGAATGAACCTGTTTTGGGGTCGTTACAGGACCACTTCCGAACGTACCTCTGCAAACTTCGGACATATTTCCAAAGAACGTGTGATGGAGATGGTGAGTCTTCTGGAGAAGATTCCTACAAAGGCATGGAGCTTCAGACTTTTAAGCAAACAAGCCTGGTTGTACGACCATAACCGTAAGTCCCGATCCCAATTTTTTACTGTATAACTTCCTACTTCCATCAGTAATTTATTCTGAATACTTGTTCTTCATCTGTCGCAGTGACTCTGATCAAACTGACGTCAACTGACTAGAGGGATCTAGACAGATTCCTCTCGAGTTTAGTTTCGCCAATCTCTACCAGGGTGCCAACCGAAGAGCTTTCCCCTTCCGAAGCTCAATCCGAGGTTCAAACCATCGAGCCACTCTCTGAAGGAATAAGCCAACCTCGCCGAAGAAAGCAGGTTGGCCGAAAACCCAAACACACCCCTACACAAAACCACGAGTGCCTCCTCGATTTGCCCCATGACTAACAGATCCAAATCCTTCGTGCCAAAAAGAGGAAAACCCAGATACCTCTTTCAGCCGCCAAAGAACCACAAGCGCCTTCCACAGAAGCCAATCCTCCACCAGACATCCCGGTTGAAAACGTTGCTTCTGACGAAGAGCCTGAAGAACAAGTAGAACGAACACCCAAACTTTCCCAAAAAAGAAAACCAGGCTCATCGGAATCAAGGCCCGAAGCCATGGGATCCCCAACTCTCTGGCCAGAATCCAATAAGAATTTCCCTTTTCAACTATACAACTCCTTCGTTCGTGATACAGATGACCATAGGTTCGGCAATAGCTCCATAATGGACCTGATCAACGAGGGAATGAAGTACCAAGCTAAAGTAAGCTGTTATTTAACTTATCCTCTTACATCTCGACCTATCAATTTGAACTACTTCCTTAACATTGATTTTCTGTAGGCAACCGCTGTCTTCGGGCGCCTCCGTCCCAAATACAAAGAAGCAGAAGCCGAAGCCGAAGAGGATGCCGCTCGAAGAGAGAATTCCATGCTTAAGTCTGCCTTGGCGAAGGAGAGAAGCAATCTTGACATTGCTCTCCTTAACAATGAGTGCCTTCGGAAAGATCTTGCTCAAACCAGAGAAGATTTGAAGACGTCCAGGGCCACTCATCAAGTTATCACTAATATAAATGTCGATTTTCTGAAGAAGAACAAAATTTTGATGAAGAAGAACGAAGATCTGGCCTAATCCAATTCAGTCCTGTCGAAGCAAAATAAAGATATCCAAGCTAAAGATGCAAAGCAAACGGCCTATCGTCAAAAGCTTGAAGAGGAGCTTCGAGAACTCCGAACTCTTAGGGATTTGGGCCCACCATTAACTGATCAGCTTCGCAAGGAGATTTAAGCAAATTACAGAAAGTCCACCGAGCTGAACAATGAAGTTGTCCACATGTACTCTGAAGGGTACGAGGTTTACCGAAGTAAATACAAAGCCAAACTTGTAGTGACCAAAGTAAACCTGGCTCTCCTCGACTCTTCGGACAGTGAAGACAATAAAGAAGCTTAAAGATACCATTCCATCCAAAGCTTTAGGACTCCCTGTAAAGACATCTCCTTTGTAAACAGTTAGATATCAATGAAATTATTAACAAATTCTTATCCTTATTACACCTTTGACCATTTCTTGTCAATAATTCATCATCAATTAACTTGAAAAATATATAATCTTAAACTGTTGGTCAATAACTAAGCAAATCATATAACAGATAAGATCAAGTAATAATGCAACCCGAACCCAACACTTAAAAATCAGGTAATAAAGTAATGCAATACTTATTCGTTACCGAAGTGAGAGGTAGACTGCATCATAGGGAATTTGTTTATCACGAAGGGCCTAACAAACCCACAGAATGACATTTGCCTACCACAAAAGGCCTGACAAATTCATAAGGACCACTTGCCGAAGAGGCTACCATCGAATGGCCAGCGAGTCCACCCGAACCTCCTAACACCGATGAAGTTTGCCTACCACGAAGGGTCTGACAAATTCATAAGGACCACCTGCTGAAGAGGCTACCATCGAATGGCCAGCGAGTCCACCCAAACCTCCTAACACCGAGGTGGCATTTGTCTATGCCTGTCAGACTATGAATGAGCTGCCGAAGTCCTTCAAGAATGCTTCAAACTTCGATCCCAAGAACTGGCGTCTGTTAACCTGACCCCTAGGCAATGGGCCCAGCATGACTACCCCCCAGACAGCAAAAGGTATAGGAGATAAAATCGAATAGAGCCTTTTTGGTGGCTGATGCGGGATCGAACTATTCAGCTGGCACAAATATCCACATGAGATCCTCCGAAGAATATCCCTTGCTTCGGACGTCACCAAAACTCCTCAAGAAGGGGGATGAGTCCAAAGTAGAATATCTGTATGCAAACAGCGTCCCCTAACTCTGCTTCTGCCGAAGTACTGCAACGGTTTTGTCAGACTCTTCAGCCTCCCCCTAAACTTCATCAGCTTATTTCACATCCCTAAGGACAAGGTGCTACTTACCCCCAATTTTACGCACCAAAACTATTCCTGCTACCGACAAACTCAGTGTCAAATACAAGTACGATGGTTCAGCAGGAATAGACTTCGCCATTAAAGATACCGAAGAAAGATATGTCCTTATTCCTTTAAATGTGCCTTCACAATCTGAAATATACTGGACATTTTAGCTTCTTCAAATGTTCTTCGGAGCAATCTGGTGTTTTCCCTTCGAACTTGCAGCTTTAAACGGGCATCTCCGAAGATGAGTATCCACAGGGCAGTGTGCCCTCAATGGATTCTCAAGAGTGCGACTTCTGGATTTTCTTCGTCTGTTTCGACCATGATGTCGATAACCAATAGGGCAGGATACCCTCCTCGGTCAATCAGGAAAATGGCTGTTGGGTCTTCATCTACCTTGCTTCGACCACAATCCCGAGAACCAATAGGGCAGGATACCCTATTCGGTCAATCAGGAAAATGGCTGTTGGGTCTGCTTCGATCCCGAGGACGGCCTCGAGACATGTCTTTAGAGGACATAGGCTTCTTTCCAAATTGAACGGTCTGTCAGTCTGACCACCTCGGTATAGGGTTCTAAGCAGTATGCCTTCTACCCTTTTTCGACCATGGTCAGGTCTTCTTTCGGCAACAAGAATCAATCTTCTTCTAACATCACCTTGGGCTCTCGAACGAGAACCCTCAGAAATCTGCTTGGAAGCAGTACCACCATGAGCACTCTCTGAAGGACTCAATCAATCCTTGACGGATACTCGTTGTGTAGACGAAGTCATAGCCATTAGCTATCCTTCAGAAGTAACTGTTCTATTCTTCACCATGGATTCCGACGTAGAACAACTATAATTTGTGATTGAAAATATCAAGGACACTAGAACTCAGCACTCCTTCTAGCGCCAATGTTAACGTCAAGATCTTCTGCTACGTCCCAATCACGTAAGACGCTCTGATCCTGCACAGTTCAACAAATCAATACCAAAAGCTTGACGGCCTGACCGTCGGGGGATAGCTGTTGCGTGAGAATCAGTACAGGCGATCACAAGGTTAACAATGGAGGAAAAATATCTAGTGTCTAGATAGAGATAAAATTATCAGTTAAGTGTTATTTTTTGTTACCTTTAGATTGCGTGTTCCTTGCTAAGATATACTCCAAAGTCCGGTTTGTCCTGTACGCGACTGACTTCCCGGACCCACAACCTTTAGCCGACTAAACCATGTCCCATCAGATATGGCAGTCAAAGTTCTATCTCCAAAATCATCACCGGTCAAAGCCTAAGTGGAACCATACTCATCTAATGGTTCGATCACTATTTCAGCCCAATACTCCATAGGCCCCAAATAAAAATATTATCCACCCACTGGGTCGGCCCAATGAACCGGCCCACTACTTTCAAGACCTACCCAACATGTCTAAAGTATTATGGCCCAACAGTCAGTACCTTTCGTCCTTAAGAAGAGTTGGTTTAGAAGTAATAATATGATAATGACATTCTGATTACAAACTTTAGAACACTATGTCCTCTTATATTACTATCAATAATAAAATAATATTTTATAGATTTTTTTTTGGCAAATGAAACTATTTAAGAATATAATCACCAACTATTTCTGAAGGTTAAGATCACCACATAAGATCTAACATGAATGCAAGTGTGTTTGTCTCCGAATTTGAATAAATGAGAAGGATTTGTAATGGAATTGAACGTGTAGAATAGCCCAATAAGCATAAAAGAATACATTCTTAAGTCACCATTAAGCACACATTTTTAACTCAATAAGCATGCTGAACCACCTCCTTAATTAAAAGATTAACCAATCTATACTCTTGAATCTAATGTGAGATTCATGTGAAATATCCAACAGGATTAAGGCTTTAACATTCATGAAAGTATAGAAAGGTACAAGCACATTTCATTCCTCACTTGAAACAAAAACAATTACTCCATAACCTCTTCTTCAACCCCACACACTAAAATTACTACAACTAATTTTTCATAAAACAGTTACAAAACATCATCACACCAACTCTTTGATAGTGTGAATGGAGCTGCTAATAATCAACACTCTAGAGGTAAAGAAGGGTTAAATCATTTGATCAGGGCCATTTTAAAAAGCGCCCATCTCGACATGATCATCACTTTGATTCCATGTATATGGCATATAAACGAGAATGTGTAATTAGTTCAGAAACTAGTGGGCACTAGTGAAGTTCAAAACAATTACAACTGTTTGCCGGAAAATGTTTGGCCAAAACCCCAATTAGAAGGAGCCACATTGTTGGAGATTACGGTGCGGCCATCACTTGTTCTGACCTTGAAAGAGAGGGCTTGACCATTAAGGTAAGAGTTGCTCTGCCAGTTTTGGCCCCAATTGCGGGACAACGGTTGCCATTGAGTTCTGGAGCCTTTGATGGAGACAGAGACAACATCACCAGCACCACCAACGTTGGTTATTAGCACTAAGTTGAAGTATGAGTGGCCATTTATAGTGAATCTGATTCCACCACTCTTTCTGCAAGCAACCCTGCAAGTTGAAACAATAAGAAAATCATTTTAGTCTTTAACTCCAACTTTGATAATCTTTTCCTAATTAATTTGGTTTTGACCAACAGAATAAGGGGTTATATAGAAGCCTTAGGAATAGCTATGGCATTGGAGTTGGCATCTGTGAGGCAGAGATGGAAAATGAAATAGTTTATGACCAAGGTGCTCCTTTTTTTTTTGCTGCAAAAAAAATGGGAGGTACATAAGGTATCCCAAACTCTCGAAATTCTCATCTTACTTATACAAAAGCTCAAAGATATTCCATAAGTAACGTGTAAGACGTAGAGTTACCACCAACCATTGGTTGTAGGTGGGAATCGAAAGTTTTGAGTGAGGTAAACGACCCACTTATCACTAGACCAACCAATGGTTGGTAATGACCAAGGTACTAGAGTAATGCTAGGTAACAAGAACGAAGATATCTAGTTTACTAAGACAAAACTTTACAAGGTTGTACAATACAATCTTGTTGAGTTTTGACCAAGTAAACTAGACAACTTCTGTCTGCGTGCAAGTATTTTTCAATATGATATTGGAATCGAAAATTTATGACTCTATGAAGAGCCTAAAAGGGGGTTTGACCACAAGGATGTTTACCATATTGCAAGTGTTGGAGAAATTATATTCTGTGGCATTTGATAACTTTGAAGCATTATACGTATTTATATACATGTTATGTTAGGGGGAGACTGCAATGAGTAATGCCCATCACAGCTAAAGTATAACAAAGGGATGAGTCATATGAAATTATTAAAGGTCATGTTATTAACTTGGCAAAAATCCATAGTTTTATGTAAACATTACCTTTTATATTGAACTGGGATTATTCCTGCTTTATACTGAGCTATATGCTGAAAAATGGGCTGTGAAAGATCAAAGTGCTTCAAGGGAGGATTACACCATCCTCCTGCATTATTTGGAAGAGCACTATTTGGAGGGCAAAAGTTTGTTGCAGTGACTATAATCGATCCAGGGAGACACCATTTGCCGTCGTTTACGCATTTGATCTCAAAACAAGCTCCACAAGAAAGACCATTGTTGAACAGAGCAGTACTCAGGGCAGCTGTGCTTGTTCCATAACCTTGGCTGTATAGATTCCCATACCCACAAGCTCCTCCTGTATTGGGACAATGTTATAATAGATATGTTTTAAGTGCATTTTTTCACACAATTTAAGAAAAAACAAAAGTAGCAAAGATTGCCAAAGAGAATGTAAATAGGAAACTGATAGTTTCACACGAGTCTCACATGAATGTGTGACCCACTTATTATTCACGTGGGAGAGATCATGTGAAAATATAAGTTTTTCATGTGAAAAATATCAATTCCCTATAAATAAGTTCATATTTACTCGCAATGGACCCCATGTAAGTACACTAAAGATTCTTTCTTTTTCGTGAAAGTATTGGATCCTACTTAAATACTTTTTGAGGGTAAAATAAACCTTACATGATATTTTACATTTAAATTGTGTACTTTAGACATCTTTTATAGAATAAATATTTTTTTTTTACGTCGGTCAATTTTTGTGGGATAGAATTGTTAAAAATTTAGGGTTTTAGGCTAATGAAATAACAAGTGCTAAATATTATTGATGCAGGGTTTTGGTTCTTACCCATTGTACCAGAAGCATCACCACCTCCATAGAATGTAGCATGAGCATTAGACCATTGCCCATGAACACTTCTTGACACGGCTAATGATAATATTAGCAGGGAAATAAGTCTGCGAAACTCCATATGCTGTAGAAAATAAAAATGACATGGAGTTGGTATTTATCGAGTATGATAAGATATTAAGAAGGATGTTGAAATTAAATAAGAGAAATTGAGGTGTAAACGAATAGGGTTGCCCGTGAGCCCTGCTCAACTAAACCAACGAGCTCGAATAAGCTCATTTGCCCGTTTAGTTAAACAAGTCGGGATTAAGCTCGATTAGACTCGGCTTATTTGATAAACAAATCTAGTTCGTGCAACAGTTTAAGCCCAATTCTGCTCAACTTGACTCATTTACAGCTGCTCTAAAGAGAAATATTGTGCTTACAGATGATTCCAAGCTCACTCTTAAGACTGAGCTAGGTGAATTAGAAAGTTAATGAGGGAGAAAAGAAGGTGAGGTAGAATGCTAAGAAATGAAACTATATTTATAGATGAGAGTGGAGGGAGGGAGGGAGGGAGGGAGGGAGAAGGGAGAAGCAGGAGGTATAAAATAACACCAAATTCATATGAAGTCATCATCATCACCATCATCATATGATAATGTCAGAGAGGCAACTGGGCTAGTGGTTACTATTTATTAATGCCCAACTTCACCATCTTTTTTTGCATATTTTTAGGAAACAGTTGATGTATATATTATAAAACACATTTGTACTCATGATTGGAAAGGATAAAAGAATGGCCTAACATTTGAAAACTTAACTGTATTTCTGCTGCAGGTTTAGCTTGGATTTGTTATGTATTTGTACTAGTGCAACTCACAAATGACAATTCACAACTTGAGGTTATGGTAATTGATTTGAGTATTAGTAGTAGTCAAAACACTAAAATGTTTATTTTTTATAATTAAAACTGATGTTTAATGCAATGGGATAATTGAGGGAATTTGTAGAAAAATGAAAAAAATATTCCAGAGAGAGAACAGAGTTTGGTGTAATTGTTTTTTTTTCCTTATTAGTTAAAGAATAAGAATGAACTGAATACACTTTATATAGTAAACTCTCACCGACTAAGCTTACCCAGTTAACTACCTAACTAAACATGATTGACTATTCTAATCATTTACAATATTGCCCTTATTGATCATGAATAGGAGAATTAGATGTTGATATCTATCAGAATTGATGCCTTAGCCATGCGGGCATGTGGGATGGTGGACGGATTAATTGAAATGCATGTGACCAAATTAATGCCAAATGCCAAATCCCACTTTGACTTTTTGAGGGCAAGACTGAAACAGAGAGAGAGAGAGATAGTATAGTTTACTTAATTGTTAATTAAGAAAGAAATTAAGTATGCTTTTAATTTAAACAAAGTTTATGGAGAAAATTCTTAAGTCCTACTAGTTATCTTTATGGTACCTTTAATCTCTTCCTGTTGATTCTTTTGTTTTCTCAGGACCAGCAAACAAAAAATACCTTGCTTTAAAGAAAAAAAGAGCAGAAATTCTTGAGATTAATAATCCCACGTCGAACAAACGGGCATGACCATTCTATAGATGGCCTCTTCTTCACCTACGACCAATTGATTTTAAGTTGAATATTTCAATATGATATTAGAGCTAGTATGTTATGTAGATTGTGTTTTTGTTTGTATTGGAGTAATGAAGGTGAGAATAAAATGATTCATTCTTATGGAATTAAAAAAATTGTGTTTGGTTGCGATTAGAATGGATTGAATTATTCTTATTCCTCCTAAATTTATGAATTTTATTTCTTGGGGGAGGGGAGGGAGAGTATGAAATAACTCATTACAACTAGAATAGAATGAATCATTTTACTCTCTATTCCATTCATTCAATCCAAACGTAGCATAAGTGTCTCATTCATGTCACTTAAGGACTCACAAGGTCCATTATTTGTATATTCCTCATCATCATTTCTCTGTCTCTCATCATCATAATGTCGCATTTCTATACATTTTAAAACTAAACCATGAAATAAAGACTAATTCATTTGAAATGGAGAGTATCATAATTCACATAGTTGGCGTGTTCAATAAACATGTCTATTGTCTCGTTCAATGTTTTAAAACCCGGATTGGACCGGTAAAAATCGGAACCGGTCTAGTTTGGCCCAGTGACCCGGTTTTGGTCAAAACCCAAGTTGACCCGGTGGTCCAACCAGTAAACCCGTTAATTGACCCAGTTGACCTAATTTTTAATTTTTTTTACCAAAAAAGTTTTAATATTAAAATTATCCACTTTTATTAATATTTTAACTTATCTTTATTATGTTTTAGTTCATAAAAAAAGAGATTTTTTTTTATTAATTACTAATAATTTATATTTTTATATATTAACTATGTTATGTAGTCAATAACAGTTCGATCACTAATTAGACCAGTAATCTATCCACCCGTTATCTCTTCCGATTCAATGAACGATCCGATTCTAAAAACCTTAGTCTCATTCATGTGCTGTGGCAGACGAATGTTATAGGGGCCCACAAGGTCCACGTTAACCATATATATTGTCCGCATAGCGGGCTCGTTGAAGATATTATCCACGTAGGGGCGTGTTGAGATTCATATTTCTACATTTAGGGGGTGTTTGTTTAGAGCTGAATGGAGCTGAATCTGAATGGCTGAATACGTTTGTTTTGGTCTGAATGGCTGAATCGGTAAGATGAACGAGCTGAATGGCTAAGTCAGATTTTTTGAGCTGAATGAGCAGCTGAATGAAGTAAAAAAAATTTAAAAAAATTAAAAAATTAAAAAAAAATTATTAACTATTATATTAAGTAATATTAAATAAATTTACAACAATTATGAATTTTTTCAGAGGTGTAAAATAATAAAATTTTGTCATTCAGATGTTTCAGACATGTCAATTATTAAACAACTTTTTTCATTCAGATTCAGATTCAGTTCATTCAGATTCAGATTTAGCTCATTCAGATTCAGATTCAGTTTTTATCAAATACCCCCTAAAGACAAACAGGACCCGATTACTCTGTTGATAATTTGAAATGTATTTGCATTTGCCAAAAATTGGTTAACTTGATTTACAAATTACAAACAGTTCTAAAGGATACAGATGCACTTCTTGTATCTTTACAGCTTAACAGAAGTAAAATAATTGAAAAAAAGTCATCATTACGATTCTATTCAATAATCACATAAAGAATGGAAATACCATACTGCGTAAGCAACTTTTAATTTTGAACCATGCACCTATCCAATTATAAAGATAAAGTAAGACTTTTTATTTCTTGAAAATGCTAAAGCTTTTGTTTTGTTTTCACATGGCCCTCTTGGATCATCACATTCGTAATATTCTAAATCTCATCGCTCCAAAAGTTTCTATATCAATACAGTATTGACACGCAGGCTAAAAGATAATATTTCTCTGCGTATCAGCAGTTAATTGACGAACTTAGTATGAAGTTAACTTCATAGATGTATTCTTGTTATAAATATGTATATAGATCACTGTCTGACGGCCACTGTCAGACTTTGTGCCACTCATTTGATGACACGTCGTACTTTTTATCAACTAAAATAATGGATAATTAAAAGCAATCCTACCAAATTCACTGTATTTTATATGGCAGGTGTAAGCTCTTTTAGCAAGTAGTGAAGGTAATATTGTTTGTAAGGCCAACAATAAAGAGCCAAATCAAGCCGACCTTTGTGTGTTTTTTAATACATATATTGAGGCATGCATAAACAAATATATATTTACCAAGCATTCAACATCTTTAGGCTTAATGAGGCATTGACATACATATTTGAATTTATACATAATTCTATACATTATACATGTATAATGAAATCCCAATCTAATAATTTAATATTTTGGGTAAGTAGGTGATTGTACCAACTTCTTGTCCTAGTCGATATAGGTGTGCACTTGTCTTGATGCAAGTTGAATTTTATAATTTCGACACAAGTGGTAAGAGGCCATGATTTATTACAATGAAGAGTTTAAGAGTTTAATGCAACATGCTTGTTGACCCATTCGACATAGGTGTACATTATGAAGTCAAGCAAGTTAATCCTATAATTTTGGCACAATACAAAAGAGGATAATTTTTAAAAGGGTGATGTTAGGGGTCTTAAATTTTTTGTTTAAAAGTGTTTCAAATGATACGTCACAATAACATTGGTTGGATAGATTTCAT
Organism: Panax notoginseng; assembly: GCA_016801055.1. Taxonomy (NCBI): domain Eukaryota; kingdom Viridiplantae; phylum Streptophyta; class Magnoliopsida; order Apiales; family Araliaceae; genus Panax; species Panax notoginseng. Next base: position 137,766,691 of record CM029012.1, on the reverse strand, counting down.
CTGATTGGCTATGCTGTAATTATCCAAAATTTGTAAACGAGTCAGCTGCAAATGAATCAAATTAAAGCGAACAAAGAGTTACTCGAACTTGATTCGGAAAGAGTTTTTTTTACTCGAATCTGACTCGGAATCGAATTGTATTCGAAAAACTTTACTCAAATTCGACCCAACTCGAATATTTATTACTCGAATTCGATTCGACTCATTTCGAATTATATTCATACTACTCGCAAACTTTGAATTCAAACTTGAATTTGAGTCTCCACATAGTAAGTAACTTTATAATAATATAATTACCAATTGAACTAGCTTATTGTTTTACTTAGAAATTAGAAAATATATTTACATTACACTATACAAATAAAAAAATACAATTAAGATTAAAAATAATAACTATTTATTCTAATTTTATTAAATTGTGCATATATTATAAGAGAATGTATCGAATATCTATTCGAATTTGAATTAATTGTTTGAATTATAAACGAGCCGAGTATAATCGTACTCAGGTTCTACTTGTATTTTTTTTGCTAAGATTTGGATTATATTATTAATTAACCCGAGTCTCGCTCACATTTTTTAGAATCTAGCTCGAACGGTTTGGTTCAATTTACAACCTTAACCACAAGGTACCCATACTCGTGAACTAACAATTATTCCAAAAATATATACCGATTACAAAGATAGTTGGGCTTTTTATATAATTGAGGCAGCTAGGGTTATCAAGGAATTTATATTGCCTTGCGTTCTACGTACATAATACCATCATTCTAATTTTTATTGCCTTACGTTCTACGTACAAAATACCATCATTCTGAATGGTTATACTAGAACTTAGAATGCCTAATGAATTATATCACAAGTAATATTTCTCGTACTTAATTTCATTCTACGTACCCAGTGCATTAGCGTTACTGGTAACTATATATGGGCCCTATATCCATAAAGGAAGATAGAAGAGGATCACCAAGGAATACTATAGCCACATGTATGGAGAGTGGTAAACTAAAAACTGGGGGTAAGCCCTTTCCAATGGGCAAACAAAACACCATATATGTTTCTTTGCACATACAAGTCCATATAAGAAGATAGAAGAGGATCACCAAGGAACACTATAGCCACATGTATGGAGTGGTAAGATCAAAACTGGGGGTAAGCCCTTTCCAATGGGCAAACCACACACCATATATATATGTTTCTTTGCACATACAAGTTGAACCATGGTGCAAAATTGGGCATCCCCCACCACCAACGATAGTGGCAATTTCACATGCATTCGCAATCGTAATCAAGGAACTATTTTTAGGAATGATCTTATCCGAAATTTGTACTTGTACTTTTTTGTTCTCTAAAACCATAAAGATACCTAAAGAAACCTTCATAATAGGGAGCTAGCTAGGTACCAATATGGCATGCCTAAACACTACAATTTTCTTAGATGCCAAGAGTAGATTTTCTTTGCCAAGAAAAAATAATAATAAAATAAAAAAGAAGAAAAAAAGGGGAAGATTTTATTTCATTATCTTCAGCTTTTACGAAGGAAATCATACAAGAACATGTAAAATTTAGTATATATATATTTCCTTATAAAAATAACACCATATATCTAATCACATGATCCATTAGAGATGAAATTAAGATGGATCTCAGGAACATGTTTGACATCTTTAAGATCAACTTGCCAACCATTGTCTGTTTCCAAACAAATATTTCCAAGGCTAACAATCTTTGATGCACTACCACTTTCCAACCATACATAACCAAAATCATCACGAGAGTATGATTGGCTAATAGAGGACACCAAGATTTAGTGGGTGAACCGTGAATGTACATCTAATTCTTGGCACGTTAATATATATAATTTACCATTGGAAATTTTACGTAAAGACAGGTTTTGGGATTGTTCAAAAATCCCAAAAGTTAAAACATGATTCTAATTAGTGACCACCCAACAAAGGGGTTGCACACACTTGGGGTTCCAATCAAATTAAATTGAACAGATTGATGGATATTTAAGCTAGAGTTGATAAATTTTTTCATCAGGGTCAAGTCAAACTCATTCTAACATCTCCAACTTGGCTTATTTAACTCAAAGTTGAGTTTAGCTTTTAGCTCATATTGTTAACGCCAAGTTTCGTCTGCGCGTCCAACCACAAAATCCACGCGCTGAATCCTGCACAATAACAGATCACACAGAAGCTTGACGGCCGTACCGCCGGGGGATAGCTCCGGTGTGAGAATAAACACAGGCCGTTCACAAGGTTTAACAATGGAGGTTTATATGTTTAGTGCTCAAAGTAGATATTACCTGTTAATTGTAACCTTAGCCTTGTATTTATAGAGCTCCCATCACCTTGGTATCCTCTTCTTTGGATTAGAGTAGGACTCCTAAATATGTTAGCTACTATATTTGGGTCCAACACAATCTCCTTGAGAAGTGCAAGTGGAATCCCTTTCCACCACTACATCCAGAGTTACCTTGTTGACGTAGGATTAGGGTTGACACCCTTAATCACGTAAACTCCTTGTCGCACCAACTCTGCATGTGAACTGCTCATACGCTCAGGCCCAAACCAATAGCCAAACCCAATAGGCCCGAACTCAAACCTTACGATGACCACGGGCCCCAGCCTATTGGGATCGGGTAACCGACCCCGATCTTACATCTCTGAACATACGAGCCCGACCTCCTATGACCCGATCCAAGCCTTCAGCCCAAAAGAGGGTCGGGAAAACACTCCCGAACATTGCCCCCCAGTCTCTTGTTATAAGATATTTATGACACGAGACTTGAAAGGACATGAATTCTGATAGTCACGCCATAATGATGAGTTGTCTCGGGAACCCAAACGGTTTCTCCTCGGTCCGCGAGCTAGTACACGTTTTCTCATAACTGGGCCCACCTGCCATAAATAGCCGCCTTTGGAAGCCGTGCCAGACGGGCTATATAAGCCCCCCAACATTCAGCAGCGTCACTTTTTCGAGCCTTTAATATTTTGAATCTCTGTCAAACTTTTCCGGCAAGAGCGATTTCCGGCGAGACACTCATTTTTCCAGATTTCTTCAGTCCGTGCCATTTCTCCACTAAGCTCTTGTCTTGTACCTCTCTTCCCTTCAAACCACCATAAATGGCTGATTCCAGCGATCCTCGTCCCACACCAACCATAGCAGCCGGCACTCCCACTCTTAACTCCGGTGACCTTCTCCAAATCGAGCTGGAGGCTACTCCGGTCGAACTCTCCGTGGAGAACGCCGAAACCAGAATTCGCCAACTCTACGCTTCGAAAACCGACTACGCTGTCATCAACACCAAATCTTCCATCACCCACTCTCAACTGTCGGACATCCAAACTTTATTCAACATCCCCAAAGAATACAAGCTTCGGGTTCCCGAGGCCAGCGAGAGGATGTACCACCGACCCGAGGACGAATGGGTAGCCATCCATCTGTATGCCCTAACGTACGGGGTTCGGTTCCCCCTCCACGAATTCATCTCTTCTTTCCTCTGCCTGGTAGGGATCGGATTCTCCCAGCTGGCTCCCAACTCCTATATCCAGCTGATCAGCTTCATCGCCCTCTGCCAGGAGGCTGGCATCACCCCTGGGCTGGATTTCTTCTTCGTCCTGTTCTCGGTGGGTCGGTCAAAGGAGCCCGGCCTTCGCCATCTGAACCGTGTTCCTGGACGGGACACCTTCGTGAAGACCCCATCCATCAACAAGGGGTGGCATTCACAATGGTTCTTCATGAGGGGAACCGATCTTAACCTTCTCCCCAACTGGGCCGGTCCCGAAGATGTCCCCATGAAGGTCAACAAATTTCCGAAGAGTCGTTCGGCAGCCTTCAAGAAGTTTTACGCCCTTCTGAGGCAGACTAATTGGGGTCTAGGAATCGTGTCCAACGAATCCTGGCTCTACGAACACGGCTGTAAGTTAATCTATCCGACCTTGTTTTCTTATTCACCCGATCTTTTGCTTCGATTTTCATAATGATCCTTTTATTTTATGTTGTAGTGACCATCTTCAAGCCAAACAATACTGAAGAGGCCCTGTCTCCACTGCCGATCCTTGTCGAGCCAATCCATCTCCCAGCCGCTGATGACTCTCCTTCAGACGAGGCTGTTCTAATTGCCGAAATGTCTGTCGGTTCGTCAACCGGCCCTCTTCCCGAACCTTCCAAGGCTGATGCTTCCACGAAAAGTGTGTTGCAGATGAAGGGGGCCGACAAGATGGCTTTATTAAAGAAGTCGAAGAAAAGACCTTCTGTTCGAGCTCCCCCCAAGGCCATCGTTGCGCCCCCGCCGAAGCCTGCTCTGAAATCAACTCCTCCACCTCCGATCATAGTGACGGTGGCCGAAGATTCGGAGGGTACCGAAGATCAGCTTTTGGAGCCCGCTTCGAAGAAGCCGCGGTTGGTCGAGGGGCCCTCCCATGCCGAGGAGGTCGTTGCCCCGATCAATGCTTCTTCCCCGAAGTCCAAGGCTAGCTCTTCCGGAGGATCCCCAACCACCTGCTGGCCGAAGAGCCCAGCTGACAAATTCCCTTTCCATTTGCTTGATCAATTCAAGCTTTCCGGTGATGATGAACGGTTCAAGAACTTTTCGTCAGAGGATTTTCTGGTTACCTATCTCCGAGCCCAGACTCAGGTATTTATCCTCATTTGTATATATGTCTTCATTCATTTTTTTTTGCTGTCTGACCAATTCGCCTATGTATTTAGGCCAACGCCATCCTTGCTCGAGCTATCGCTCCCCTTGCCCGATCTACCAAGAGAGAGGTCCAGCTAAGAACCGACGTGGAGCTTCTCCAGGCCGAATTATCGGGTCGGGATTCGGAGCTGAAGAGGGAGCGGGATCTCCATGCGGATACCCGTAATAAAGTATCCCAGGCTAATCGCCGGATTGGCGAACTCGAAGAACAAAATTCCCTACTTTAACATGAGTTCGTCGGTCTCAACGATCATGCCAAAAAGCTGGTGCAGGATAAGGAACTTTTGGTCGAAGAGAATAGGACCTTGGTGGGAAACCTTCAGGTCATCGAAGGGAAGTTCGCGGGGGTTCACGCTCAGCTGAGTAACTTGATCCACGCGAACAACACTTTGATGGCCGAACAGGCCATCATCAAACAGGCTGCCATCAGGGAATACGAAGAATCGCCTGCCCTGACCGATAAGATTATGACCCAGTTTGCCGAGGGTGTTGAAGCTTATCGGGAGAAGGCCCGAGCGAAGCTTGTTGATGCTGGTTTGGACGCCTCGATCCTTGACTCTTCCGACGAGGAGTCCGAGGCCGAAACCGATGCTGGTTCCCCTTAATTTTTTCTTGAATTTGTTCATACTTGTAATTTCCCTGTTTTTTTTTAAGTTTTGTAATTCAACCTGACCAGAGAGGCCGACGGTGTATGTACCCGAAACCTATCTGATCGGGAATTGTAAAACCTTTATAATATGAATGGAGACAAAAGATTTCTAAGTAGTTATCTCGATCAGTTTAACTTTATTTTTATCGCCCAGTTAGGTCATTTCTGACCGTCTGGTCCATTTTCGTCTAAAGTGTACTGTCTCGGATAGGTAACTTTTATCGATCAGTTATACTTGTGGCGTTTTATCAGCCAGTTAAGTTCTTTCGGACTGTCTGGTTGTTTTACGCTCGAAGCTTGTCTGATCGGACGTGTATCTTTGTCGATCAGTTACACTTGTGGCGTTTATCGATCAGTTAAGTTTTTTAGGACCGTCTGATCGTTTCACGCTCGAAGCTTATCTGATCGGTAAAGCAGTGCAAGATTAAAACGAAGTACAAACGTTTCTCTTGAGAGAAGTTTTCATTTCATTGATAAATCGCATAAATTACACCGTTATCAGGAAAGAACAGGCATGTATTTACTGGTAATATCTCCTAAGTCTTCCAGCATGCCATGTATTCTTTACTTCCGACCCATCCATTGCTCGAAGCCGGTAAGTCCCTGGCTTCGGCACTTCTAATATCTCATAAGGCCCCTCCCAGTTAGGCATTAACTTTCCTGTGTTCTGGGGGGTTGACGCCTCTGCCTCCCGAAGCACCAAATCTCCTATCTCGAACCTCCTCAACTTCACCTTCTGGTTGTAATGTCGGGCTGTCTTCTGCTGATAAATGGCCAACCTCAACACCTCGGCGTCACGAGCTTCATCTAGCAGATCCAGATTCATTTTCAAACCTTCATCATTGTATAGTTCTTTGAACTGGCTGACCCGAAGGGTGGGTGACCCAATCTCTACCGGTATGAGTGCATCGGTCCCATAGGCCAGACGGAAGGGGGAGTCTCCAGTTGTTGTCCTTGGGGTCGTCCGGTATGCCCACAAAACGCTAAGCAGTTCCTCGGGCCACCGACCCTTCAGTTCATCCAATCTTCTTTTTATGCCGTTGAGTAGGGTTCGATTTGTCACTTCCACTTGACCGTTTGACTGAGGGTGGGCAACCGAGGTCTTCCGGTGTTGAATTCCCAATTCTTTCAGGAAGCTTTCAAATTTTGACCCCGCGAACTGTCTACCGATCAGCCGTTGAAGAAAATTCTACACCGACCTGAGGTTTCTGGAAGACTGGCGGCATGGGCAATGGAGCTATCCCCCGGCGGTACGGCCGTCAAGCTTCTGTGTGATCTGTTATTGTGCAGGATTCAGCGCGTGGATTTTGTGGTTGGACGCGCAGACGAAACTTGGCGTTAACATTGGCGCTAGAAGGAGGGCGTGCTTCTTTGCAATCACAAATACTTTTCTTTGGCAGCAATCATGACGAGTAGAGATAATATCGCTGTCTCGGAAAGGGCCAAGACCCAGCAGTCCCACCAAACAACTCAGGCGAGGGGGTCAGTGAAGGACCGACTGGGGTCTAAAATACAGCAGGTAGAAGAGTTACCGGTCCATGATCTTCGGTGGAAGCTCTTCCCCGAGAGTCAACACACGCCTCATCAAGCGAGTCAGGCCGACGAGAGGCACTCTCAAGCCCTCGTGAGGCAAGACCGGGGAGCAGGAAGCCGAGACCAACGAGAGTTTCTCTTGCAGAAGAGACTGGACCAGAATAAAGATGCCATGTTGGCGCTCCAGCTACAACAATTGGAGTTGGAGAGACAGATGGCCAACATGATCGGTGATCAAGAAGTGAGTTCCAGAAGGCGTAGGAATCGAAGCCGGTCCCGATCGCCTCGGCGGGGAGAGGCAAGAAGAGAACAGAGCAGGCACCGGAGTCGCTCTAGAGATGGAAGGAGCAGAAGGAGGAGTCCTTCGGCCGGGCGCCGATCAGAACACCGAGGCAGGACGGGGCAGATAGAAAGGGAAGCGTCTCCTGATTATGGGAGGGACAAACCTCGATCGTCCCCTCATAAGGAAGGATCCGACCCCCTTACCCGGAGAGTGTCTGAATTAGAAAGGTTGCTGGGGACAAAAAACTCGACGGGGACATCTTCGGCAGGTTTAGGATCTCCCTTTTCGCCCGAAATCAACCGGGTGATAGCCGATCCAAAGAAGAAGATGCCCCCGATGGAGACATATGACGGATTGGGAGATCCCTACGACCATTCGGATGGATATGATCGGCTGATGTCGTACTATGGGTATTCGGATGCAGCCAAATGCCACATGTTCGCTACAACACTTAAGAAGAGTGCCAGGGAGTGGTTGGGGACCCTGGCACCAGGATCAATCGGGTCATGGAACGATCTTCGTGAAAAATTCCATGCTCGGTTCGGCAGCAACCGAAGACGAGGGAAGATCACGGCGTCCCTCATGCAGGTACGACAGAAATCAGACGAGACCCTAAGTCAGTTCGTCAAACGATTTAGAGAGGTAGTGGGATCTGTAGCGGAGCTGAATTCCCCACAAGCACTGGGATTTTTTACGACCGGCTTAGACATCGGGAGATCTAAGAAGCTGGTAAAGGATTTGGTGATTAACCCTCCGGCAGACTTGACCGAGGCCTTTCATCGGGCAGAAGGGTTCATCGCTATAGAAGAAGCTTTGGGAAATTTCAAACCACACCAACAACCTTACGAGAAATCGAAAGATCGGGAAAAACCGACCTACCAACGTTCGGACAATAACCAGTGGAAATCAGACCGAACGGAAAAGAAAAACTTCAACGGGGGAGGTTCAGGTAGCAACCGGCCTCCACTACCCAACCGTAACGTCAGCAAGGTCTATACTCCCCTCACCGCGGATCGGTCGAAAATCCTGCAGGAAATGAAAAACCAACCATTCTACGAGCCATGCCCCAGGCGAACTAAGCCCGGAAAGCGTGGTCGGGATAAGTATTGTGAATACCATCAGAGTACCGGACACTCGACCGAAGCATGCGTTAATCTGATGGATATGATCGAGAAAAATGTCCAAAACGGACAACTGTTACAATACGTGGCAGGCCGGGGAAATGCCGAGGTGCCCAGAGAGGAGACCGCAGATCAGATCCCGGATACCCAGACGCCGCAGAACCCCCCAGCCCGAGGTGTAGTTGATGTCATTTCGGGGGGTTCCGTTAGACGGGTATCGGGAAGAAAAAGAAGTAGGACTCTGGAAGCAGTGCTATCTGTTTCGGGGTCAACCCCTAGAAAGGATCGGGCATATCCGGGAACGTCTATCTCATTTACGGACGAAGATTACCCGACAGATCTCATTGAGCCCCACGATGGTGCTTTGGTAATAACGGCTCAGGTCGGGATAGTGGATATGAAAAGAATGATGATAGATAACGGGTCTTCGGTCGACATCCTGTATTCCCACGCCTATCAGAGGTTAGACCTGCAAGGAAAGAAGATGGATTTGGGAGGGGAAGGCCCCTTGTACGGATTTAGTGGAGATCCGCTGCTTGTGTTGGGCACCATCGAGATGCCAGTCAAATTTGGTACGGCACCTAATCAAGTCGAAATAGTGGTGAAATTTTTTGTCGTCCAAATAGACTCGGCATACAACGCGATCCTCGGAAGGCCTACCTTGGCAGCCCTGCAAGCAGTAACATCGATACCCCATTTTAAAATCAAGTTTCCAACACCGAACGGGATCGGGGAGGTAAAAGGTGACCTAGATATAGCCCGAAGGTGTTACCGAAACAGCTTGATTTCTTCAGGGGTCGGGGTCTGCAAACAAAAACAGACAATGGCCATTGAGATCGAACCATTCACGGAGGGAAGCACAGAGCCACTTGCTCTTCCGGCCGAAGAAACTGATGATGTAGAATTGATACCTGGGCAGGAAGACAAAATAATTAAGATCGGGTCGGGGTTATCAGAACCCTTCCGGACCGGGCTGATAGAATTACTCCGAGTCTATGCCGATATCTTTGCATGGGAACCCAGCGACATGCCGGGGGTAAGTGAATCAGTGGCTCTACACCGGCTGCACGTGGACCCGGACAAGAAACCGGTCATACAGAAGCGGAGGATTTTCGCCCCAGAAAGGCAAAAAATCATCGACGAAGAGATCGCCAAGCTCCTGGAGGCCGAATTCATCTTCGAGATTGATTACCCGGAGTGGTTGGCCAACGTGGTATTGGTCCAGAAGCAAAATGGGAAATGGAGGTTGTGTATTGATTATACGGATCTAAACAGGGCGTGTCCGAAGGATTTCTACCCTTTGCCCAACATAGATCAACTGATCGACGCCACGTCGGGATACGGTATGTTGAGTTTTATGGATGCATTCTCTGGGTACCACCAGATTTCGATGAACAAGGAAGACATCCCGAAGACAAGTTTTATCACACATCGGGCGATATACGCATACAGGAAAATGACCTTCGGGCTATTAAATGCCGGAGCAACTTATCAACGAATGATGAACCTGGTGTTCACGAAACAATTGGGGAGGAGCATGGAGGTCTACGTAGACGACATGATCGTTAAAAGCATGTCAGTCCGTGAACATCTTGAAGATCTGGAGGACTGTTTCGAGACGGTCCGAAAACGCAAGCTAAGGCTAAACCCGACCAAATGCACTTTTGGACTGGGATCGGGTAAATTTCTAGGATACTTGGTCAGCAAAAGGGGAATCGAAGCAAACCCAGAGAAAATCCAGGCAGTCCTGGATATGAAATCACCAAAGTCATACAAGGATGTGCAGAGACTAACGGGTCGGATAGCGGCCCTACGAAGGTTCGTCTCTAAATCAGCTGAGAGGTGCCTTCCATTTTTTGACACCTTGAAAGGACCCAAGAACGAGAAAAGCTTCCAGTGGACCTCAGAATGCGATGACGCGTTCCAAGGGACCAAACGACATCTTTCTTCGGCACCTCTGCTGATGAAACCAATCCCTTCAGAACCCCTATATCTTTATCTGGCGGCGAGTTCGATGGCAGTGGGAGCAGCATTGGTTCGAGACAAAGGGAGAAATCAGTTCCCCGTGTACTACGTCAGCCACGTACTTCGGGACGCAGAACTCCGATACCCGAACCTGGAAAAATTCGCCTATGCCTTAATCATTGCAAGCAGAAAACTTCGGCATTATTTCCAGGGTCGGGTGGTGGTGGTATACACCGATCAGCCGTTGAAGAAAATTCTACACCGACCTGAGGTTTCTGGAAGACTGGTGGCATGGGCAATGGAGCTATCCCCCGGCGGTACGGCCGTCAAGCTTCTGTGTGATCTGTTATTGTGCAGGATTCAGCGCGTGGATTTTGTGGTTGGACGCGCAGACGAAACTTGGCGTTAACACATATCATGCACAAAAATATAATAAATGCTTTTTGTGTATTCACTTAACTGAGAGACCAATTTTTTTTTTCTTTTGAGTTTTTCTTTTTTCAATCTTAAGCTTTGCATACAACACATTCAAGGGCGGATCTAGAAATTTTTTTCAGCAGGGGCAAATTTTAACTAAATTTTTTCAAGTATATGAGCTATCGCCTCTCTCCAACTTTCTTTAAGCTACTAAGCTGTATACATACATTGAAGAATTAAATTATAATGGAATTTTTTCTTTTGCCCACCAAGTTTAGTTTTTTTATTAATCTATCCCCTGAGTTTACTAACTTATAAATCCTGCTTCTTGAGTTTACCTATAAAAAAAAAAGTGAGCATAGGCAGCCCTCTACCTCCATCCGCCCGTGAACACACTTTGACAGTTTTTAATAATGTGAAAAGAAAAAATATTAAAGGATTACGTCTACAAGTGTCTTTAAACAAATCTTAATGTTTGAAAAAAGTCTAGAAAAATTTAGGACTCTTTTGCAAACAAAAAGAGTTATATAATTTGATTTAATTGACTTATACAGGCTTAGTTGAGTTTCAACAACTCGAGTTTTCACTAATAGTAATACTCGATTATAAAGGAGCAAGGAAGAAAAGAATGGAGAGAAATTAAATCAATCAAGTCGAGTCAAATATAAAGGAGCAAGGAGGAAAATAATGGAGAGAAAGTTTTCTAATTCTCTAGGCCAAACTACTCCGCGACCGTGAGAATAGAATATAAATTTTTTGTCTCCAAAAGGACTAGATAAAGTACATAAGATGAATGGTAAATATTTCTGGGTTCATTAGTATAAAAAAAATAAAAATACTCATCATTCTATATAATCATCTTGTGCGACTACTAAGAATAAATTTGAATTTTTTCTCTGTTTTTAATATGTGTGTAAATTATTCTATGTTAATTTTTTTTTGAGGACGGAGGGAGTATATATTACAACAACATATAGTTAATAGTAGAGCATAGAGAAAACTTGGGTTACTTCCTATCAAGGAATCTTGGGCTATTGAAAGTAAACTTGGGTCAGCTAGCGAAATTGTCCAAATTGAACTGGTGAATAAGGTGATGTCCACCGAGGGGCTTGGACAATGTCTGGTGGGCTACCAGAATAAGAAGGCCAGTGCCGGCGACATCAGAGGTGGAATGGTGATGGTTGGTGTATGTTGGGACTTGTGACTCATAATTGAGAAATTCCTGAAAAAAAGGTCAAGTGCACCGAAGGTTTGGGGGTGTAGGTACGGTAGGGAGTTTCTGCAAGGGGTAGCACGAGCCGCGCATGAGTAGTGTGGGGGTGCTAGGATTGGAAAGAGTTCTGTCACCGAGGGGAGCGGACAAGATCTGTAGCACTGGCCGCTGGGAGCGCGGGCGTGCCGGGCACGGACTTAGAATATGAGTAGTAGCTATATGCCTATATATACTCTCTATTATAGTTAGACCTGGCAAAATTGGCCCCGGCCCGTAAAAATTAGGCTTTGGGCTTAACTTTTTTAGCCCATGAAAAATTGGGCGTTTTTGGCCCGGCCCGTGGCCCGTGAGTTTTTTTAAGTTTTTTTTTAAAATAAAATTTTGCTACTTGTAGGGCTTGAACACAAGACTTGTAAGTAAATAAATAAGAGTTCAAACCAACTAAGCTACAATAACTATTTGTTTTTAATACAATCTTCAATAAATTTTAACTATATTTGAAAATTATAATTAAGATATGTAGTTAATGTAGGTAATTAGTTAATAATACTAATTTATAATACTATTAAAATTTTAATTGATTGAGATATGTAGTTAATAATTTCAAAGTATAAAACTATTAAACTAACAATTATTAGTTTAAGTTAGATAATATAATTATAAAAATTTAAAATTATCTATATATTAGTATTAATTACAATATTTATTATTTTTAAAAGTTAAATAAATTATATTAATTTTAAAGAATCAAATTTGATTATATACTTTGAATTACTAGCAATATATAATCCGAATCAACCACTAATTTTTTAGATTGCAACTTTGCAAGTCCAAAATCTATACACAATAATATAGATAATTTTATCCCTTAATTATGCAATTCCCTTACTTATTGTAGTACATTTGGAAAGTAAATCAATCATTATCCTTTAATTATGCATTCTCCCTACTTATTTGGAAAGTAAATCAATCATTATCCCAAATCATGCCTTTATTTTAATATCTAAAATTATAATACTATTAAAATTTTAATTGATTGAGATATGTAGTTAATTTAAGTAATTAAAATTATTATTATTACTATTTTTGGTGTATCAAGATTTTGAAAAAAAAAAAAAATAGGAAAAAGCCCGCGGGCCGGGCCGGCCCGCCCAACCCGGGCCACGGGCCTCACTTCTTCAGCCCGCCAAAACCCGGGCCGTTTTTAGCCCGGCCCGTTTTTGGCCCGCCCGGGCTCGGCCCGGCCCGGCCCGGGCCCGCCCGCCCGTTTGCCAGGTGTAATTATAGTGAATAATAAAAGAACGCTGCCGCTCCCGTGGACTATCCAAATTGAGAACCAAGTAAATGTCTATGTTAATTCTTTGCATCTAATTTTAATAGTGTATCTGTCAATACCTAACCAGCTTCAACTTCCTTTACTAAATGAGGATAATTAATGATGTACCATGAACTAAAGATACCATGAAGGAGATGAAATTTGGAAGTGGCTGTAAGTTTTAAAAATCTAGAAAACAGCATGTAGGCGTTCGATGAAATTCCAGAGCCAATGGGATACATTGTCGCCCTTAATTCAAAGTCACCAGATGAATATTCAGCAATGGCGTAAGAAGAACTTGTTTTATTGTTACTGATTCCGTGGGACAAATTGGAGTAGAGCAGTGATGTTAGGTCCCGGTCAGCCTGTGATCCTCCACATGCTGGATATTCCACCTGCTGCAGAGGCATTGAATGGAGTGAAAATGGATTTATAGATGCTGCCTTTCCTCTCCTCAAATGTGTTGTTGCTACAACTGATGTTGTTGAGGCATGTACTGGTGTCAACCTTGCAGTTATGGTCGGTGGTTTCTCTAGGAAAGAAGGCATGGAAATGAAAGATGTGATGACTAAGAATGTGTCTATTTACGGGTTACAAGCTTCTACTCTTGAGAAGCATGCTGGTGCAAAAATCAATCGTGTAATGGTTCCTGCTTGCAACGCATTTGATGAGAGCCAATGGTAATACATGATACCTTATGTACAGTCACACATATTACTGCACTTTATTGATATGATTGAGAAACTCCCTTGATGAGATTGTACCTCTTGAGACATGGGACAATGGGAACCTTATGAGCAAGGCTACCGCAGCAGAACTAATTCTTGTTTGTGTATTTCACTATTATGATGGCTGGGTAGATAAAATCTATGGTCTCACAAATCTAGCTGATGGATCATACAAAGTGCAAGTTTTACGCGAACCAATTGGTGTTGAAGGATTGATAATTATGTCGAACTTTTCTTTTCTCAGGTTTGCTTGGAAACAAGAGTTTACACTGGCTGGTGGTAATTAAATTGTTCGAAAAACTACAGTGCAAATACCATCGACTTCTCTGTACATAGCGAAATTCTCCCATGAGTCAACAATGTTTAAATTCTTGGGATTTAGATTTGATCCATGGCTAATATTTTTTCTAATCACACTTGGAGCAAACAATGACCCTCGTATGTTCCACCTTGAGGGCAAGGTGATTTACAAGGGATGGGAAAATGATGCAAAAAGTAGATAACAAATTATTGATATGGAGGGGAATGACGGTGCGAATGGAACGTACTTGAAGCATGAAGCACTTATAGTGATTGGGACATATGCTCCCAAGTCCCAAATCAACCCTCCAAGAGAGCACCAATTATAGTCGACCTGTTGAGGCTTTGGCAATTATGGATTCTTTTGGTTGTGTCAATTTAATTCTTCTTGCTACATTGACTGAGCAGTCGAATCCAAATACGAGGCAAACTAGAGAAGCTCTAATCAATGGTTGGAAACATTTCCTCACATATGGGAGATTTGTCTATGTGATTCACGAGAGCATTTTAACATGGACATTAACAGTTAGAAGAATTGTATACTACCTGTCTGAGCTCCAATTGTGTGATTTAAGATCAAGGGCTAAGATCCTCCTAATCTCCATCTTCCTGGCCATTTGGGTCAACACATTGTGGGATCTGCAATTAATTTTTCTTGTCACTCTTCAGCAAATGGTGGAAGCAAGGTATGTGCTACCATTTCCTTTTTATGTTGTACTCATAGCACAACTTGGTGAGGTGGGCAAAGCGTTAAAATTAAAAACTTAATGGAAAAGTGTTGAATTCCAATTTTATTTTACTAGTCTTTTTTGTTGTTAAGAACCCAGGCTTTATTGGAGAAATTTGAATGGGTTTCGCTCAGCGAGTTAGATGAATTGCTTGTAAATTTTCATACTCTACAAACTAGCTTGGAAGAAATATGAACTTGAAGATGAGATAAATAAGCTTGTTGTGAAAATTGGGACAAGCTGTAATGCTTCTAGGACTACCAATATTTTGGTTTCAAAAATGTTGAAGGTAAAGAAGGTATTCAATTGTTGGATTATGGGAGGTTTGGTTGAATATGTTGACAACCTTATGGCTACTAAACAATGTAGTTGGGATATTTTAATGAAGTTTGCAACAACAGGTTGGTATATCAATAATGTGACTGACAAACTTTCTGCAGTTATGAGTGTTGCAAGTACTAGTGCGGTACTTGTCTACTGCGCTAAGAAAAACAAAACTCTGACAAACTGGGTTTTGATGCTATTTACTCATCCAAATTAAATCACCATGCTATTATGGGAAGCAAATGAACGTGGAGCAACAGCATGTATGCTATGTAATAGATGTTTTGAAGGTTATTGCAACAAAGAAGCTGATCTGTGAAGAACTAATAGCTCTCTTATATTGCAAAACTGATTCAGCCAAGTTTTGTCTCACTTGTGATGGTCAAGTTCACTCCACCAACTTGTCAAGTGTTCTGCGAGCAGCAAATTGGTCATGTCCTTCATTGTTGATGGGTTTCTCATTGATAGAGTTCATCGTTAAGCTGGAATTCATTAACAACATCAAGGTTGCTGGTTATTACCACCTTGAGAACAAGGTGACTTTTGAAGGGCGGAGTATTGTTACTGACCATAGTCTTGGTACAACTAGGAAGTTTATTGGATAAATTAGAATTAAAGTAATTTTAGTAAAAAATAGAGGGTTCAGATTAAAAGTAGATGAAAAAAATGTATTGTACTAGTTAGGCCTGTATAAGGCATCTCATTGTATTGAACAGGTAATGAATGAAAATATAACTTTTTCTCCAAATCTCTCTTCTACTTCTTTCATTTCTGGAGTTCGATCCAAATTAAAATTAGATCACTTGGAGTTAGTACGGGGATTTGAATATCCCTAACAGGCACCCTCTCCTCTGCCTGACTTTTAAAACACTTGATATGCCCAATAAAATTTCATTTTCCCATAATGTTAAAGAAAATTATCTATACTCCCTCCATTCCTATACGTAGGTCGTTTTAGAGTTTTTTTGTTATTCTTAATTATTTGTCGTTTGTGGTTATCTAGGAGAATTGATCACTATTTTTTCTAAATTGCCCCTTATTACTCCACCTAATTTTTTGATCCATATTTATCATTATCCTATACTACTCATCTACTCTTAAGTCTTTCTCTCCTTCTCCTAATAAAACTTTTTCATTATGAGATGAGTGAGGTGAAGGGTATTATAGACAATTGATAGTATAGTTAATGCTTTTCAATCATTTCCTTAATTATTGTGCACATGTCTAAAATGACCTATATTAAGGAACGGAGGGAGTACTATCTATCATGTCCCTGAAATCTACGTATGGAGATTAGCACATTGCACACCTACAAAGCTTTCATAATACTCCCTCCGTTCCAAAAAGATTGTCGTTTTAGAAGAAAAAATTTGTTCCAAAAAGTTTGTCGTTTATAACTTTTGAGGAGAATACATTATTTACTTTCCTATATTACCCCCACCTTCTCTCATTGTCCTAATAAATTCTCTCCCTTGTATTAATAGTTTTCAACTTCCCATAAAGGGGTAGTGATGGAATTTCAAACAAATTTTACTTGGTAAATAATACTTTCTTAATCCATACGCCAAAACCTTAAACGACAATCTTTTAGGAACGGAGGTAGTAATTTCTTCTTCCTCTTTTTTTTTTTTTAGAAAAATTCATGAACTACATTGTCTAAGAAACCCCAAACTAGAACCAATAGAAATGTTCGGCTAGCACATAAACAAAAATTCAGTTCAATTTGGCAAATAAACATCCGGAACAACTAAAAATTTGATATACAAATAGCGCAATGAGACCAGGAGCAAAAATTATGTCAGAGAGAACATATATACCTCCTTCAGTGATGGCTATTGAATCTTGTTAGGGTTTCAATGAGTAAGGACAAAGGTTTTTTCTACAAATTTGATAAAAATATATGGAAAATGATATACATGTCGATAAATATTTGACGAAGTTGAATTGTAGAATTACTATCACAATAAATAATAGTTGTCTTAGCACCCTTTTTGCTGTTTGTAAATGAAGCTCAGTAGGACTCTCCATATATCTAACTAATAAGACTCACCACAAACATCATGTCAGGTCGACTAGCTGTCAGATACATGAGACTACCCACACTCTGTTTATAGTAAGTATTGTCCACCTTAACTCCACCTTCATCCTTTGCGAGCTTAAAGCCAGAAACATAAACAAAATTACTTTTGTCCATTCCAAGCCGCTGTAGCACCTCCAAAGCATACTTTTTTTAATTGATAAAAACACCATCAGATCTTTGCAAGACTTCAAGACCAAGGAATTAATACCTCATCTTACCAAGGTCTGTCATGTCAAACTCATGTTTCATGAAAATTTTAAACTCTGTAAACATCAATTCATCATTTCCAGTAAAAATAAGATCATCAACATAGAGACTTACAATTAATACTTTGTCTTTGTAACGACCGAGAAATCCAACTTAGCTTGCAATTAGGGTTTTTGAATATTATTTGATTAAATAAAGTTTTAATGAATATTATTCTGAGTTATGTGTTTGAAAGTCGTTTTATGACTTATAATGATTGTTTAATGTTAAGATTTTGGCTATGTGCTAGAATTAAATAGTATGAATTTCCAATACGAAGATAAAATATTTCTGAGAAATTTACGTAAAAACACTATTCATCCAAAACTGATAAAGTATTTTTTAAAATTTTCCAAAAAAACGCGAAAATGTTAGAATTCTAAGGAAAAAGGAAATATCCAATAAAATTCAGAAATGAAAAATACAATTTTAGCTTGCGTGTTAGATTTTGAGAATATAACTAAGTTAAACAAAGTCGAGATGAGTTATTTAACCAATGAACTTTGACTTTAATGAGGCCCAAAATGGAAAGTGTTAGGAGGCCTAATTGAAATTAATTCAAGGCGCAATCAAATAATATTTCAAGCCCAAATGGAGGCCCAAAGTGAATTTAATTTAAGCACAATTCAAGATCCAAAACCATGGGTCGAACCAATGCATGGGTTAATGGGTGGGTAAATGGATGAACCAAACTCATGAGGGCCCCACAACTCCACATGACCGGCTACCTTAACAACCAAAGGAGGGTTTCTCCTTTAAAAAATATCTTCCCACTTTAAATTTGTGTGGTTGAAAAGATTTGGAGGGTTAATTAACTTAACTATGGTTGAAATAGTAAGGAGGTGGATGAGGGGGGTGGTTTGGAAGAATTGAAACTTAAGAGAGTTGAACATAAGAGACCTTAAGTTAAGTGGTCAATTAGTAACCTAATTGAATTAATGACCTAAATACCACAAGTCTTGCCGAATCTATAAATAGAAAGAGATCTGTTAGTTTTCTTCACACAAAATAATCTAACACATCAAATTGAGAGAGAAGGGAGAGAAAGCTTGGAGAAGTAAGATAAGAAGCTATTTTAATCATCAAAGTGTTCAAGTAATCAAGAACTCAAGAAGTAAGTAATCAAAAACTCATCTATCTACTTCATCTCAATTCTTTAAAAGCTTTTTAAAGATGTTATGAAGTGCTTTGTTGGTGGATGTGACAACTCGAGAATTTTGATTATTTTTAAAATTTTTATTTATTGATTTAAGGTTCAAAATTAGAACCTAGACAGAAAAATAGTGTATGCGTTTGATATTTTTAAGATGAAATTTTGAGGATTTCAAAATTCTGTGAATAATTTAGGTAAATTATTCAGGATTAAGGAAAACGTGATTATGTTCTGTGTATATGTGTACAGTATGTGGTTAAGGGTCAAGGGTTGACCAGACAATTGATATCTGTAACAAACCCTAAGTATATATTAAGAACGTCAACGTTCGGTTAGAAAACCCTAGTGTTTAATAAGAAATCCTAAAATCGGTTCAGGAAACCCTAATTTCTGTTTTGAGAATTTAAAACCCTAATTCGGTGTATAAAACCCTAAATCGGGAGCTTAATGGCGTAAGTGTAAATAATTAAAAGATTAATTAGGGTTAATCTTAACAAATTGGTTAAAAATCCCAATTCCTAATTTAAAACCCTAATTTCGGTATTAAAAACCCTAATTTGTAAATAGGGAAAAACCTAAGTGTTAATTTAGTAATCTAATGTTAATTAGGAAACCTTAATCCTAATTTTCAAGTTATGGTAATTAGAAAGCCCTAATCTAATTACGAAAATCTAATTTCTATTTTAAGAAAAATTAATTTTTCTATTAGAAACCCTAATTAGTGGTTTATAAACCCTAATGACCAATTACGATCCTAATTGCTAAATTAGCAATTTTAATTAGGAAATGTAAATCCTAATTAGCAAGATTTAATTTTTGATTATGAAATTTGAATATAATTAGAAAATTCTAATTATAATTTAGAAATATTAATTTTCTATTTTTGATAACCTAAATTGAAAATTTTAGAAATTATTTTTAAAACCTAAGGGTTTAAACCTTAAACCTTAAATGTTCTAAACCCTAAACCCTAAGGGTTTCATCAAATGACAATTCTAGAATAAAAATTAAACGTGAAATGACTATTATGCCCTTTGTTGAATAATTGAAGGTTGCTTGCAAGAGTTGTCCTAGTGAGTTGCTCACCAACCCTAAACCCTAGCATGTGACAATTACAAGCTATCTCAGCCACTTCCCAGCCCATTTCATTGCATTGACATCAAATAAATAGATTAAAGAGAGAAACATGCTCACTTTAGTTTTATTTTTTTATCCCACACTTTTTCTCTCTAGAAATCCGAAATGTAGAGTGAGAGAGAGAGAAAAGATAAGCCAAGTTCAGTTTATAGCTTCCCAAGATCAGATTCAATGATCAGAAATCAAAGATCAAAATTTTAAAGGTATAAACCCCTAATCTTAGAAATCTGATTTTTAGATGTTAAATGTTGTTGTTGTTTGGTTAAAGTTATGTATTAAGATGTCATTTAGTGATCTGGGTTGTTAAATCCCAGATCCATAACATCAAAATGCTCGGATTTGATGATTTTAGAAATCTGGAAAAAATTGAAATTGTGGCCTGACAGCCATATGTCAGAGCCCGCAGATCTTCTTGTGTTTGGTTTTAGTTGTGTTAGATGTTATATATTTGTTCTCTGCTATGAGGAGAGTAGACTGGAAGTGGAATCACATCCATAGAAAGTCTAGATCTCCAGATATTAACGGTCAAAAGGCGTTGACCGTTCACGGAAATGAAATTCTGGGCAGCCCAGAATTTCAGAAGTTCTCTGACAAGATGTTCAAGGTCATGGATCTTGCTACTGTTAATACGTTTGGTCCAGTTGGTGTTGTTATGTTGTGGAATGGTATGTGATGTACACATATAAGTTATTAGAACACCTAGAACCATTATAGAATTAAAATTTAATCGCGGTCAAATATGCGTTGACCAACTGCATTGGACAAATTCTGGAAAACCCAGAATTCGTTGAAGAACAGTTTTTGACCCCTTGTTTGACCGGCCCAGATCTTACGTATCGGATGTTGTTATGTTGTCATGATGTTATGAGGTTGTACTCTGACATCAAGACTATAATTTTGAACTTTTCTATTACACAAACAAAACCCAGAATGAAGGTTATAATGACCCAAAGTAGGTACCTAAATTCTGCTAGAGTTTCTGGGCAGCCCAGAAACTCAAAGAACAGTGTTGTCAGATTTTTCTGCAGCCTAGATATTGCGTTTAAGTAATGTTTTGGCCATGAACTCAGTTTCGAGTTGTAGTTTTACATGAATACTACATCATTAATACTTTAGGAGCCCAGAAAAGTAATTATATCATAGATTTACTCTTGGTCAAACAAGCCACCCGGTAACTGGCGATGAAACTCAAGAACAGCCTCAAGAACACCAACAGCGACAGATTTGTCGCCTATTTCCCTTTTAGCGACGGTTTAATTAAGAAATTAATTATTATTTTTTGAAAATTATTTAAAAATTGATAAAAATGGTTTTCAATTATTAAAAATACATAATAAATTCTGAAAAATTATTTTAAATTCTGAAAAATAGTTTTTAATTATTTTAGGTATATTTCATAAATATTTAATATTTTTGGAATATAAATGGTATTTAATTTATTTAATTATAATATTAAATAAATGATTTAAAAATGATTTTAATTCATGAAAAATCATGAAAAATAATATTATGTTATAAGAAAATATTTTAAGTTATTTTTAATGACTTTTAATATTTTGTGATGAAATTCATTAATTAATTAATATTAATGATAGTTAGTTTATTTAATAAATATATTAAATAAATTATGGGAAAATAGAATTAATGATTTATAAATCATATAAAAATGATTTAAGGGTTATAAAAATATTTTAAGTTATAAAATATAACTTTTGATATTTTGCCATTAAAATATTAATATTTTAATATTAATAGCAATTATCGGATAATGAATTTAACTGTTTAAAAATTATATAAATATGATTTTGATGTATTAGAAATACTTTGTGATATTATAAATATATTATAATATTATGACATGTATTTCATTAATATTTGATATTAAATAAATATTAATGATAAAAAAATTATGTGGTATTTAATTCATTTAAATACGTTTTAATGATTGAAAATTTTCGATAAATGATAATAATTATGTGAAAATTATTATGAGCTTATGAAAAATATTTTGATTGATATTAAAATTATCTGAGATAATTGTTAAGTGTTAGGCATAGTTTAATTGAACTTAGAGTCGATAAAAGTCTGACTAGACCGTCGGGATGTTAGAATTGTGTCGGGTTCAACTCAGACTGCAATAATTTGACTTGATACCGAGTCTTATGGGTGTTATAGACTGATAGAGTTATGTTTTATGCGTTATGTGTTTAGGTTATTCTATGTTTGTCTATATATATAATAGTATTATATTGTGATGATATTATTCTAATATTGGAGATCTATATTACTAATATTAGGTCTTCGGATAAAGCGTTATAAATTGCGTAGCGGTAATCAACGGTTCAGGAAAGTTTGTATTTATTTGACTCTACTAAGAGTGTTTTGTTCGGATAAGCTTATGGTTAATCATTGCTGATTGCCATGTATAATTGTACTCTGTACATATTGCATGTATAAGTCAGGTATGAAAGGCTGATCACCTTCATTACCCTTCGGTTCAGAAATATTTGTTCATGTTATATACTTGTTCAGTCATAAACTTGTTCCTACTAGTTCACAATTATATTGTTGAATTATAGCCAACTTATTATTCAAACTCTTCAATCATGATATATTGCTATATTGTTGAATTTAAACTTGCTGGGCAATCCTTATGCTCACCCTTGCTATATCATGATAAAATATTACAGATTAAGGCGAATGCTTCAGATACAAGGAAAGGTTAAAGACAGTTCCAACGTTAGGATATGTGTGCAGTTAAATTGTATAAGTATTGTATGTTAATAATGTTATATGTTAGAAAAGTTATGAAATGTGTATTAAGTTAAGGTTACTCGACCTTGGGGAATAGTGAGTATATGTATTGTATAAACAATTTATGTTTATATCTTCCGCAAATAGTAATAGTTGTATAGAATGATCGAACCGGATCCGAGGTGATTTGGAACCTGGATTCGGGGCCCTCACAGTTGGTATCAGAGCTGTTGGTTAAGAAGCTTAGGTAGGAATACCTGAGACTAATAACCGCAGTGATTAGGATATGGACTAACTCGAATAGAGTTAGTTGGTCGGTAAGATTCAAAGACGAATCTCAGCGAGTTATAAGATACAGAGTTCCCTAACTCTTATAATAAAGTTGAACAGTAAGTGGTGAATAGATAGAGTCTAAAAGACTCAAAGTACAGTGAGAGAAGATCGTAAAACAAAACGATCAAGCCATAGAAATAAATCGTAATATATACGATAAGATCACCCCGTGATCTGATAAGTTGATAGCAGGGAGAAGAATCAATCTAATGATTGAACAGTTTACAGTAAGATGTTGTGTGTAAGTTGTACTATGAAATAGTACTATGAAAACTCATGAAAGAGTTATGGATTATGAATACGGATTAAATGAAATTCGTATTGATAAAGGTGTTAAGATTAGGTGGGAATTTCAATTGAGGACTCATGTCAGCAGCTAAGTTGTATGATTCTTTGTATGGGTGGGAAATTTGTACTTAGTTTTAGAATCACTTAGCTTCCTGATCGATATAGTGTTTAGGTTGACCAATTCTTTATATGGGCGGAGAATTGTGCGCTTAGCTTCCTATATTGATTAGTGGCCGAGTTTGGTTTGACGACCACTTAGTTTTTGATACTGATAATCATTGAAATGTTTGTGTCGCGCTAGTTGCTATATGCATGTTGAGAGGGTGATTCCTTTCTCGTGTGTATAAAAGATAGATAGGTCATAGGTAGAGGATATAAGGTTAAGTACGAGTTCTTAAAACTCATACTTATGTGACATACTTGATTCATAGTTATATGAAATGTTTATGAACCCCTCAGCGAATGGACGCCAAAGGTCTGACTAGGACAAGTTCTTAAACTCATATGATTATGGTAATTTATGGACTCATAAGTGTGGTTTGACGAACTGGGTATAGTGGTGTGTAATGGAGTATTAAAGACTATAAGAACAAATAGATTGTTAAGCAAATGATTGTTAGTGAAGAATTAAGTTTTTTAGTTTTTTTCAAAACTCCTATCTATGCTAGATTTCGAAATTTTGACATCAAGCTAAATACGCACTGCGTGTTTTTAAATTTTTTTTTTTATTTATTTATCACTCATGTACCAGGTAAACTGGTGCAGAGATGATATAAATTTGATGGAGTTATCAATGCAGAATTACTTAATGTTGGATGTGATCTAAAGATCGTCAGCCCACTATGGAATGATGTAGTATGACAAAGTCATATAATGACGACATCCTCAAACGGACTGTTAATACAGTACGGCATCATGACGTCATTCTCAAAAATATTTTCAATAAAAACTCTAAGTGTTCATTGAAAGAAATTTTCCCGAACCAAATTATTTTGATGCGGAATCCAATAAGACTGAGGTAGAATTTTGTGCCCATGGCAGTGAAGAGAAACAGAGTTGACCAGCAGTACTTAATAAGTACAGGACATACTGGATTAATTACCCACTATGTCCGTAAGTTATGACGGTTTGCGGATGAATTTCCTATAACCTTTTTGAAAATGACAGACAATAGTCTGTAAAACCCTTAGCAAAATTTAAAAATTTTTACTCTTGTGAGTGGTGTATTGGGTAGCATGAGATTCTGTGTATGTATGGTGTATGGTGTATGGTGTATGGTGTATGGAGTAAGGTGTAAGGTAAATTTCGTGGACGAAATTTTTAGAAGAAGGGGTGAATGTGACAACCCGAGAATTTTGATTATTTTTAAAATTTTTATTTATTGATTTAAGGTTCAAAATTAGAACCTAGACAGAAAAATAGTGTATGCATTTGATATTTTTAAGATGAAATTTTGAGGATTTCAAAATTCTGTGAATAATTTAGGTAAATTATTCAGGATTAAGAAAAACGAGATTATGTTCTGTGTATATGTGTACAGTATGTGGTTAAGGGTCAAGGGTTGACCAGATAATTGATATCTGTAACAAATCCTAAGTATATATTAAGAGCGTCAACGTTCGATTAGAAAACCCTAGTGTTTAATAAGAAACCCTAAAATCGGTTCTGGAAACCATAATTTCTGTTTCGAGAATTTAAAACCCTAATTCGGTGCATAAAACCCTAAATCGGGAGCTTAATGGCGTAATTGTAAATAATTAAAAGATTAATTAGGGTTAATCTTAACAAATTAGTTAAAAATCCTAATTCCTAATTTGAAACCCTAATTTCGGTATTAAAAACCCTAATTTGTAAATAGGGAAAAACCTAAGTGTTAATTTAGTAATCTAATGTTAATTAGGAAACCTTAATCCTAATTTTCAAGTTATGGTAATTAGAAAGCCCTAATCTAATTACGAAAATCTAATTTCTATTTTAAGAAAAATTAATTTTTCTATTAAAAACCCTAATTAGTGGTTTATAAACCATAATGACCAATTACGATCCTAATTACTAAATTAGCAATTTTAATTAGGAAATGTAAATCCTAATTAGCAAGATTTAATTTGTGATTATGAAATTTGAATATAATTAGAAAATTCTAATTATAATTTAGAAATATTAATTTTCTATTTTTGATAACCTAAATTGGAAATTTTAGAAATTATTTTTAAAACCTAAGGGTTTAAACCTTAAACCTTAAATGTTCCAAATCCTAAACCCCAAGGGTTTCATCAAATGACAATTCTAGAATAAAAATTAAATGTGAAATGACTATTATGCCCTTTGTTGAATAATTGAAGGTTGCTTGCAAGAGTTGTCCTAGTGAGTTGCTCACCAACCCTAAACCCTAGCATGTGACAATTACAAGCTATCTCAGCCACTTCCCAGCCCATTTCATTGCATTGACATCAAATGAATAGATTAGAGAGAGAAACATGCTCACTTTAGTTTCATTTTTTTTCTCCCACACTTTTTCTCTCTAGAAATCCGAAATGTAGAGTGAGAGAGAGAGAGAAAAGATAAGCCAAGTTCAGTTTATAGCTTCCCAAGATCAGATTCAATGATCAGAAATCAAAGATCAAAGTTTTAAAGGTATAAACCCCTAATCTTAGAAATCTGATTTTTAGATGTTAAATGTTGTTGTTGTTTGGTCAAAGTTATGTATTAAGATGTCATTTAGTGATCTGGGTTGTTAAATCCCAGATCCATAACATCAAAATGCTCGGATTTGATGATTTTAGAAATCTGAAAAAAATTGAAATTGTGGCCTGACAGCCATATGTTAGAGCCCTCAGATCTTCTTGTGTTTGGTTTTAGTTGTGTTAGATGTTATATATTTGTTCTCTGCTATGAGGAGAGTAGACTGGAAGTGGAATCACATCCATAGAAAGTCTAGATCTCCAGATATTAACGGTCAAAAGGCGTTGACTGTTCACGAAAATGAAATTCTGGGCAGCCCAGAATTTCAGAAGTTCTCTGACAAGATGTTCAAGGTCATGGATCTTGCTACTGTTAATACGTTTGGTCCAGTTGGTGTTGTTATGTTGTGGAATGGTATGTGATGTACACATATAAGTCATTAGAACACCTATAACCATTACAGAATTAAAATTTAATCGCGGTCAAATATGCGTTGACCAACTTCCTTGGACAAATTCTGGAAAACCCAGAATTCGTTGAAGAACAGTTTTTGACCCCTTGTTTGACCGGCCCAGATCTTGCGTATCGGATGTTGTTATGTTGTCATGATGTTATGAGGTTGTACTCTGACATCAAGACTATAATTTTGAACTTTTATATTACACAAACAAAACCCAGAATGAAGGTTGTAATGACCCAAAGTAGGTACCTAAATTCTGCTAGAGTTTCTGGGCAGCCCAGAAACTCAAAGAACAGTGTTGTCAGATTTTTCTACAGCCTAGATATTACGTTTAAGTAATGTTTTGGCTATGAACTCAGTTTCGAGTTGTAGTATTACATGAATACTACATCATTAATACTTTAGGAGCCCAGAAAAGTAATTATATCATAGATTTACTCTTGGTCAAACAAGTCACCCGGTAACTGGCGATGAAACTCAAGAACACTCAAGAACAGCCTCAAGAACACCAACAACGACGGATTTGTCGCCTATTGCCCTTTTAGCGACGGTTTAATTAAGAAATTAATTATTATTTTTCGAAAATTATTTAAAAATTGATAAAAATGGTTTTTAATTATTTAAAATACATAATAAATTCTGAAAAATTATTTTAAATTCTGAAAAATAGTTTTTAATTATTTTAGGTATATTTCATAAATATTTAATATTTTTGGAATATAAATGGTATTTAATTTATTTAATTATAATATTAAATAAATGATTTAAAAATGATTTTAATTCATGAAAAATCATGAAAAATAATATTATGTTATAAGAAAATATTTTAAGTTATTTTTAATGACTTTTAATATTTTGTGATGAAATTCATTAATTAATTAATATTAATGATAGTTAGTTTATTTAATAAATATATTAAATAAATTATAGGAAAATAGAATTAATTATTTATAAATCATATAAAAATGATTTAAGGGTTATAAAAATATTTTAAGTTATAAAATATAACTTTTGATATTTTGCCATTAAAATATTAATATTTTAATATTAATAGCAATTATCAGATAATGAATTTAACTGTTTAAAAATCATATAAATATGATTTTGATGTATTAGAAATACTTTGTGATATTATAAATATATTATAATATTATGACATGTATTTCATTAATATTTGATATTAAATAAATATTAATGATAAAAGAATTATGTGGTATTTAATTCATTTAAATACGTTTTAATGATTGAAAATTTTCGATAAATGATAATAATTATGTCAAAATTATTATGAGCTTATGAAAAATATTTTGATTGATATTAAAATTATCTGAGATAATTGTTAAGTGTTAGGCAGAGTTTAATTGAACTTAGAGTCGATAAAAGTCTGACTAAACCGTCGGAATGTTAGAATTGTGTCGGGTTCAACTCAGACTGCAATAATTTGACTTGATACCGAGTCTTATGGGTGTTATAGACTGATAGAGTTATGTTTTATGCGTTATGTGCTTAGGTTATTCTATGTTTGTCTATATATATAATAGTATTATATTGTGATGATATTATTCTAATATTGGAGATATATATTACTAATATTAGGTCTTTAGATAAAGCGTTATAAATTACGTAGCGGTAATAAATGGTTCAGGCAAGTTTGTATTTATTTAACTCTACCAAGAGTGTTTTGTTCGGATAAGCTTAGGGTTAATCATTGCTGATTGCCATGTATAATTGTACTCTGTACATATTGCATGTATAAGTCAGGTATGAAAGGCTGATCACCTTCATTACCCTTCGGTTCAGAAATATTTGTTCATGTTATATACTTGTTCAGTCATAAACTTGTTCCTGCTAGTTCACAATTATATTGTTGAATTATAGCCAGCTTATTATTCAAACTCTTCAATCATGATATATTGTTATATTGTTGAATTTAAACTTGCTGGACAATCCTTATGCTCACCCTTGCTATATCATGATAAAACATTACAGATTAAGGCGAATGCTTCGGATACAAGGAAATGTTAAAGACAGTTCCAGCATTAGGATATGTGTGCAGTTAAATTGTATAAGTATTGTATGTTAATAATGTTATATGTTAGAAAAGTTATGAAATGTGTATTAAGTTAAGGTTACTCGACCTTGGGGAATAGTGAGTATATGTATTGTATAAACAATTTATGTTTATATCTTTCGCAAATAGTAATAGTTGTATAGAATGATCGAACCGGATCCGAGGTGATTTAGGACCTGAATTCGGGGCCCTCACAGTGGATATATGGTTAGGAGATTCATATGATTTATTAGCATATTGGTGGAATAAGGATGATTTAGTGGGTTAAAATCACTAATGTATGCATGCTAATAAAAGTTATAAGTATAAAATGAAGAACATAAGAAACTATGTTAAAAGTTGTTGATGGACAAGTTTAAAACCATCATATATGTGTTGTTGATGGACAAATTGAAAACCATCAAATGTTAGTGTAAGAATTGTGCAAATGTTCCCTTTGGAATGGAGTAAAAATATGCTATAACGAATTTATGGCAAAAATTTTAGTAAAAGATATCAATCGGTGAAAACCTAAGTTAAAACAATTTTTGTTTGTAGTTAGTCAATTTCGAGAATAGTATTTTCCAAGGGATTGAGTAATTCACGAGAATAGGAAGTCGTGGACTCGAGAACAAACTCGTTCTGACTCCAGATGAGAAAGTTATGAAGAAACGAACATTAAACGTTAAAAACGTTAAGTATGAAAAGTATTGCGTCATGGGATTTTTGGACCAATTAAACGCCTAATTAGAAAGCCCGAAAAATTATTCTGCCAGGGGGATTTAAAGTATGTTATGAAAACTAAGAAACAGCTTGAGAACGGATCAATTTCGAGTTAAAACGACTAAGATATGAATTTGCAAAGTGGACGATATGATTGAAGTTTTAACCTTAAACATTTTTCAAGGGTTTTTGCCTGGCGCCGCAGCGCTAGTTATGCCTAAAAAACGGGCGCCGCAGAGCCAGCTCGACCAACCCATTTTGCTAACTTACGCCACATTGCCAGGAAAAGGAAGGAAAACCGGCGCCGCGGCGCCGATCCTGTGTTTTGCCTAATAAAGAGATTTTCAAAGCAGAAAGTAAATGAAATATTGTGGAATGAAAATGAAGAAAAATATTAATTATTTATAATATCTTAATAAGGGTATTAGAATCTTAACTTAATGATTGAAAGTTAAATTGAAAGGATGAAACCAATTAAACGTAAATTACTGAAACGAAGTAATTGTTCTGTAATTTTGTGGGATATAACTGTTTACGCTATACAAATGAATAAATTGAACATTTAACTTAAGAGGAATGAAGTATGATAATTGAATATCTAAGATTGATAACAAATTATAGTTAAAGAATGGTAACAAGGATTAATGAACTCTTAAGTATAACTTGAGTCTAATGAAATGAATGGATATAGAAGTATGGGGAGTAGAAATAAACCAATACTTGGCCTTATTTGCGTATCTAATTGGTATGTGCATGTAAATTATGTGCGTAGGCTGTTAAAGAAACAAGTTAGCATAAACTATAAATAAAAGACGCTTAAGGCAAGTTTCCTTATAAACCCTGCTCCTGTGAAATTATGTGAATTTTTATACTTAAGCAAATCATTTACATATTTGTTCAAGTACTCAAGACATGTTTTGCCATGTATTACATAAGAAAATATTGATGCCATTTTTTGGCTAAACAAATGTTAGAATGATTTATTTCATAGTAACTCTTTTTAAATGTTATTTATGAAAATTTAAGTTATCTAACGCCAATTGCTTTGGCATTGAGAAAAAGGTATGCCTAAGAATGAGCAATCAAATGTATTTAGTCGAATCTTCGACTGACACGCATGGTGTCAAAACTGAACGTAAATACGTTTAACGGATGAGCATTGATCATCATAGAGTACTATAGGCTGATCATCTAGAAGTGCTCATAAGATATATCGAAGTCCCTTTTTAATGAAAGAAAATGGTTATGTGACGCCCCCAAATCTGGGTTCCTTCGATCCTCGAATCCGGCCCGCCACGATATTACTATCGTTAAACTATTTATATCTTTTATTCATAACTTAATGAATACAACTTTGCTTATTACAATTTAGAATATAATTTCTTTCCATTTCCAGGATCTGTATAATGACCCCAAACTTTTATAAGTTTCAAATCTTGGTCACTTACCATTCCTGTCTTACATCATATTCGATATTATAAAAATGCGGAATAACTTAAACTTTTTCAATCTCCTTTGAATAAAATATTTTATTGATTTCTTAACATGAATCAATTTCATATCCTTGAATCAAATTAGGTTATGATTTATTCTATTCGAATTATTGTATAAATTTTTACATCTCGATTCGAATTCCTCTATGTATCACATAATATAACTTTACAACTTAACATGTATTACACATCGTAAACTACTATCATATACATCTCCTAAAACCTAAACATGGTTCAAGAGCATATATTTAAATAAATCTATCAATCTCCTTCGATACTATTGAACTCTATCAATCAAGTAGCGCGTAATCTTTACTGTGAGTCCTTAACCTGTAAAAGTGGTTATTTGCAATGGTGAGCTCGACAACCCATCAATTCTAACAGTTTTCATGCATCACATAACAAATAATAACATACGCAGTTCATGCATTCACAATCAATTAATATTTACTACTCATGTTACTTCTCACATAATAGGCATAGAGATTTACTTCACAAACATATCATCAAAGATCAACTTTCAAATTTTCATACATATCTCATATGCATTTCATATATATACATCAACATTCTCATAGCATAATATAGCTCAACTAACAGTTATCGATTTTATATATCAAATAGGAACTGAAAGACTTGCTTGATTCGCAGTTTATCAACTACGACTTAACTGCTTATAGTTATCTGCACTAAGTGTATTCCTACACAGTTAAATAATCAAGGATTCATATCCATTAGTCATACATTTTATACGTTCTTAATATAATAATAAATATTACATCGTTTCCGAACTAGGTTTGTAAAACCTTCATTTCACTTTCTCATCATACTCTTAGAATAGCTAGGTACGTATAGGTATACCTTAACCATCTGTACTTGACATCAACATTCATATACATTTATCACACACTTGAAAGGTCCAATTCATGCTTAGCTAGATGATGAACATATTCATCATGTCTAGAGGCATAAGGCATCCTATCATAGTTGTTCAAAAGATTACAATACAAGTCATAGAGTTTTTAACTCAATTGGTTTTCAAACCTTAAAATTTTATGATAAATAACTAAGCATGCAAAGTACGTTGAATTCACATTTCATACGTATTTATAAAACTAACTAAGTTGCGAATACATGCTCAAAAGGTTAGATTTCAAAAAGGCGTAAGGTTTTCTAAACATAGTTTTCACCATTTAGCTTTTCTTTCAAAAGATTATAATTCAAACTCCAAACCTACTAAAACATCTTGGACTAAAAGACAATTTGCACCCCAAACTTTACACCACTATTGATTTTTGCACCCCAAATTAAAAAAAATATCTAAATACACCCCAAACTTCAACTATACTTAACAAAAGGCACACTTTCTTCACTTAACCGGTCAAAAGTGACCGGCTAAAGCACATATGTTGATTTGAAGGGGTATTTAAGTCTTTTTCATATCTTCTTCATCAGCTAATTCCTCCCCTATTTCTTCACCAAACCAATTCCCCCTGTTTCTCCTGTTTAAGTTAATTGCTCTCAATCCCCAATTTCCCCCACAAAAAACCCACTGTACCAAACTAATTTCAGCCACAATCATCCCATCTAAATCAAACACACCTCAACAACAGCAGATATAAGAAGGGCCTCTATAAAAAACATGGAGTGACTTGCTATTTATGCAAATGTATTAAGTCCCTCATTCTGAATACCGCAAATATATGAGAGAATATCAGCCTCATTTTCCCAAAGTTGCTTTAGTATATCACGAACCTGTAATGACAATAAATTAAAGACTTCTTTGCTTGTCTTGATGAATTGAGTATACTCGTAGTCAAACTTCTCAAAGTTTCTTTCATTAAATAGGCCTCTATACGGCTGTACCAAGAACATGGTGCTTTCTTAAGCCTATAAATTGCCTTTTTAATTGGCAAACCTTCTGTTCATTTCCCTTTTGCACAAAACTACAAATTTGTTCCACAAAAATCACTTCATTCAACTCACAATGTAAAAATGCAGACTTTACGTCTAACTGGTAGATAATCTATCCTCTTTAAGCTGCAAGTGCTACCACCAATCAAATTGTCTCCATGCGTGCCACATGTGCAAATACTTCATTATAGTCTACCCCATGTTGCTGAGTATACCCTGTAACAACCCAATATTTTCTATAAAAATTAAATCATAAATTTTGCGTATAATTTTTTTTTTATTTCAAGGATGAGGATTTGTACAAGATAATGTGTATATGTAATTATGTAATAAATAAAAATATATTTATTACATAAATGTTTACAAATAATTTTATTTTAGAATTATTGATTATTATAAAGCATATTCTTATAATAATTAAATTATGGTAGAAATGTTTTTAGTAATTATTTTCCATGAAAATATAATCATATATTATTTAAATAATATATGAAATGATTTTTAGAATAATTATAATAACTATTTTATTATATGAATTTTAGTATGGATTATTAAAGTAATTATTTTACCTTAATTATTAAGGTTAAATATGAAGAATAAATCATATATGGAATCCAAACCCTAATTTTAGATTATTGTCAAGGTATAAGAATAATAATATAATATTAATTATATTTTAATTTTTCAGTGCTATAGATATGTACTGTATTTCCGTATTGATAATGGTAGGTCAATTACGGTGTATTATGACCAAACCCTAGTATTAATGTTAAACCCTAATTTGAGATCCAAATTAGAGTGCACAATTGTTTTAAAAGTATGTTATATAATTTATGTCGTGTATTAAATGTATTAATTAGGTGAACCCTAATTAAAATTTTAGAAATCCTAATTTCTAGAAAACCCTAATTATAATCTAGAAAACTCAGTTATGAGATTGAGATTATTATGTAATTGTGTTATTATGTTTAAGGTTTTGTATTATAGAATTAAATGTTAATTAGCAAAACCCTAATTAATATTTAGAAATCGTAATTTCTAGAAATCCTAATTTCTAAATTTAGAAACCCTAATTAGTAATTATAAATCCTAATTACTAATTGTAAACCCTAATTGTGAAATTAGAAGACCTTAATTTTATAATTAAAAACCCTAATTTTTATTTAAAAATCCTAATTTTAATTAAGTGAGTTCTATTTAAAATTTTATTAAACTCTGAACTTAATTTTTTTTTTTACCTTAGAAATTATTTGGGAAACCTTAAAGTATAAGCTATGTTGATTAAGCCATAGATTCAAGAAGCTTGGTCAAGAATACCCTTAATTGCTTTGTTAGTTACTAAAATAACATTTTAGGATTTTGTTTTTTTTTTATTTATAAGATAGCTTGCTTGCAAATCTTGCCATAATTTGGGTTGTTTACCAACCCTAGATATCCCATGTGCCAAAATCATTTTATATCAGCCAATACACCAGCCATATATTGCATATAGCTCTATATAAATAGGATTGAAGAGAGAGAAATTTATTTTGTTACTTACATTTTGTCCAACACCCAACCAATCCTCTCTCCCACTAAAACCAATGAAAAACTATAGTATATCAGTCATATGTTGAAGCCCCACGTGTGTCATAACCAAATCAGAAACATAGAATCAAGAATTGCTCATTTGAAGGTATAAACAAACTCTAGAATTTCTGTCCAAAAATCTGTGTTAGATGTTATGATTAAGTGTTAGAATATGTTGTTTATAGTATATAATGATGATCTGGGTTGCTAGATGTTAGATCCATAACATCTAGAGGCTCAGATTTGAAGTTTTATAAAATCTGAAAATTTGTGTTTTTGTTGTCTGACAGTGAATGTCAGGCCTTGTAGATCTGTGCTTGTTTATTGTTTTGGTGATTTAAAGGTCTGAAGTTGTAGTCTGTAATGTTGTAAGTAATTTGCAAGTGGGTTCATGATCATTGCATCTGTAGATCGAAAGTTATTCATGGTCAAAGTTCGTTAACCGAACACAAAATCAGTTTTCTGGGTAACCCAGAAAACTGAAGAACATGTTCTGACCGTGACTTTGACCGGCCTTAATTTGTTTCTGAAACGTTTTTAGGATGAATATTTGTATCCAGATTATAGTATGTCATGTGTATTACAAGTTCAAAGCACTTTATTACCTTATAAAGCCTTAGATCGATCGTAGTAATTGGTCAAACCTCGTTGACCGTTAAGTCTTACTGCCTGGGTAACCCAGAAATGTGGAGGCAGTGGTCTGACAGGTACTTTAGAGACTTAGATCTTGTAATGTAATGATATTTGGACACTATAAATGACCAATGAAGATACCCTGGTAGTTAGTCTACAAGGCCCGACGTCTAGAACACCTGTGACATAAACCGATTAACCGGAATAAGGCCACCAAGGTCGTTGACTGATATTGACCAAATTTTTCTTGGCAGCCCAGAACTTGATGAACAGACTTGACAATAATTTTAACGGCTTAGATCTTGCATTTGAGTTGTTGTATGACCAAAATAATTGCGAATAATTGTAGTTCTACATTTATACTACATGACCAATGCTTGAGATCGATCAGATCATGCAGGAACAAAGGAATCATAAGTGGTCAAAGTTGACCCCTCGGGCACGAAGCTGTCAGTGTTCTTGAGCTCAAGAACACCAACAGCGACGCCAAGTGTCGCTAAAGGCCTATAGCGACGGTTTCTTTTATTTTTATTTTCTGAATTTCTGAAAAATGATTAAAAATAGAAAATAAATTCTAAAAAATTACAAAAATAGTTTTAAAAATTATTTTAAATTCCGAAAATTAGTTTTTAATTATTTTGAATATATTTCATAAATATTTAATATTTTTAAAATATTAAAAGTATTTAATTTATTTAATTATAATATTAAATAAATTATTTAAAAATAATTTTAATACATGAAAAATCATTTAAAATTATATTATGGTATAAGAAAATAATTTAAGTTATTTTTGATAACTTTCAATATTTTGTGATGAAATTTCAATAATTAATTAGTATTAATGGCAATTAAGTTATTTAATAAATGTATTAAATAAATTATGAAAAATAGATTTAATGATTTAAAAATTATATAAAAATTATATGATGGTTATAAAAATATTTTAAGTTATAAAATATAACTTTTAATATTTAAAGGTTAATTTCATTAATAAATGATATTAATTTAATATTATATGATATTAGATTTATTTAATAATTATATTAAATAAATAGTTTTAAAATGGTTTTATTGATTTAAAAATTATTTAAAAATGATATAAATGAATTAAAAATATTTCAAGTTATAATTAATGACTTTTAATATTTTAATAAGTAGTTCATTAATACTTTTATATTAATGATAATTATTTAAAAATGATTTTAATTCTTTTAAAAAATCATTTAAGTGTATTATTAATACTTTAAAAGTATTTTAAGTTATTATAAATAACTTTAACATTTTGGCAATAGTTTCATTAATAATTTAATATTAATTAAATATTAATGATAATAGAATTGTGTAATGTTTAAATCATTTAATAATGATTCTGAGGTTTGAAAATGCATGATAAATCATAATAAATGTTTTAAAATTATTATAAGTCATTTACAAATAATATGACCGATACTTACAGATGTGGAATTACAGGACAGAGTCTTAGACTCGATAATTACCCGATAAAGCCGTCGGTACACCTGTTTCCGAAGTTGATATGGACTTAGATAATTTATTGAGATGTGGTTATTTGTGATTCAATGGTTAATAAACATATGTGCCAATGTGATTAGGGTATGTGATGACTGCAATAAGCAGTGCTATGTGTTATTGTATGTTATTCTAATCGAACAAACGATCTTATTAATGATAGGTTGTGAGATAAGCGATAAATCTAAATTACAAACTGTAAGCAGCGCTTCAGGCAAGTATCTAACCTTTGCATTTTCTTTATGCAATGGATGTGAGTAAGAATGTTTCTAAACTATATTATTATGGTACAGATTATTAATCTTATATTATATAAGCTCCTTGAATATCAACATGTTAGTATATGGTAACTCAGATATATATATTCTGTTCGTTAATTTCTAGAAATGGTTAAACAAGTGTCCCCACTTGTATAATCATTGTATTTAATCACATGTTGATATACATTTGTCAATTACCCGTATACATATATGTTAAATTATAGATTATTGTTGACAAGATAAAACCTTTGATTTAGAACCCAGACAGGTATGAACATCCCTACACGGGAAAATTTTTATGCGCTCCGGCGGACAAAGGATGAACGATAATATCGTTCTAGCAATGTAGTATTGATCAATGCAGGGCATAACGGGTTGATCACCCCCCGTGCCCGTAAGTTATGACGGTTTGCAGATGAATTTCTGTCTTACCCTATCGAAAATTTAAAACAATGTTCATGGCATGTCACCATACCCCAGATATAGTCTATATGAAATTTCAAAACTTTGAAAGAGAGTTGTTATGTTATTATTATTGGTTCAGAATACTTCACAACTATTGACCTGTTGTAGAAGAATAGTACAAAGAAAACATTTAAATTCTTTCAGCTTATATAATTGCTATTACTTGCTGGGCACTCAAATGCTCATCCTTGCTTAATTTAAATGTTTTCAGCTAAGTGTGAACGATCAGAGAGCTCTGCTAAGAACAAGGAAAAGGAAAAGGTTGCTGAATGAATGAATGAACGTTATCTTATGTAATAGTTTAATACTATTAAGACAAGTATGATATATATTATCTATCATGGTTTGTAATGAATGTTTAAAGGTTACGTACTTGGGATTAGACTCTGATAAATGTAAGTTAAGTTTGATATTTATATTATTGTTATTATTATTAGTATTATTCCGCTCATAGAAATGGTATCGTGATGAACCGAGTTTGGGTTTCAAGTACCTGAGTTTGGGGTCCTCACATACCCCTTCGCTACAATCCTAGCCTTGTATTTGTTCACTTTTCTATTTTCATTAAACTTGGTCTTATAAATCCATTTCACTCTAATCTTCTTTGCTCCTTTAGGTAACTCCATCAATTCCCACGTACCATTGTTTTTTATTGTTTCCATTCTAAATCCATGGCTCTCATTCATATCTCACTCTTCATAGCA
This sequence comes from Panax notoginseng, assembly GCA_016801055.1. Taxonomy (NCBI): domain Eukaryota; kingdom Viridiplantae; phylum Streptophyta; class Magnoliopsida; order Apiales; family Araliaceae; genus Panax; species Panax notoginseng. Next base: position 137,728,936 of record CM029012.1, on the reverse strand, counting down.
TCTTCAAAGTCAATAGGATCAATAATTACAAACATGGTCAAATAAGCTTCATTATCTTCTTCAGAAATGCCTTCTCCTATTTCATAGTCTCTCATCCAGATTGGTGGTCTCATATTCCTCCCTTCATTAATTCGAGCTAGGAGAGCTTTCTTCGGCTAAGGAATCTAAAGAAAAATTCTCTTCAGCTACATCTCCATACAATAAATCTTCCCAGATCTACTTCATCATCATAAAAAGGTTCCCTAGACTCCTCTACTTCGTCATCTACGTTCGTCTACGTCTTCCTCAAGTAGGAGGTGTCGACGTCGGGATTTTTATTTGTCCCTTTTCTGTTATTGTCTTTTGGTATTTTCATGTTAGGTGAGATTTGTTTGAAAAAATAAATTGTGAAAAGGTCCGACATGTATATGTCGACGAGCGGACTGTAAGAGTCGCCAGTTGGTTTTTTAAATGGTTGTACCAATACAACCGAGAAAAGATTTGCACAATGACTCAGTGATGTGACATTGCTTAACGGGTCTGTGAAACCGAGATTCGTTAGGGTCCAGGGACTTGGTCATGCTGAGGGAAGGTGTTAGGCACCCCCCGACATCCGTGTTGCCACGGTGACCGCCACTTTTCATTTAAACTATTATATAAATGTGTGTGTGTGTGTGTGTGATCAACGTGATATTATCTGGAAGTAGTGCTTCGCACCTATATGCAAAGAGTTTAAATTTCTGTATAAAAATTCAATTTTAACAAGATATAGCAATGATATTTTGTAAAAAGAGGTTTTTAAAACCCTTATGCTCAATAGTAATTGAGGTCTTTGATACTTCCATTTTTATTAAAGGTCCAGTTTGATTGCTTTTATTTCCGAGATACGAAGCATCTTCGAGAAAATAATATACATAGCAGTGCCGAACCCCTTATGGGTATGAAAGCCGTCTAAGGATATTCAAACACTGTGAATAATTTATAAGCTAGTTACAGCTGAAAATGTCCATCACGGGAACCGAATCTAGATTTAGAAGACTTAATTTGTGATCACTTGATTCCTAGGCTCACATGATGTAGCAATTTGTATTAAAGCTGTAAATAGTTATATATATATATATATATATATATATATATATATATATAGCTGTAAATATATATATACAAACAATCAACCACCACGAAGCACATCCATGGGGGATTGAAAATGTAAATAAAGCTGTAAAAACGATCAACCGCCACGAAGTAAACTCCAGGCGGGACGAAATGTAAATAAAGCAATAAAAGGCCACGAAGTAAACTCCAGGCCATACTGAAGTGTAAATATATATATATATATATATAGTGATAAACGCACTGAATATATATCGATCCAGGCTCGTTTCGTTAATTCGCGTTCGAGGATATATATATATATATATATATATATATATATATATATATATATATAGTGATAAACGCACCGAATGTGAAATCTAGGGTCAATCAAACAGAGTTTGATGGCAACAACATATATATAAAAGTAGTAAATGCTCTGGATGTTAATCCAGGCTCATTGAACAGAGTTCGACCATAGTTTATATATAAGTATATATATATAAAAGCAATAAACGCTCCGGATGTAAATTCAGGCTCAATCCAGGCATAACTCGATAATGTTATTATACATATAATATATATATATATATATATATATATATATATATATATATATATATATATATATATATATATATATATATATAAAAGAAATAAAAAGCCACGGACCGAAGTTCGGGCATACACATGCGACACGACTCTCAACGTGCAAAACAGTGTGTGTAAAGTAGTGAAGAAAGGCTTACAGTGGACTGCCAAAGAAGACTTCAATAGCTTTAAATGGATGAACACTCGGCTCCCGTCGGTTATATATAACAAAGTATAAGCTCACAAGTGTTTAAAAATGAGAAAGCACTCAGTTTATAGTGTGTATAGAGCAAATTAGACGGGGCTTCCTCGCCTTTTCTTCTTATTAAATTGGCTATCCAAGCCCTATATTTACAGAGGGGGGAGCCGCAGGTGTACTCGCCGTCTCGAAGTACGTACACGCGTGCAACGTGATGTCTGCTCGAACTTTCAGAACTTCAATCTGGGCATCCGATCGAGGTGTATATGACCTTTCACGGCATGCTATTGTTGAGAGCTACACAATGACATGGGATTAGAGGTTGTACGAAGTCAGAAAGATGGGACCATGCCCTTGGTCTTTAGGCTTCAAATTCTATCCGGTGTGCTGTCTTGTGTAGTAGTCACTCGGGGTTAGAGCTCTTTGGTTCTTGTAGAACATTTCTATGTAGAATATATGTTTGAATGTTGTTGAGATGGCGCAATGTGGGATCAAGATGGCAAAATGATGATTCTGCCCCTCACCGGGTTATATCCAGTTTGAGCTGATTTAGAGGCCGTTGCTCAGGGTTATCTCTGGGATTGGACTGCTGCAGGTGTTGACCATCCTCAGGGTTATCTCTAAGGTATGCCTGACCTCCCGGGGTTATCTCTGGGCTTGGGGAATGAGTGCTTCGGGGCTATCACCGAGTGTTGAAGCTGATTGTTGGGAGTGGAAAAGAACATTTCCGGGGTTATCTTCGGAACTGCAACTGCATTCCTCGGGGCTGTCTCCGAGGTTGGATTGAAGATCGTAGGGTTATCTTCGAGATTGAGACTGAACATCTCGGGGTTATCTCCGAGATGGCACTGAGGATTCTGGGGTTGTCTCCAGAACTGGAACTGCATTCCTTGGGGTTGTCTCCGAGGTTGAAACTGAATCTCCCGGGGTTATCTCCGGGATTGGACTGAATATCTCGGGGTTATCTCCGAGATGGAAACTGAGTATTTCGGGGTTATCTCTGGGACTGAGTTGAGTTGTACTCCAGGGTTATCTCTGAAAGACGATTCTGCCGTCCTGTAATGTTAGTAACAGGAATGCAAAATTTTGAGTGTCTACAGATGCCCCTCTTTATCATATTCATGCAGTGTAACAACATGGATAGGATAAAGAATACTAAACACTTAAAATGCAACATATATTCATGATGCAATGCACTGCATCTTGATGTAAATGTATGATGCATATATTTTGTTGGACCGTTTTTTAACGGGATGTGATGACCGCTATCCCCATAACTTGTGATGGGGACTGGAGTTATCACTGATAACTCTGACGAACTTCTTGAATGTGTGCTCCAAAGTTCTCAAAAACTTCAAGGATGTTGACGTTGGGGTTATCACCGAAGTCCTTAATCCTTGGTACATATTTTCCACCATAGATGTTCCTCTCCTGTGCAAGAGACTCTATGGGGATGTACTTTCCCTTTTGAGGACGTGTACAACATATTCCATCATTAGTCCTCCACGATGAGGATGTTCTTCCCTGGTTTGTATCACCAAGTCTTTCCAATGTTCTATTGGAGTTACTGCCAACAGTTTGTGTTTGTCAGGGTTGCCCGACCCTCGCTGAAATGTACATCAACAGATGAAATCCCTGCTGGGTATAATGTCAAATTAAGCTGATTGACCATCGTTGACGTGCGATCAACTGCTAAAATCATCGGATGGCTTTCGATACTTCGATGAGTTTACTTGCCATCGACTGAGTGTTGCCAAGGTTACTTGACCTTTGTTAACATGTACATCAACGGCTAAATTGTATGAAGTTCTCGATGGGGAGAAATGCTTTGGAGTTGCGACCTCAAACTGATGGCATCGGACCTTCGTGAGGTATTACCGAATGTAGTTTGCAACAATTATGATCATTGATATAGTAAGCTGGCGTTTGAGCAAATACGAATGAGTGCCACGTAGACCTGTAATTTGGTCTCTGAAAACCAGGATTTCAAGCTAGTTCGCTCAATCGCATAACATCTTTTTTCCTGATTTGACTTTTTTAACTTGTAAGAACTCCTTTATAACTCAAACTGGACCGAGCCGGAGGGGTGGGCCCCACCTAGGGGAGCCACAGGTACACTTGCGACAGCCGTATATACACCTGCGGTCAGCCGTGGGTGGCTTTTAAGGCAGCTGTGGCTTTCCCAAGTCATTTTAAAGTTGCTCCGCACAGGAAATCTGAGAGCTCTTCTTCAGATTTGCTGAGTTCGAGAGTATTTCTGCAAATTCTGTCACCGTACAAGTGTTCTACACTGTCCATGTAACGTATGCATGTATTCTTTTCCAATTTCTATCCGTTACAAAATGATTTTTTATATGAAATGCGTCTAAACACATAGTAGTGAATATGCATGCTAATATGTCTTGATAAAAAATATTCAACATAGTAAATGTTAGTATTAAACTATGCTGAACATAATGTTGTGAAAAAATTTAACTTTTAAAACAGTCAAATTGGTACCTTTTTTCTGCTATTTCTTATCCTATTTGAGGACAAATGAGCAAATGTATTAAAGCAAAGTAATCCTGGTAATTAAGCTACCCTTATGGATTGCGACTTTGATATGTTCATGCATTATAGGATGTTTATGACTATGGGTAGGTGTGCTACTGAATGACCACTTTGTCATGCCTATGTGCATGTGGATAGTCTTATTTGCAAAGGAGACTCCGACAAAATTTTCCAAAAGTCTAGGCATTGAGTAGACATGTATTTTTAACTCTACCGTAAGCGTATATTAAAGTAATGCATAAAAATGCTCCAGGTTAGAATTTATCACACCCTTTCTGAGGCGATTTGGAGACTTGTGTCCAAATATTATGGATCCAAATCAGCCGAGTAGTTCTCATAGGACCACTTCAGGTGTGCGGAGGAGGGCTTCTGAAGTTACTCGACCTCGTTCAGTTAGATAGCCTCGTCATTTGGCAGAGGCGGTGATTCGTCCTATCCAGATTGATGTACTGGATGTCGAGGACGAGGAGGAGGATGTGCCTGTAGCGGCTCCAGCTCCTATTGCTAATGTTCCCCATAGGGATCTTCTAGGCATTCAGGTGGCTATTCCAGATCTTTTGGGTAATTTGAGTCGCCACCCCTCAGTTTACTTAAATGCAAATGAGGTAAAAGCTGGATTTGATCTTCCTTTTTCCTATTGAGGATGAGCAAGAATTTTGACGTTGATTTGCATATGATGTAGGTTCCCAGCTTTACCCAGCCTCGAGGGAATTGGTTCAACATACATTCCCTGTATCAGGCTCTGCATCTAGATTACCGAGGTATTGTGCATGGTTGGGGCTTTGGGGCGTTCTTTTCCATTCTTCCTCGCCATTGTCTCTGGGGTTACCTCAGGGCATTGTCTGAGCGCTGGTTTCACCAGACTCAGTCTCTCCATTTGTTGGATTGTGAGGTGATGATGACGCCGATGGATTGGCGGTTTATCACCGGTATGGAGTTTGGAGGGACGCCAGTGCCATGTATGGTGAACATTACCCCGCCTGCCGTTAGATCCTTATTAGGAGCTCCGGCTGAGGCGCTCAAGGGTAGGACTATCCGTACGGGTCCTTTGAGCGTAGATGTTATGAGTGGGCTATTGAGTGAGCCCATGCACGCTGATGTGAGAGTCAGGGATCGCATTCTTCAGCGATTGTTCCTGGTTATTATCAGGGGTTATTTTATAGTTGACAACTCTTTCACGGTGTCATTCGCTTTGATCAGCGCCACTCGGGAAGTGGACCATATTGGAGAGTATAATTAGGGCTCCTACATCTTTGCCTATTTCCTTAGGGGGATATGCATGCGTTCGCATGGCTTGATAGAGGCTTGGCTAGGATTTTACCCGTTTTTGCTGGTGAGTATTTCTTTTTTAATTTCCCATGTACAGGTTAAGAGTGTTCACTGACAGCAGATGTTTTGCCTTTCTGTTGGCAGTTTTGGGCCTATGAGAGGCTTCCATGTTTGCGTCCTATGAGTGTGTTAGGTTTAGATACCTATCCATGAGGACGGCGATGGCATCACTCCATTTTAGCGGAGGTTCCTGTAGCTGAGGGTTTCACATATTGTCGCTTACAGTTGGAGTTGTTAACAGCTGATGTCATCACTTGGGTTCCCTACTCTGGGGAACATTTGACCATTGGTGTGACGCCCCCAAAAATAGGTATACATCACCCATCTTAGGTCGCCAGATACATGGTATAGAATTTAAATACAACTTACTAATACAACTGTCGTGTACAATACGACAAAATATAAACTGTGAGTTTGAATACAATATTGTCTACTAGAGAGTATACAAACTCAAAAGGAGTCCTCGTTACAATTATTATCACACTATTTCACAGAATAGTGAGGACTACTAATGCTATCCTCTGGACCATCACTCCGTTCCCCGACTCGTCCCAGCTATATTCTCATTTCCTGAAGAGAACAGTGAAAGGAAGGGTGAGCTCAACTAGCCCAGTAAGAAATATTATGACTAAGATAATGCAGAATAAATTATAATTAGTCTCCAACAATGTTAAACTGATAAAATATAATAGACATCAAGTTTAACTATAGCTGAACAAACAATCCATTAAAAGAGTCAAGTAGAAAATAAAATCTACTATCTTTTATGATTTAAAAGGTTTTTCATCACTGTTATCGCTGAGACTCAGCTTAATAAATATTTCACATCATCGAATCACCCCTGCACTACGGCCAAAGATATTCTTTAGTATCACGACCACAATTATCCATGCACTACGGGCCAAGAATATTTGTGTATTCATTAATGGTCATGATCATGCCAACAACTGTTCATCAATGCACTACGGGCCAATGAGGACTTTTACCACATCATTTGTTACATTACGGTCATGATTATACCGAATAATCCCTGGTCATAATCATACCAAGTCCATCTATGCACTACAGGCCACAAATGACTTTCAACAAAATATAAACATGAGGATGATGACAATGATATAAGAATTCAATAAAACAAGTTCAAGAATTAATTAATCTAGAAACCAATAACGTCCAAATTGTCAACATGATACTGCTTTGTGCAGTAAAATTCAAGAATGATCAGAAGAATATTTCCATAAAAAGATACTGGATGAAGCACAATTATCAAGGATATTCTACTAATTTCATGGAATGTAGAAGTCAAAACTTTAACCAACTGAGTATAATAAAGAATGAAATAACAAAAGAAATCACCATGCATGCGGTATTTCGCATAGACAGGTTATTCCAATAGAATAATAATAACGGAACCAGGTCAGGAAAAATTTGCACCGACATGATGTTCCAACAGAATAATAAAGACGGAACCAGGTCCGGTGTAAAACACACAGACATGATGTTCCAACAGAATAATAATAAAGACGGAACCAGGTCCGGTGTAAAACACACAGATAGGATATTCCAACAGAATAATAGAAGAATGTCACCAAGTATAGGGTAGACCGCGTATACAGGTTATTCCAACAGAATAATAAGAAATAGAATAACAACAGTTCTCTTCATGAATAAGAAAGAATAACATCCCTTACCGTAAAAGAAACTGAATATAAGAGTAGTTAAGTAGCAGAAAACTTTTCTTCTTTCTCTCTATAATTCTCTCTCTCTAGAGTTTCAGTGAATTCGTAAGAAAATAATGAAGGAATGAGCTTCTATTTATAGAAAAATGGACTGCATAGTAACTAACTCATGAACGGTCCGGATTAATTTATTTTAATCTGACGGTCCATAATTAGAGCAAATTCTATTTATAATTATATAATAAAACAAAATATAATATATAATATATATATATATATATATATATATATATATATATATATATATATATATATATATATATCACATGTTATTTGAAAAACATCACCACCCGTAGAAAATTTTCAAGATTCCCTCCCCACCCATTTTCTTTCTTTCAACATGGGTCCCACGTGTCCCCCTCCCCCCAACATCTCTTAATCACAAGTGGTCCCATTATAAATATACTGAATAACTTTCTACCGATTATTTTGAAAAATGGGTAAATAGGAATCCATAAAATAAGCAAACTTCATAAAAATCACCTTAATAATTTTAACAACATTTATCATCTTTATTACAATTCACAATATTAATCGACCAGGTAGTTCCCAGGAAAGAGGGGGCTTTTCGATAAGGATTTCTCCCTATTGGCGCGCAATTAGGTGACCAAACCTATCCTTGACAGAACTTCTAGACATCGTTAATATTGCAAATAATAATATTAATAATTTTGTCGTCTCAATTATTGATTTTAACAATATAATAAATATTGACAATAATTGAATCAAATAGCGTGAGATACTATGCAATAATTACTATAGCAATAATTGAACAAAACTGAATGACTTCTCACGTAAGGATCAATAATCAATACCGTGTGCTACTATGCAACCACGCGTATTACTGTACTTTTACTACTGAGTAGTTCAACAGTATCAACGGTAAACTTTCGCCGTTATTTTCATAAAAATATTTTTGTCGTTTTCTCAATCCGACAATAATTTCGTTGTGGGGTCCACCAATGATTGTGCCGTTGTACGAATATTTCCTGTTAAAATGAATATTCCCCGACCAATCGAATATTATATAACAACTTGCGTACATTGCAAAATTTATAAATATTACCTACAACTATAACATTATATCAATTTTACTCCATAATATTCAAAAATAATATTTATAGAAAATTCATCTTTATTCAAAAAGTTGGGATTTTACAACCTCCCCTTCTTATGAAATTTTGCCCTTGAAATTAGGGTACGTACCTGGTATATCAAAGAGGTAAGGATACCTTGATTTCATTTCAGATTATAACTCCCAAGTCATTTCCTCAACATCGTGGTTTCTCCACAAAACTTTGACTTGAGGTATAACCTTGGAGCGTAGAATATGTTCCTTCTTATCCAAGATTTGAACAGGGACCTCTTCATACGTTAAGTCTTCCGCTATTTCGTCCAGTTCTAACTCAATAATATGGTTCGGGTCTTTCACATATTTACATAACATGGATACGTGAAAAACGTTATGAACACGAGACATACTTGGCGGTAAAGCGAGTCTATAGGCTACAGTTCCTACTCGATCGAGGATTAAAAATGGGCCGATGAATCGAGGATTGAGCTTTCCTCTCTTTCCAAATCTCGTAACTCCTTTCCATGGAGCAACTCGTAATAACACATGATCTTCTATTTCAAATTCTACGTCTTTTCGATGAAGATCAGCATAACTCTTTTGTCGATCTTGTGAGGTTTTTATACATTGCTGGATCATTTAATCTTTTCCATAGTCATACGTACCAACTCTGGTCCCAATAACGTTGCTTCACCCACCTCATCTCATCATACTGGAGAACGACATTTTCTTCCATACAACGCTTCGAATGGAGCCATGCCAATACTTGCTTGATAACTGTTGTTGTAGAAAAACTCCACCAATGATAAGAACTTGTCCCAACTTTCCTTTAAATCAAGGACACAGAGTCTTAATAGATCTTCAAGTGTTTGAATAGTCCTCTCCGACTGTCCGTCCGTCTGAGGATGATATGTCGAGCTAAATCGTAAATCTGTACCCATAGCTTTCTGTAAACTAACCCAAACTCGTGAAGTGAATCTTGGGTCTCGATCAGAAACAATGGATACTGGCATACCATGCAGTCTTACAATCTCGTTTATGTACATACGAGCAAGACGTTCAAATGTATAAGTTTCTCGTATAGGTAAGAAATGAGTAGACTTGGTCAATCTATCAACAATTATCCAAATCGCATCTATACCTTGAGAAACCTTAGGAAGACCGGTAACGAAATCCATGGTAATGTGCTCCCACTTTCATTCTGGAATTTTAAGTGGTTGCAATGAACCTTTTGGTACTTGATGCTCCGCCTTGACTCGTTGACACGTTAGACACCTTGAGATAAACAGCGCTATCTCTCTCTTCATATTGCCCTACCAAAATGTATGTAAAAGATCATGATACATTTTGGTACTCCCAGGATGGATTGCAAACGGTGTGTTGTGCGCCTCCATCATGATTTTATACTTTAAATCAGGGTCGTTAGGAACACAAAGTCTGGAGTTGACTCGAAGTATTCCTTCTTCATCGATTCTTGCTTCCGGCATAGCACCTTCTTGCACTTTCTTTCTCATACGTATCAGCTCCAGGTCTGTAGCTTGAGCACCTTTAACTTTATCAATTAAAGTCGGTTCTACTCGTATATTCGCCATCATCACATAGGTCCCTGGAGTCTTTAACTCTATCTCCATCCTTTGCAAGTCACACAAAATGGGTCTTTGTGTTGACAATATCGTACTCGTACTTGTATATGATCTTCTACTCAATGCGTCAGCTGCCACGTTCGCTTTTCCAGGATGGTATTGGATGGTATGATCATAATCTTTCAATAGTTCAAGCCAACGTCGTTGTCGCATGTTGAGTTCCTTTTGAGTGAAGAAATATTAGAGGCTTTTATGATCCGTAAAGATCTCCACCTTCTCTCTATACAAGTAATGCCTCCAAATTTTAAGTGCTAAGACCACATCTGCTAACTCTAGGTCATGAGTAGGATAATTCCTCTCATATTCTTTGTGTTGTCGTGAGGCATAGGCTATGACTTTCCCATGTTGTATGAGAACACATCCTAATTCTTTGCCCGAAGCATCACTGTAGATGACAAATCCCTCTGAACCAGATGATATTGTCAGAACAGGTGCTGAAATGAGTCTCCTCTTGAGTTCTTGAAAACTCTTCTCACATTCCTCGCTCCAACCGAACTTTGTATCTTTCCGAGTCAGCTGAGTTAGTGGAGTAGCGATTCGAGAAAACCCTTCTACGAATCTCCGATAATAACCAGCTAAGCCAAGAAAGCTACGTACTTCGGTCACTGATTTAGGTTGCTCCCAGCTTTGAATAGCTTCAATCTTTGCTGGGTCAACAGATATTCTATGACTTGATACCACGTGCCCAAGGAATGCTACTTCCTCGAGCCAAAACTCGTATTTCTTTAACTTGGCATAAAACTTATATTCACGAAGCTTTTGGAGTATCAGCCTCAAGTGTTGCTCATGATCTTTATGGGTTTTGGAATATATGAGGATGCCATCAATAAAGACGAGCACAAAGTGATCCAAATATTCCTTAAATACTCGGTTCATCAAATCCATGAAGGCAGCAGGAGCATTAGTCAATCCAAAAGACATGACTAGGAATTCATAATGCCCGTACCGAATTCTGAAAGCCGTCTTTGGAATGTCATCTGTTCTAATCTTTAATTGGTGATATTCGGAACGAAGATCAATCTTTGAAAAGAATTTGGCTCCTTGCAACTGGTCAAACAGGTCATCAATACGTGACAATGGGTACCTATTTTTGATGGTGACATGATTCAACTCCCGATAATCAATACAAAGTCGCATACTCCCATCTTTCTTCTTCACAAATAGAACAGGAGCACCCCAAGGAGAAGTACTAGGACGAATAAAGCCAATGTCTAACAATTCCTACAGTTGGGTCTTTAACTCCTGAAGTTCAATAGGAGCCATTCGATACGGGGCTTTGGAAATGGGTTTTGTACCGGGTTCAAGGTCGATACAAAATTCAATTTCACGCTCTGGAGGTAGACCAGGAAGTTCTTCAGGGAATACGTCAGGAAATTTATTAACAATAGAAATATCATTCAAAACTGACGTATTTTTGTTTAGATCTGTGACGTGGGCTAAGAAAGCTTGACATCTATTTTTCAATAAACGAATAGCTTTATGGCTTGAGATGATCGTGATTGATTTTAATGGTTTGGTCGCTTGAATTAGCATCATAGGTTGATTAGGAATATGAAAGCTAACAACCTTACGAAAACAATCAATTTTAGCATGATGAGTATTTAACCAATCAATCCCTAGAATCACATCAAATGCAAGTACTTTCAATGAAATAAGATCGACAGGTAATGTGAGGGTACCGATTTGAACCAAACAAGACTTATAAACAGTAGGTGTAATGAAGGTTTCTCCCAACGGAGTTTCCACAGATAAGTCAAAGTCTAATTTCTCCGGAGTCAAATTTAATCGTTGAGCGTAAGTAGGAGAAATAAAGGAGTGGGTAGAACCAGTATCAAATAAAGTATAAATTTCGCTAGAGTTTATGATTAGCTTACCCGTGATGACCTCGTTTGGGTTCCTTACTTTCTGGGAGGTCACAACAAACGCTCTCCCTTGCACTACCGGCTTTGACTTTTCTGGGACGACTTTTGGTGCCTCCATCCTAGTTGAACTTGTCTTTGGTGAACAACAAAATCGGGCTAGGTGACCTTCTCTCCCATAATTATAACATGCTTTGGACGGCATCACACAATTTGGACTGATGTGTTCCTCCCCTCCGCATTTGAAGCATATGATAGGTGGTCGTTCTCCTTCCTTAACAACGGGTGCTGGTGCTGACGTCTTTCCATTATTGTTGAATTTCCTCTTCTTGAAATGTCCATTCTTATTGTTTTGGCCCTGATTACCACCGAAGTGGTTACCATTTCTGGCTTGTTGATTCCCTCCAGGCTTGTTGTCACCGCTTCGATAACTGCTCTCACTAGTATTATCATTTTGCCGGCTGTTCTCTTTTGATTGCGTTGACTCATTATCGCACTCTACTAACTGAGTCCTATTTACAACATCTGAATACAAACACAGTTTATGAGAAATAAGATGTTGACGTATCTCAGGTTTCAAACCTCGCAAAAATATTCGCGTCATTCGCTCTTCATTATCCACCAAGTGGGGCGCAAACCGGGACAACTCAGCAAATTTAGCCTCATACTTCGACACGGTCATATTATTTTGCTCCCGCTTAATAAACTCCACCTCCTTCATGTGACGAATATTCTCGAGAAAGTACTTGTCGTTGAATAGCTCTTGGAACTTCTCCCAAGACATCTTGAGTGCGTTAGGCTGGGTATGTTTTATAGATTCCCACCAGTAATCTGCCTCTTCACGCAACATGAAGGTGGCGAAGGGAACCTTTTGTTCCTCGGAGCATCCCAAGACATCAAATATCTTGGTGATCTGCTTTATCCATGCTTCCGCCTTAAGTGGTTTTGGTTCTCCAATAAACTCCGGTGGTCCCAGCTCCTTGAACTATTTAGCGGTGACCGTCCGAGAGTTTCCAGTGTTTCCACCTATATTTTGAACAGGAGCCGCTCTCGCCTGATGTTGCATGAATTGCATAAAGCCTCTGAACAGTCAATCATTCATCATTTGGTCATTGTTGTTGTTTGCATGAGGATTGTCGCTTTGCTGATGCACATTCTCCTGATTATTGATATGTGGAGACTCAACGGTATCTTGTGCTCCATTGTTATTTTCAACATTCTCGAATTTTATTTTCAGATACTGCCACAAAACAAAGGTTCATTAACATATAACATATTATCCATATACTTTGACCGACCAATTAAATAACAAAAAAAACTTAGGTAGGTAATACTAGCGAAGGAATTTCCCGTCTCTCCCCTCCTAGTTCTAGTCTCACATCTTAGCCAGGGATCATATCCCTAAGCTCTGATACCAACTGTGACGCCCCCAAAAATAGGTTTACATCACCCATCTTGGGTCGCCAGATACATGGTATAGAATTCAAATACAACTTACTAATACAACTGTCGTGTACAATACGACAAAACATAAACTGTGAGTTTGAATACAATATTATCTACTAGAGAGTATACAAACTCAAAAGGAGTGCTCATTATAATTATTATCACACTATTTCACAGAATAGTGAGGACTACTAATGCTATCCTCTGGACCATCACTCCGTTCCCCGACTCGTCCCAACTATATTCTCATTTCCTGAAGAGAACAGTGAAAGAAAGGGTGAGCTCAACTAGCCCAGTAAGAAATATTATGACTAAGATAATGCAGAATAAATTATCATTAGTCTCCAACAATGTTAAACTGATAAAATATAATCGACATCAAGTTTAACTGCAGCGGAACAAGCAATCCATTAAAAGAGTCGAGTAGAAAATAAAATTTACTATCTTTTATGATTTAAAAGGTTTTTCATCACTGTTATCGCTGAGACTCAGCTTAATAAATATTTCACATCATTGAATCACCCCTGCACTACGGCCAAGGATATTCTTTAGTATTACGACCACAATTATCCATGCACTACGGGCCAAGAATATTTGTGTATTCATTAATGGTCATGATCATGCCAACAACTGTCCATTAATGCACTACGGGCCAATGAGGACTTTTACCACATCATTTGTAACATTACGGTCATGATTATACCGAATAATCCCTAGTCATAATCATACCAAGTCCATCTATGCACTACAGACCACAGATGACTTTCAACAAAATATAAACATGAGGATGATGACAATGATATAAGAATTCAATAAAACAAGTTCAAGAATTAATTAATCCAGGAACCAATAACGTCCAAATTGTCAACATGATACTGCTTTGTGCAGTAAAATTCAAGAATGATCAGAAGAATATTTCCATGAAAAGATATTGGATGAAGCGCAATTATCAAGGATATTCTACTAATTTCATGGAGTATAGAAGTCAAAACTTTAACCAACTGAGTATAATAAAGAATGGAATAACAAAAGAAATCACCATGCATGCGGTATTTCGCATAGACAGGTTATTTCAACAGAATAATAATAACGGAACCAGGTCAGGCCAAATTTGCACCGACAGGATGTTCCAATAGAATAATAAAGACGGAACCAGGTCCGGTGTAAAACTCACATACAGGATGTTCCAACAGAATAATAATAAAGACGAAACCAGGTCCGGTGTAAAACTCACATACAGGATGTTCCAATAAAGACGGAACCAGGTCCGGTGTAAAACACACAGACAGGATGTTCCAACAGAATAATAGAAGAATGTCACCAAGTATAGGGTAGACCGCGTATATAGGTTATTCCAACAAAAGAATAAGAAATGGAATAACAACAGTTCTCTTCATGAATAAGAAAGAATAACACCCCTTACCGTAAAAGAAACTGAATATAAGAGTAGTTAAGTAGCAGAAAACTTTTCTTCTTTCTTTCTCTAGAATTTCAGTGAATTCGTAAGAAAATAATGAAAGAATGAGCTTCTATTTATAGAAAAATGGACTGCATAGTAACTAACTCATGAACGGTCCGGATTGATTTACTTTAATATGACGGTCCATAATTAAAGCAAAATCTTTTAAATAAAATATAATATATTCTATTTATAATTATATAATAAAACAAAATATAATATATATATATATATATATATATATATATATATATATATATATATAATCACATGTTATTTGAAAAATATCACCACCCGTAGAAAATTTTCAAGATTCCCTCCCCACCCATTTTCTTTCTTTCAACGTGGGTCCCACGTGTCCCCCTCCCCCCAACATCTCTTAATCACAAGTGGTCCCATTATAAATATACTGAATAACTTTCTACCGATTATTTTGAAAAATGGGTAAATAGGAATCCATAAAATAAGCAAACTTCATAAAAATCACTTTAATAATTTTAACAACATTTATCATCTTTATTATAATTCACAATATTAATCGACCAGGTCGTTCCCAAGAAAGAGGGGGCTTTCCAATAAGGATTTCTCCCTATTGGCGAGCAATTAGGTGACCAAACCTCTCCTTGACAGAACTTCTAGACATCGTTAATATTGTAAATAATAATATTAATAATTTTGTCGTCTCAATTATTAATTTTAACAATATAATAAATATCGACAATAATTGAATCAAATAACGTGAGATACTATGCAACAATTACTATAGCAATAATTCTACAAAACTGAATGACTTCTCACGTAAGGATCAATAATCAATACCGTGTGTTACTATGCAACCACGCGTATTACTGTACTTTTACTACCGAGTAGTTCAACAGTATCAACGGTAAACTTCCGCCGTTATTTTCATAAAAATATTTTTGTCGTTTTCTCAATCCGACAATAATTACGTTGTGGGGTCCACTAATGATTGTGCCGTTGTACGAATATTCCCTGTTAAAACGAATATTCCTCGACCATTCGAATATTATATAACAACTTGCGTACATTACAAGATTTATAACATTATATCAATTTTACTCCATAATATTCAAAAATAATATTTATTGAAAATTTATCTTTATTCAAAAAGTTGGGGTTTTACAATTGGATTTGAGGATGGATTCCCGACTGGTGTCGAGCACGTGATATCTACCCGTAGGATTCTTCTCTTCACAGATGGAGGATGGGAGCTCTATTTAGGAGAACGTGCTATTAGAAGCACCATAGGAGAGATTCGTGTACCGATCTTGCCTCTTGCCATGCATTATTGGCCTGTATTGCAGTCGCCCGAATGACATCCCATTGATGGGTATTGACGGCTACACTTTGTCAGAGGGTCCACATACTTAGGATACGTTCTATCACTGGTGGTCCCCTCGTACCTTCGGAGCCCAGACCCGCGCCACTCAGTTTATGGGGGATATGGTTCCTGGATCCGTGATGATGACGGATTGGCTGATCTGTGTCTGAGATCTGACTCATTTGATACAGATTGACAGTTTAACCCGGCAGTTGGACCGGCCACATTTTTTTATCTGACACTTGGCCAGAGATCCTTCAGAGGTAGATACTTTTGATCCTTCAGCTCAGGCGCTGGCCCCTAAGGTTTATAGGCCTGACATCCCTGTTGATAGAGATCCAGTGACTCAGGAGGAGTTACATCAGGTGGCCAGGATTAATGATGTAGATATTGACACCATTGTCTTCTTCTGATGTGTATTCTCGTTATCTCTTTTGATAGGTATCTGTTAGATATTGGCTGGCTGTACCCCATTCTCGCTATATCTATTGATAGGCCCCTGCTAGTAGTAGGGCGTCTGTGCCCCATTTCCCTGTATTTTTAGCTGTACAGAGATGATGTATGTAGATGATGATGTACTTAGGAATGTTGTCGACGTCGGGATTTTTATTTGTCCTTTTTCGTTACCTATTTTTTTGTGTTCTCATTTTATGTGAGATTTGTTTAAAAAAACAAGTGAAAAAGGTCCGATATATGTAATGTCGACGATTGGACTATAAGAGTCGCCAGTTGGTTTTTTAACTGGTTGTACCAATATAACCGAGAAAAGGTTTGCACATTGACCCAGTGATGTGACACTGCTAAACGGGTCGGTGAAACCGAGATTCAATTAGGGTCCGGGGACTTGCTTATGCGGAGGGAAGGTGTTAGGCACCCCCCGACATCCGTGTTGCCACGGTGACCGCCACTTTTCAAGAAACTATTATCTGAATGTGTGTGTGTGTGTGGGTCAATGTGCTGTTATTTGGAAGTAGTGCTATGGCTCGTTTGCTCCTATATACAAAGGGCTTGAATTTATGTAAAAATTCAGTTTTAAACAAGATATAGCAGTGATGTTTTAGAAAAGAGGTTTTTTTAAACCCTTGTACTCAATAGTAATTGAGGCCTTTGATACTTCCATTTTATTCCGTATTCGGCTGGATTAATTTTACTTTACAGATGCGAGGCATCTGTATGAAAATAATGTACAAAAGGTGCTAAACTCCTCGTTGGTATGAAAACCATATGAGGTAATTCAGACATTGCAGATAAATTTACAAGCTGCTTATAGCTGAAAAGGTCCATCACGGGAACCGAATCTAGATTCAGTGGACTGAATCTGTGATCACATGATTCCTAGGCTCACATGATGCCGCAATTGATATAAACGCAGTAAGCAGGTATATATATATAAAAGCCGTAAATATATATATATATATACAAACATGATCACCCACAACGAAGCACCTCCATGGGGGATCGAAAATATAAATAAAGCTGTAAAAGTTATCAACCGCCACGGAGGAAACTCCAGGCGGGACGAAATGTACAGAAAGCAGTAAAAATGGTTAACAACCACGAAGTAAACTCCAGGTGGGACGAAATGTATATATATATATATAATAGCGATAAACGCACCGAATATAAAATCCAGGCTCATCGGACAAAGTCCGACAACAGTTAATATATATAAGTATATATATATATTAAAGTAATAAACGCACCGGATGTAAAATCTAGGCTCATCTAACAAAATTCGACAATAGTTAATATATATATATATATATATATATATATATATATATATATATATATATATATATATACAAACTAAAATAAAACCACGGACCGAAGTCCGGGCAAACAAACGCAACACGACTCTCAACTTAAAGAAGGGTGTGTGTAAAGATGGAGAGAAAGGCTTTAAAGTGTGTAAGAAGGCTTACAGTGGGCTGCCAAAGAAGACTTCTATATCTTTAAAGTAGAGCTCACAGGTGTTTAAAATGGGAAAGCACTCAGTATATTGCAAGTACGGAACAAATTGGACAGGGCTTTCTCGCTCTTTTTTTTCTTAAAATGGCCACCCCAAGCCCTCTATTTATAGAGGGTGGAGCCACAGGTGTACCTACGGCTGGAGCCGCAGGTGTACCAGAGGCTACCCGGGTTGCCTCGGGTTTTGCGGGTCACGTCGTCTCGTGGTACGTGAACACGGGCAACGTGATGTCCACTCGAACTTTCAAAATTATAATCCGGGCATCCGATTGAGGTATATAGGACCTATTTCGGACCGTCATTGTTGAGAGTTACGCAATGACATGGGATTAGAGGTTGTACGAAGTCATGAAGATGGGACGATGCCCTCCAGTCTTCAGCTTTAAATTCTATCCGTTATCCTGCACAATAGTCACTCGGGATTGGTTCTTCTGAGCTTTTATGGGACATTACTATGTAGAAATGTATGTCTAAAATATTGAGACGACGTGATGTGGCGTCATGGTGGCGAGATGACCACTTAGCCCATCACCGGGGTTATCTCCTGTTTGGGCTGATAAAGCAGACGTTGCTCAGGGTTATCTCTGAGATTGAACTGCTACAATAGTTGAAGGTCCTCAGTGTCATCTCTGAGGTGTGCCTGTCCTCCTGGTGTTATATCCGTGTTGGTACTGAGTATCTCGTTATGAGCACCGAGATTGAAGCTGATTGCATTTGAAACAAGCATTTTCGGGGTTATCACCGGAACTGCATTCCTTGGGGTTATCGCCAAGGTTGGTAGCTACTCCCATGTTTGGGACTGAGACTGGATACCTCGAGTTTATCTTCGAGATTAATCGGTCTTCTCCGATGTGTGTTCCGGTATTGGATCTGCATGCCTCGGGGTTATCTCCAAGGTTGGATTTGTTACTCCCGGTGTGTACTCCGGGGTTGATGCTGAACTTTCGATAGTATCCGGACTGGATATGAACTGTCTTCCAGGGTTCCCTCTTAAAAGGCGAATCTGCCCTCCTACAATGTTAGTAACAGGTGTACAGAAAATTTTGAGTGTCTACAGATGCCCTTCTTTATCATATTCATACAATGCGATGCATAAGTAGGATAAAGAATCCTAGACACTTGAAATGCAATAAGATAAACATGACGCAATATGGAGCAATATGATGCAAGTGTATGATGCATATGCATTGCTTTCCAACAAGTTGAGGATGATTGTCGGCTCCTTGTTGCTTCTGCCGGGGATTGGCAATGATGACCAGATTGGATGTGCATGATCCAAATCTTTGAGGATGTTGACGTAAGAGCTATCACCAAAGTCCTTAATCCTTGATACAGACTTGATTCCGAAAAATTGCCTCTTATGTGTAAGAGATCTATGGGGATAAAGTTTTGTCTGTTTGAGGATGTGTATAATATATTTCGTCATCAATCCTCCTTGATGACGTTGACCTTTCCTGGTTTGTATCGCCAGAGTATGTCACTGTTCTGTTGGTTTTACTGCCAACAACAAATGTTATCAGGGTTTCCTGACCTTCGTTGACGTGTGAACCAATGGTTGACCACGCGTTGTAACCCCCGTCGGGGATACATCTGATCCTCTGTTGACATGTATATCAATGGATGAACTCCCTGCTGGGGATAAATGCCAAGGCTGCTTGGACTTTGTTGATGTGTGTATCAACAGATACAATCATTGGATGATTTCTGATACGACGTTGGGTTTACTTACCAACGGCTGAACTGATATCAAGGTTGCTTGATCTTCATTGATATGTGTATCAATAAAAGATATGCGTAGTAGCCCCCGCCAGGGACTGATGTTGTAACCCCCGTCGGGGACTGACGTTGGTCTTGAGGGTAATGACCAGGAGCTGGCGGCATTGGACCTGTGCAAGGTATTGCCGAATGTATTTTGTAACAACAGAGATCATTGGCATAATATACCTCGTGCTTGGGCGAATACCAATGAGTGATGTACAGATTCAAGGTTCTATTTGAGAAGACCAGGATTGTAGGCTATTCTGCTCAATCGCGTAGCGTTCTTATTCCTGATTTGACCTTTTCAGTATGTGAAAACTCCTTTGCAACTCGAACTGGACCGAGTCGGAGGGATGGGGCCCATATAGGGGTGTCGTAGGTACACTTCCTTCAGCCGCAGATGGACCTGCGGCCAACCGTGGATACTAATATCCTGCAGGTTGGTCTCACAAGTCACTTTCAACTTGTATTACGAAGAAAAATCCGAGAGCCTCCTTCAGATCTGCTGAGTTCGGATGTCTTTCTGCAAATTCTGTCATCGTACAAGTGTTCTACACTGTCCTGGTAACATATGCATGTACTTTTTTCCAGTTTTTATCCGTTGGAAAATGACTTATCATATGAAATGCATCTAAACACATAGTAGTGATTATGTATGCACAAATGACTTGATAAAAAATATTCAATATAGTAAATGTTAGTGTTTATCCATGCCGAACATAATGATGTGAAAAAATTTAACTTTTGAGATAGTCAAATTGGCACCTTTTCTACTATTTTTATCCTATTTGAGGACATTTGAGCATAAGGTAAGAAGGCAAAGTACTCCTAGCATTGGGGTTAACCTTATGTGTTGAAGATTTTGATTTTTAATACATATAGTATGTATATGACTGTGGGCAGGTGTGCTATTGAATGGCCACTTAGTCATGCCTATGTGCATATGGATAGTCCTATTTACAAAGGAGACTGGCAAAATTTTCTAAAATGCAGGCATTGGATAGTCATGCATTTTAACTCTATTGTATGTTAAAGTAAATGTATGCATGCATGTAGTCATAAGATGCATTTAGAAAAGCACCAGGTTAGAAAATACCACACCTTTTCTAAGGTGATTTAAGACTTATTGTCCAGATATTATGGATCCAGATCAGCCGAGTAGTTCTTGTAGGACCACTTCTGGTGTACGGAGGAGGGCTTCTGAAGTGCCTCGACCCCGTTCCATTAGACAGCCTCGTCGATTGGTGGAGGCGGTGATACATTCAGTCCGAGTTGATGTGCCTGACGTCGAGGATGAGGAGGAGGATGTTCCGGTTGTGAACCCCGCTCCTACTGCACATGTTCCATGTAGGGAGCTCCCGAGTATTCAGGTGACAAACCCAGAGCTTTTGGGTGACTTGAGTAGACATCCCTCTATGTATTTGTATGCTAACGAGGTATGCCATTAGAACTTGATCTTCCTTCTTTCCTATTTGATGAGGATTAAAGGGTCTTGATGTTGATCTGGATTGTATGCAGGTTCCCGATTTTACACAACCTCGAGGGAATTGGTTCAGCATACACTCCATGTATCAGGCTCTTCATTCCGACTATAGAGCAGTAGTGCATGACTGGGGATTCGGGGCATTCTTCTCCATCCTTCCCCGGCGTTGTCCTTGGGGTTACCTCAGGGCATTGTCTGAGTGGTGGTTTCACCAGACTCAGTCACTCTATTTGCTGGATTGTGAGGTGATGATGATGCCGATGGATTGGCGATTAATCACATGTATGGAGTTTAGAGGGGCTCCAGTGCCTTGTATGGCGAATATTACCCCTACTGCCGTCAGATCCTTATTAGGAGTTCCGGCGGAAGCGCTTAAGGGCAGGACTGTCCGTACAGGTCCTTTGAGCGTAGATGCTATGAGTGGGCTATTGAGAGAGCCCATGCCAGATGATGTTAGAGTTAAGAATCGCATTCTTCGGCGATTGTTCCTGATGATCATTAGGGGCTACTTCATAGCAGATAACTCTTCCACGGTGTCGTTCGCTTTGATCAGCGCCACACATCATGTGGATCTTATTAGAGAGTATGATTAGGGTTCTCACACCTTCGCCTATTTCCTCAGGGGCATGCTTATGCGCTCACAGGGTTTAACGGAGGCTTGGCTAGGATTTTACCCATTTCTGTTGGTGAGTACTTCTCTTGTCATTTACCATATATAGGTTAAGAGTGTTAACTGACAGCAGATGTTTTGCCATTGTGTTGGCAGTTTTAGGCCTATGAGAGGCTCCCATTCTTGCGTCCGGTGAGTGTGTTAGGATTGGATACCTACCCACGAGGATGACGATGGCATCAGTCTATATTGGCGGAGGTCCCTGTAGTTGAGGGTTTCATTCACTGCCGCTTACAGCTGGAGTTGTTGACAGCTGACATTATCACATGGATTCCCTATTCTGGGGAACATTTGGCATTGGTTTTAAGGATGGGTACCCGACTGGAGTTGTGTATGTGATTTCCACCAGGAGAGTTCCTCTCTTCACGGATAGAGGCTGGGAGCTCTATTTAGGAGAGCGTGCTATTAAGAGCACCACAGGGGAGATCCATATGCCGATCTTGCCTCCTACCAGGCGTTATTGGCCTGTGTCGCAGTCACCCGTCATTGATATCCCATTGTAGGGTGTTGACGGTTTTGCATTATCAGAGGGTCCCTGTACTCAAGATGTATTCCAGCGTTGGTGGTTCCCTCGGACTATTGGAGCCCAGACCCGCGCCACTCAGTTCATGGGGGATATGGTTTCAGGATCCGTGATGATGACGGATTGGCTAGCCTGTGTCCGAGATCTAACTCATGTGACACAGATTGACAGTTTGACCAGGCAGTTAGACCAGGAACATATTTTTATCCGTTATTTAGGCAGAGATCCGGCAGAGGCAGAGTCGTTTAATATTTCCAGCTCAGGCGCTGGCCCCTCAGATGACCCATTTGGTTTTGTCGGCCCAGATCCTCCTTTGTATAGGTCTGATATCCCTGTTGATAGAGATCCATTGACTCAGGAGGAGTTACATCAGGTGGACAGGATTGATGATGTGGACATCGACACCATTGTCTTCTTCTGATGTGTATTCCCGTTATATCTTTTGATAGGCCTCTGTTAGCTAATGGGTGGCTGTGTCCCATTCTCGCTATATCTTTTGATAGGCCTCTGTTAGCAGTAGGGCGTCTGTGCCCCATTTTCCTATATTTGTAGATGTACAGAGATGATGTATTAGATGATGATATACTTAGGAATGTATGTACAATTTTTTCATTCCCTATATCATATTGCCATCTATTATTTGTAATGCATGTATCATGTTATGCATATGTATGTATGTCCAGAAATATTCAGCATTGACCCGTGCTGATGTTTTCTTCGATAGTTAGCCGTATTGATCATACCCCACCATTATTGATGGTATCTGTTATGCGATCTTGGTATGATAGCATGTCACCATCAGACAGGGTGACCGTAGATCATTTATTGCAGCATACTATAACCCTGTTGATGTTTTAGGTTCCCACAGGATTCATGGATGGCATACTGGAGCACTGGGTATCGGAGAGGCAGGTTTTTCGATTTGGGACCCAGGATTTGACTCCCACTCTAGAGGAGTATGCACGGTTGACGATGCTGCCACTGGACAGACCTTGCGTGCATATGGTTTTGGGGGACATGAGTCGACGGTTCATGACCCTCACTGGATTGAGGCGTAGAGTATTGCAGGATGAGTTGACATCTGGCCACGTTATATCCCAGCATTTTTTGTTTAACAGATTTGGCTCTGAGGATAGTTATAGACGACATTCCGGGGATTTCACCACACCTGAGGCTCATTGGCGTCTGGCCAGGGTTGATGTACTGCTATTGTGCATATTGTCATATGTCTACATGCCACTATATATGGATGAGTTGGACATAGGAGTTATCATGGCGGTGAGAGCTCTCAGGGAGGGTCGTACCATCATACCTATGATTATAGCCGAGACATTGAGGTCAGCTACATACTGCTGCACTTATCCGACAGGAGTATTTACGGGCAGTTCGGTCATGCTATACGTGTGGTTTATATCACACCTGAGACCGATTGGCACTTTCAGACGGCATGGGTATTGCTTCACCTATGATATAGCCATGTCATATTCATTTCAGCCTACGGAGTGTACGGATGCTACATCTTGGTCCGCTTTCTTAGCTGGGATCGAACGTTTAGTATATTACCGTGCTCAGGGCTCAGCTTACCTTACAACTTCATTACTCATGCTCCGGGCATGGATTACATCCCTCTGGCTGGTTTGAGGGGTATGACTACTTACCATCCACTAGCCGTGATGTCGCAGTTTGACCAGTTTCAGGATTTTAGTCTTTTCGAGGGGGCGCTGGGCCAGCGTTTAACTTCTTGCTATCTTTCAGCAGAGGACCGATCCCGTGTGTATGCTTGTTGGGATCAACGCGAGATAGCTGCTTTCTCTATTAGTCATCCAGGTTATTCTGCAGAGTATTCCGCATGGATGGAGACAGAGACTGCACCGGCTGAGGCAGTATCCACATTGCCGAGTATTGACTCAAATGGTGGAGAGCCTATGGAGGACATTGATTCACACACTGAGGAGGAGTTAGGTGCTGGGTTACAACATCTCTTTTAGATTCTCCCAGTACTAGCACTGTCATGATTCAGCATTCAGTACAGTACTTTGAGCAGCGTCTTCATCTGACGACCTTTGAGAGAGATCAGGCTCGATCTTTGATGTTGACTGCCCTTGATGGGAGAGACGCAGCTCTGTTAGAGAGAGACGATGCATTGGCTCGTAGAGATACCGCTATTGTTAAGCGGGATGAGGCCAGATCAGCCATAAGTGCAGTGATAGTTGAGCGGGATAGTGCCATATCTACCTGAGATGTAACTGTCACAGATAGTACTGCAGTGAGGTCCCTTACCACTGGCATGATCGCAGAGATGAGCACGTACATTGATGAGCATATGGTCACCATGCAGATGGCTGTAAATTTGTTGGGTCGTGTGGATATCCTCGTACAGGAAACCACAGCTCTGCCTCCTTCTTCGGAGAGGGATGCCATGTTGGGCTTGTTAGCTCGCTTATACACCGATTTGTAGATGGGCTTGTATTTTTCTTCACAGACTAGCTTAGCCATTTTGTCATGTACAGTTTACATTATATATCAAACAACATTATATATAGTAGGGAAATATATTTTTGATCACTTCCCTTTTAGATATGCTCTGATATCTGCTTGATAGTTGCCTGATTCTTCAGGGCTTGTGATCTTGATGTATTCTGAATTCCTCCTTGCTGGATGGACATTGAGTTGTCGCTGGATAGTTCAGAATAGATCATGGATCTTTATGTAACCCTACCATCTTTTCGGTGTTTTGGGACTGGTTTCTGTATGGAAATATGGAGAGGAGTGTGGCTTTCCTCTCTGAGATTGACCGCACCACAGATGGTCGCCAGTACCCCTATTTAGGAGAAGCCTAGTTAATTCCATCTCTTATGGATTGGTGTTGCTCTTTGAGGTACAACCGCAGCTTAGATGGTCGCTGAATCTCCTATTCGCGAGAAGAGGTTGGGTAATTCCATCCCTTTGGTTTGAAGCCAATGAAATGTGGTAGATTGAAGTTTGATCCCAGTACCGTTGACAAAGGTTTGTGTTTTAGTAGGGGGTTAGACCGAACCATGAATGACTGCCTACGTACTCCTATTGAAGAGGAGATCAGGTCTGCGTAGTTCAAACCTGGTGTAAGAGGTTCAACGCTATTTGTGAAAGGCAGATGGATGTAGAAGCTTTATTGATGAAGAAGGTTGTAGAAGTATTTTTGTGGTTTTTGTTTTTTTTAGAAAAGGGTAGAAATGTTTTTGTTGTTTTTTGTTTATTGCGACCGGGCCATATAGAATATGGTTGCCTACGTACTCTCATGTATCAAGGAGATCAGGTCGACGTAGTTAACCCCTCAGGGTGAGTTGAAAAGCGTAATCCCATGTGCAGGTCAGAATGCAGGGAAGAGAAAGTTTAATCCTATGTTGAGGATAAACTGTAGGTGTGAAAAGTTTGATCTCATGTATGGGTAGCCAAACTGCAAACGCGAGAGGTTCAATCCACGGTGGGATGACCTAAGTTGTATGAGCGCAGAGAAGCCAGGCTGCTGGCTTGAAAGGTATGTTTCCCTGATGGGCAAAGTGTGATAAAGAGTTGTATGTGGTAAAGGGTTAAAGAACCAGATTGACTGATGATCTGATGAACCAAAACTAGGATGTTTGCTTGATGATAACTTCAGACATAGTACCGTTTCACGGTGTCCGAGTTGATGAGCTGTGGAAATTCATCGCCGTCCATTTCTTGTAATCTGAGAGCACCTCCTGTCAATACTTCCTTGACAACAAACGAGCCTTCCCAGTTAGGAGCGAATTTTCCCTTGGATTGATCTTGGTTGTCAATGATCTTCTTCAACACCAAGTCATATTGTTTAAACTGCCGTAGCTGGACTTTTCTATTGTAGGATCTGGCGATCCTTTGTTGATATAACTGACCATGGAAGATAGCCGCGCTTCGCCTTTTGTCTATCAGAGACAATTGGTGATACCTGTCTTGTACACATTGGTCTTCATCCAGCTGAGCATCTATAAACACTCTAAGGGATTCCATTTCTACTTCTATGGGGAGTACTGCTTCCATCCCATAGGTTAATGCGTAGGGGGTTGCTCCAGTCGAAGTGCGCATTGATGTCCTGTAGGCTAACAGAGTAAGAGGCAATAAGTCAGACCATCCTTTGTGGTTGGCGGACATCTTTTGCATGATCTTCTTGATGTTTTTGTTAGCCGCTTCAACAACACCATTCATCTTTGGACGGTAGATAATGGAGTTAAGATGTTGGATATAGAATTTACTGCATAATTCCTCCATCATTTTTTTGTTGAGGTTCTTAGCATTGTCTGATACAATCACCTCTGGTTGTCCATATCGATAAATGACATTATTTCTGATGAAGGCAATGATGACTTCTTTGGTAACCCTGGGGAAGGAGGCTGCTTCTACCCACTTGGTAAAGTAGTCAATCATGGTGAAGATGAATCGATGTCCATTACTGGCTTTAGGCTCAATGGGCCCAATCACGTCCATTCCCACATTGAGAAGGGCCAAGGCGATCTCATATTGTGGAGTTCCCTTGGAAGGGCATGGATAGCATTCCCATGAATCTGGCATTGATAACATCTCCTAACGTGGTCATCGCAGTCAGCTTTGAGAGATAGCCAATAATGTCCCGTCCTGAGGATCTTTTTGACAAGGAGGGGGCCACTCATGTGTGGGCCACAGACTCCACCATGGATCTCATCCATGAGTCTCTGAGCTTGATCCTTATCCAGACATCTGAGGAGACCTAGTCCTGCATCTCTCTTGTAGAGTGCATCTCTGCTCAGGTAGAATTTCATAGCAAGTCGATGGATCCGTCTCTTCTCAGTAGGGCTCGCCTCAGCAGGTGTAGATCCGTCTCGTAGGTACTCCTTGATATGCTGATACCAAGGATATTGGATGGGAGGTAGCTCATCCAATACTTCTCCAACGTAGTTCCTATAAGTTGGTGCTTTGTGCAGGGAAATTGTGACGCTTGGTAAATATCCCTTGTCAGAGATGTGTATCAAGGAGGCCAAATTTGCTAATGCATCCGCAAAATTATCCCTACTACGAGGAATATGTAAAAAGGAGATTTCTTCGAACTCCAAAGCCATCTTCAAAACTTGCCGATGGTAAGGCAGCAAATGTAGCTCTTTGGTTTGATAGATTCCCGTGGATTGTCAGACCACTAACTCCGAATCTCCAAAGACAGTTAACCGCCTGATGCCCATTAAACGGGCAAGTTTTAGCCCCACGAGACAGCCTTCATACTCAGCTATATTATTGGTGCTGACAAACTGCAATTTGACGGCGACAGGATACTTCTCTCCCGTACCGGATACTAGAACTGCTCCAGCTCCAGAACCTTCCGTATTAACAGCTCTATCAATATATCTTCCACGCTTGGAGTGTATTGTACTGATGGTGTTGCTGAACTGTCATGACCCCTTCATCGGGGAAGTATGTCTCCAAGGGTTTAAAATCCCCTGTAGGTGAAGCTGCTAGTTGATCCGCAATCCCTTGACCTTTAATGAACTTTTGAGTCACGTAGGCAATGTCAAATTGTTGTAGGATCAACTGCCATCTGGACAGTCGGCAATTTAACATGGGTTTGCTGAACACGTATTTGAGAGGATCCACGCGGGATATGAGATGGGTAGTGTGACCATGGAGGTAATGCTGTAACCTCATGGAAGCCCATGCTAAAGCACAACAAGTCCTCTCAATCAGAGTGTACTTGTGTTCACTGTTGCTGAATCTTTTGCTGAGGTAATAGATAGCTTGTTCTTGGCCTCTATCATCTTTTTGTCCCAACATGCAGCCCATGACATTGTCACTTACGGACAGGTACATGAACAGAGGAGCATCATCTCTGGGTGGTACCAAAATGGGAGCTTTGACTAGCTATTCTTTGATTGTAAGGAAGGCTTTCTGGCATTCGTCGCTCCATTTCATGGAGGAGTTCTTCCTTAACAGCTTGAAGATAGGCTCACAGGTTGCTGTGAGTTGAGAAATGAACCTACTAATGAAGTTGATTCTTCCCAAAAATCCCCGTATTTCCTTCTCTGTCTTAGGAATGGCTATTTCCGTAACGGCCTGGATTTTGGTAGGATCCAGCTCAATCCCTTTATGACTGACTAGAAATCCTAGCAACTTGCCTGATTTAACGCCAAAGGAGCACTTGGCTGGATTTAACTTTAAGTTGTACTTGCGCAACCTGTTGAATAGCTTTTTGAGATGGTCTAAGTGGTCATCCTCCTTTCGGAATTTGACAATGATGTCATCCATATAGATCTCTATCTCTTTGTGCATTAAGTCGTGGAAGAGAGCAATCATAGCTCATTGATAGGTAGCTCCGGCATTGATGAGGCTGAATGACAACCGTCTATAGCAAAAGGTTCCCCAAGGAGTGATGAAAGCAGTTTTTTCACGATCTTCCTCAGCAACCATGATCTGTTGGTATCCCGCAAAGCAGTCAGCAAAGGAGTACCTGCTTTCCCCCAGGTTTAGGCATGGACACGATGTTGGATATCCACTCAGGATATGTAGACACCATGATGATGCCAGCTTGAAACTGTTTCACAATTTCATCTTTCACCTTTAAACTCCACTCAGGTTTCAATCGCCTAAGCTTCTGCTTGACTGGCTTGAATCTGTGACGCCCCCAAAATTAGGTATACATCACCCATCTTGGGTCGTCAGATACATAGTACAGAATACAAATACAACTTACTAATACAACTATCGTGTACAATACGACAAAACATAAACTGTGAGTTTGAATACAAATATTATCTTCTAGAGAGTATTCATACTCAAAAGGAGTCCTTATTACATTTATTAACACACCATTACATAGAATAGTGAGGACTACTAACTAATACTATCATTCGGACTATCACTCCGTTCCCCGACTTGCCCCAGCTACGTTCTCATTTCCTGAAGAGAACAGTGAAAGAAAGGGTGAGCTCAACTAGCCCAGTAAGAAATATTATGACTAAGATAATGCAGAATAAATTATCATTAGCCTTCAACAATGTTAAACTGATAAAATATAATAGACATCAAGTTTAACTGCAGCGGAACAAGCAATCCATTAAAAGAGTCAAGTAGAAAATAAACTCTACTATCTTTTTTGATTTAAAAGGTTTTTCAACATTGTGATCGCTGGGACTCAGCTTAATAAAATAATCCACATCATCGAATCACCCCTGCACTACGGCCAAGGATATTCGTGTATTCATTAATGGTCATGATCATGCCAACAACTGTCCATCAATGCACTACGGGCCAATGAGGACTTTTACCACATCATTTGTAACATTACGGTCATGATTATACCGAATAATCCCTGGTCATAATCATACCAAGTCCATCTATGCACTACAGGCCACAGATGACTTTCAACATTTTATAATCATGAGGATGATGACAATGATATAGAAATTCAATAAAACAAGTTCAAGAATTAATTTATCCAAGAATTAACAACGTCCAAATTGTCAACATGATACTACTTTGTGGAGTAAAATTCAAGAATACTTAGAAAAATATTTTCATGAAAAGATACTGGATGAACCGCAATTATCAAGGATATTCCACTAATTTCATGGAGTATAGAAGTCAAAACTTAACCAACTGAGTATAATAAAGAATGAAATAACAAAAGAAATCACCATGCATGCGATAGACCGCACAGACAGGTTATTCCAACAGAATAATAAATAATGGAACCAGGTCCGGCGTAAACGCACAGACAGGATATTCCGACAGAATAATAAATAAGGGAACCATGTCCGGTGTAAAACACACAGACAGGATGTTCCAACAGAATAATAACAAGACGAAACCAGGTCCGGTGTAAAACACACAGACAGGATATTCCAACAGAATAATAATAAAAACGGAACCAGGTCCGGTGTAAAACACACAAACAGGATGTTCCAACAGAATAATAATAAAAACGGAACCAGGTCCGGTGTAAAACACACAGACAGGATGTTCCAACAGAATAATAGAAGAATGTCACCAAGTATAGGGTAGACCGCGTATACAGGTTATTCCAACAGAATAATAAGAAATGGAATAACAACAGTTCTCTTCATGAATAAGAAAGAATAACACCCCTTACCGTTTTAAAGAAGAGCTGAAATAAGGAAGTAGTTAAGTAGCAGAATACTCTTCTTCTCTCTCTCTATAGTTTCTCTCTCTAGAGTTCAGTGAATTCGTAAGAAATAATGAAGGAATGAGCTGCTATTTATAGAAAAATAGAATGCATAGTAACTAATCCATGAACGGTCCAGATTGATTACTTTAATCTGACGGTCCATATTTAAAGAAAAATCTTTTAAATAAAATATAATATATTCTATTTATAGAATAACTTTAATAAAGTATTTTGTTTTATATAAAAAGATGTTTCTGTTTTATTACGTTAATAATACGAATAAAACAAAGCGTCATTATCGCTAAATAATTCATATTATTAACTGACAATAATTGAATCAAACTGAGTGACTTCTCACATAAGCATTAATAATCAATACCGTGTGCTACTATGCAACCACACGTATTACTGTACTTTTACTACCGAGTAGTTCAACAGTATCAATGGTAAAACTTCCGCCGTTATTTTTAATAAAATATTTTTGTCGTTTTCTCAATCCGACAATAATTCCGTTGTGGGGTCCACCAATGATTGTGCCGTTGTACGAATATTCCCTGTTAAAAAGAATATTCCCCGACCAATCGAATATTATATAACAACTTGCGTACTTTGCAAAATTTATAAATATTACCCACAACTATAACATTATATCAAATTAACTCCATAATATTCAAAAATGATATTTATAGAAAATTCATCTTTATTTATAAAAGTTGGGGTCTTACAACCTCCCCTTCTTATGAAATTTCGCCCTCGAAATTAGGGTACGTACCTGGTATGTCGAAGAGGTAAGGATACCTTGATTTCATTTCAGATTCTAACTCCCAAGTCATTTCCTCAACATCGTGGTTTCTCCACAAAACTTTGACTTGAGGTATAACCTTGGAGCGTAGAATATGTTCCTTCTTATCCAAGATTTGAACAGGAACTTCTTCATACGTCAAATCCTCCGCTATTTCGTCCGGTTCTAACTCAATAATGTGGTTCGGGTCTTCCACATATTTGCGTAACATGGATATGTGAAAAACGTTATGAACACGAGACATACTTGGCGGTAAAGCGAGTCTATAAGCCACAGTTCCTACTCGATCGAGGATTAAAAATGGACCGATGAATCGAGGATTGAGCTTTCCTCTCTTTCCAAATCTCGTAACTCCTTTCCATGGAGCAACACGTAAGAACACATGATCTCCTACATCAAATTCCACGTCCTTTCGATGAAGATCAGCATAACTCTTTTGTCGATCTTGTGAGGTTTTTATACGTTGTCGGATCGTTTGAATCTTTTCTGTAGTCATACGTACCAACTCCGGTCCCAACAACGTTGCTTCACCCACCTCATCCCAGCATACTGGAGAACGACATTTTCTTCCATACAATGCTTCGAATGGAGCCATGCCAATACTTGCTTGATAACTGTTGTTGTAGGAAAACTCCACCAATGGTAAGAACTTGTCCCAACTTCCCTTGAAGTCAAAGACACAGAGTCTTAATAAATCTTCTAGAGTTTGAATAGTCCTCTCTGATTGTCCGTCCGTCTGAGGATGATATGCCGAACTAAATCGTAAATCCGTGCCCATAGCTTTTTGTAAACTAACCCAAAATCGTGAAGTGAATCTTGGGTCTCGATCAGAAACTATGGATACTGGCATACCATGCAGTCTTACAATCTCGTTTATGTACATACGAGCAAGACGTTCAAGTGTATAAGTTTCTCGTATCGGTAAGAAATGAGCAGACTTGGTCAATCTATCAACAATGACCCAAATCGCATCAATACCTTGAGAAACCTTAGGAAGACCGGTAACGAAATCCATGGTAATGTGCTCCCACTTCCATTCTGGAATTTCAAGTGGTTGCAATGGACCTTTTGGTACTTGATGCTCCGCTTTGACTCGTTGACAAGTTAGACACCTTGAGATAAACAACGCTATCTCTCTCTTCATATTGCTCCACCAAAATGTATGACGAAGATCATGATACATTTTGGTACTTCCAGGATGGATTGCAAACGGTGTGTTGTGCGCCTCCATCATGATTTCATACTTTAAATCAGGGTTGTTAGGAACACAAAGTCTGGAGTTGACTCGAAGTATTCCTTCTTCATCGATTCTTGCTTCCGGCATAGCACCTTCTTGCACTTTCTTCCTCATACGCATCAGCTCCAGGTCTGTAGCTTGAGCAGCTTTAACTTTATCGATTAAAGTTGGTTCTACTCGTATATTCGCCATCATCACATGGGTCCCTGGAGTCTTTAACTCTATCTCCATCCTTTGCAAGTCACACAAAATGGGCCTTTGTGTTGACAATATCGCACTCGTACTTGCATATGATCTTCTACTCAATGCGTCAGCTACCACGTTCGCTTTTCCAGGATGGTATTGAATGGTATGATCATAATCTTTCAACAGTTCAAGCCAACGTCGTTGTCGCATGTTGAGTTCCTTTTGAGTGAAGAAATATTTGAGGCTTTTATGATCCGTAAAGATCTCCACCTTCTCCCCATACAAGTAATGCCTCCAAATTTTAAGTGCAAAGACAACAGCTGCCAACTCTAGATCATGAGTAGGATAATTCCTCTCATATTCCTTGAGTTGTCTTGATGCATAGGCTATGACTTTTCCATGTTGCATGAGAACGCATCCCAACCCTTTGCTCGAAGCATCACTGTAGATGACAAATCCCTCCGAGCCAGATGGTATTGTTAGAACAGGTGCTGAAATGAGTCTCCTCTTGAGTTCTTGAAAACTCTTCTCACATTCTTCGCTCCAACCGAACTTTGTATCTTTCCGAGTCAGCTGAGTTAATGGAGTAGCGATTCGAGAAAATCCTTCCACGAATCTCCGATAATAACCAGCTAAACCAAGAAAGCTACGTACTTCGGTCACTGATTTAGGTTGCTCCCAGCTTTGAATAGCTTCAATCTTTGCCGGGTCAACCGATATTCCACGACTTGATACTACGTGCCCAAGGAATGCTACCTCCTCCAGCCAGAACTCGCATTTCTTCAACTTGGCATAAAGCTTGTATTCACGAAGCTTTTGGAGTACCAGCCTCAAGTGTTGCTCATGATCTTCACGGCTTTTGGAATAAATAAGGATGTCATCAATAAAGACGACCACAAAGTGATCCAAATATTCCTTGAATACCCGGTTCATCATATCCATGAAGGCAGCAGGAGCATTAGTCAATCCAAAGGACATGACTAGGAATTCATAATGCCCGTACCGAGTTCTAAAAGCAGTCTTTGGAATATCCTCAGTTCTAACCTTCAGCTGATGATATCCAGAACGAAGATCGATCTTTGAAAAGAATTGTGCTCCTTGCAACTGGTCAAACAGGTCATCAATACGTGGCAATGGGTACCTATTTTTGATGGTGACATGATTCAACTCCCGATAATCAATACAAAGTCGCATACTTCCATCTTTCTTCTTCACGAATAGAACAGGAGCACCCCAAGGAGAAGTACTAGGACGAATAAAGCCAATGTCTAACAATTCCTGCAGTTGGATCTTTAACTCCTGAAGTTCAATAGGAGCCATTCGATATGGGGCTTTGAAATGGGTTTTGTACCGGGTTCAAGGTCGATACAAAATTCAATTTCACGCTCTGGGGGTAGGCCAGGAAGTTCTTCAGGGAATACGTCAGGGAATTTATTAACAATAGAAATATCATTCAAAACTGACGTATTTTTGTTTAGATCCGTGACATGAGCTAAGAAAGCTTGACATCCGTTTTTCAATAAACGAATAGCTTTATGGCTTGAGATGACAGCGATTGATTTTAATGGTTTGGTTGCTTGAATTCGCATAATAGGTCGATTAGGAATATGAAAGCTAACAACCTTACGAAAACAATCAATTTTTGCATGATGAGTAGTTAACCAATCAATCCCTAGAATCACGTCAAATGCAAGTATTTTTAATGAAATCAGATCGACAGGTAATGTGTGGGTACCAACTTGAACCAAACAAGACTTATAAACCGTGGATGTAATGAAGGTTTCTCCCAATGGAGTTTCAACAGATAAGTCAAAGTCTAATTTCTCCGGAGTCAAATTTAATCGATGAGCGCAAGTAGGAGAAATAAAAGAATGGGTAGAACCGGTATCAAATAAAGTATAGACTTCGTTAGAGTTTATGATAAGCTTACCCGTGATGACCTCATTCGGGTTCCTTGCTTTCTGGGAGGTCACAACAAACGCTCTCCCTTGCACTACCGGTTTTGACTTTTCTGGGACGGCCTTTGGTGTCTCCATCTTGGCTGAACTTGTTTTTGGTAAACGACAAAATCGAGCTAAATGACCTTCTCTTCCACAATTATAACATGCTTTAGACGGCATCGCGCAGTTTGGACTGATGTGCCCCTCCCCTCCGCATTTGAAACATATGATAGGTGGTCGTTCTCCTTCCTTAACAACGGGTGCTGGTGCTGACGTCTTTCCATCATTGTTGAATCTCCTCTTCTTGAAATGACCATTCTTATTGTTTTGGCCCTGATTACCACCGAAGTGGTTACCATTTCTGGCCTGTTGATTCCCTCCACGCTTGTTGTCACCGCTTCGATGACTGCTCTCACTGGTATTATCATTTTGCCGACTGCTCTCTTTTGGTTGCGTTGACTCGTTATCGCGCTCCACTAACTGAGCCCTATTCACAACATCTGAATACAAACACAGTTTATGAGAAATAAGATGTTGACGTATCTCAGGTTTCAAACCTCGCAAAAACATTCGCGTCATTCGCTCTTCATTATCCACCAAGTGGGACGCAAACCGGGACAACTCAGCAAATTTAGCCTCATACTGCGACACGGTCATATTATTCTGCTCCAATTTGATGAACTCCACCTCCTTCATGTGACGAACACTTTCGGAAAAGTATTTGTCATTGAACAGCTCTTGGAACTTCTCCCAAGACATCTTCAGTGCGGCAGGTTGAGTACGCTTAATCGATTCTCACCAGTAATCTGCCTCTCCTCGCAACATAAAGGCGGCAAAGGGAACCTTTTGCTCCTCGGAGCATCCCAAGACATCAAATATCTTGGTAATCTGCTTTATCCATGTTTCCGCTATAAGTGGTTTTGGCTCTCCCTTAAACTCTGGTGGTCCCAGCTCCTTGAACTGTTTAGCGGTGACCGTCTGAGAGTTTTCAGTGTTTCCACCTATATTTTGGACAGGAGCCGCTCTCGCCTGCTGTTGCATGAACTGCATAAAGTTTCTGAACATTCCATCATTCATCATCTGGTCAGTGTTGTTGTTTGCATGAGGATTGTCACCTTCCTGATGCACATTATCCTGATTATTGATATGTGGTGAATCAACAGTCGCCTGTGCTCCATTGCTATTCTCAACATTCTCAGATGCCATTTTCAGATACTGCCACAAAATAAAAGTTAATTGATATGTCATATATTATCCTTATATTATGACCGACCAATTAAATACCATGCAAATAAACTTAGGTAGGTCATACTAGCGAAGGAATTCCCGTCTCTCCCCTCCTAGTTCTATTCTCACATCTTAGCCAGGGATCATATCCCTAAGCTCTGATACCAACTGTGACGCCCCCAAAATTAGGTATACATCACCCATCTTGGGTCGTCAGATACATAGTACAGAATACAAATACAACTTACTAATACAACTGTCGTGTACAATACGACAAAACATAAACTGTGAGTTTGAATACAAATATTATCTTCTAGAGAGTATTCATACTCAAAAGGAGTCCTCATTACATTTATTAACACACCATTACATAAAATAGTGAGGACTACTAACTAATACTATCATTCGGACCATCACTCCGTTCCCCGACTTGCCCCAGCTACGTTCTCATTTCCTGAAGAGAACAGTGAAAGAAAGGGTGAGCTCAACTAGCCCAGTAAGAAA
The DNA here is from genome assembly GCA_016801055.1 of Panax notoginseng. Lineage (NCBI taxonomy): Eukaryota > Viridiplantae > Streptophyta > Magnoliopsida > Apiales > Araliaceae > Panax > Panax notoginseng. Next base: position 137,692,192 of record CM029012.1, on the reverse strand, counting down.
TATTATGACTAAGATAATGCAGAATAAATTATCATTAGCCTTCAACAATGTTAAACTGATAAAATATAATAGACATCAAGTTTAACTGCAGCGGAACAAGCAATCCATTAAAAGAGTCAAGTAGAAAATAAACTCTACTATCTTTTATGATTTAAAAGATTTTTCAACACTGTGATCGCTGGGACTCAGCTTAATAAAATAATCCACATCATCGAATCACCCCTGCACTACGGCCAAGGATATTCGTGTATTCATTAATGGTCATGATCATGCCAACAACTGTCCATCAATGCACTACGGGCCAATGAGGACTTTTACCACATCATTTGTAACATTACGGTCATGATTATACCGAATAATCCCTGGTCATAATCATACCAAGTCCATCTATGCACTACAGGCCACAGATGACTTTCAACATTTTATAAACATGAGGATGATGACAATGATATAAGAATTCAATAAAACAAGTTCAAGAATTAATTTATCCAAGAATTAACAACGTCCAAATTGTCAACATGATACTGCTTTGTGGAGTAAAATTCAAGAATACTTAGAAGAATATTTTCATGAAAAGATACTGGATGAACCGCAATTATCAAGGATATTCCACTAATTTTATGGAGTATAGAAGTCAAAACTTAACCAACTGAGTATAATAAAGAATGGAATAACAAAAGAAATCACCCGGCATGCGATAGACCGCACAGACAGGTTATTCCAACAGAATAATAAATAATGGAACCAGGTCTGGCGTAAACGCACAGACAGGATATTCTGACAGAATAATAAATAATGAAACCAGGTCCGGTGTAAAACACACAGACAGGATGTTCCAACAGAATAATAACAAGACGAAACCAGGTCCGGTGTAAAACACACAGACAGGATGTTCCAAGAGAATAATAATAAAAACGGAACCAGGTCCGGTGTAAAACACACAAACAGGATGTTCTAACAGAATAGTAATAAAAACGGAACCAGGTCCGGTGTAAAACACACAGACAGGATGTTCCAACAGAATAATAGAAGAATGTCACCAAGTATAGGGTAGACCGCGTATACAGGTTATTCCAACAGAATAATAAGGAATAGAATAACAACAGTTCTCTTCATGAATAAGAAAGAATAACACCCCTTACCGTTTTAAAGAAGAGCTGAAATAAGGAAGTAGTTAAGTAGTAGAATACTCTTCTTCTCTCTCTCTATAGTTTCTCTCTATAGTTTCTTTCTTTAGAGTTCAGTGAATTCGTAAGAAATAATGAAGGAATGAGCTGCTATTTATAGAAAAATAGAATGCATAGTAACTAATCCATGAACGGTCCAGATTGATTACTTTAATCTGACGGTCCATATTTAAAGAAAAATCTTTTAAATAAAATATAATATATTCTATTTATAGAATAACTTTAATAAAGTATTTTGTTTTATATAAAAAGATGTTTCTGTTTTATTACGTTAATAATACGAATAAAACAAAACGTCATTATCGCTAAATAATTCATATTATTAACTGACAATAATTGAATCAAACTGAGTGACTTCTCACATAAGCATTAATAATCAATACCGTGTGCTACTATGCAACCACACGTATTACTGTATTTTTACTACCGAGTAGTTCAACAGTATCAATGATAAAACTTCCGCCGTTATTTTTAATAAAATATTTTTGTCGTTTTCTCAATCCGACAATAAAAGTATTCAATTTTTATTATAATTACTATTCAGTAAATGGTTAAATTGATAAACGTTATAGTTAAGGGTGATATATGAATTTTTTTTCAAAATACACAAGTGGTTATAAAATATTCATTGTTGTCGGGGAATATTCGTTTGGTCGTGGAATATTCTTTCTGTCGGGGAATATTCGTACGACGACGCAGCCATTTGTGGGCCCCATAACAGAATAACTGTCGGGTGAAGAAAACGATAAATTTGGGTTTTTACAAATAACGGCGTAGTTGTTACCGTTAACACTGTTGGAATACCCGGTGGTTAAAATACAGTAATACGCATTATTGGACTGTAGCACACGGTATTGCATAGTATTTTTGAAATTATTGATTCTTACGTAAGAAGGCACTACTCAATAATTGTTACAGTAATTACTGTTCAATATTTTATTTTATTGATTCAATAATTGCTACGTTGAAATTTTATATTATTGTTGTTCAATAATTGTCACTGCGCAGTATTTCCCATTATCAGATCAATAATTCATGTTATTTGAATAATATTATTAGATAACATTATTGGCAATGTCTAGAAAGTTCTGTCTAAGGAGAGGTTTGGTCACCTAATTGCGCGCCAGTAAGGAGAAATTCTTATTGGAAAGCCCCCTCTTTCCTGGGAACGGCCTGGTTGTCATAAATGTGATTCTGTAATATTATTTGTGAATAATTAATTATTGATTCATATGATAAGGAAATATTTATTTTTATGTGGATCTAAATGTTGGATATATTTATTGTGGTTAAAAATAAAGGAGTTAATGTTGAGGTTTTTATCAGTATTTTTGTCGGAATGGAGGTATTAAAAATCAAATTAGGGTTTTTGAGATATTTTGCGGTGGTTATAATTTTTAATCCGACCGTTGGATCATTGTAATTTTTGGATATGTTATACATATATAATTTGAGTATATGTCCACAAATTTTGAACCGTTAAAAATGAACGAATGATTTGTTATGAATTTTACGAGATGACTGGTTCAGAAATTGTTGAATTTTCGGAGTTTATCATTTTGGTGGAAAATTCTAGAATTGGTGGGCCCCACTCTTGGTTGGTGAAAAAATGTGTTGAGATTTTTATTCAAATGTGGTGGGTGGGAATAGTAGCAGGTAAAGCCATCAGGTTACAGGTTAAGTCTGATTCGGCGTGCTAACATTTTCCTATAAATAGAGGGCTAAGTTAGAATTGAAAATCACACCAGAAATAAGTTTTCTCTCTTTCTCTCTCTAGATTATTGAGTGTATTTTGTGAGTATTTAGATACTCTGTGAGTTTCTATTCATCAGTGCAAGTTTCCTTCAGCCTTATACCGATCAGAAGTACTGCTCTTTTGAGGTAAGGGATAGTAAAAGATTTTAAGGGTTATTATATTTTTCAGTTCGTAATTCTTCTGACCTTCAGAAAATTTTGAAAAAATTTGAAATGATATTTTGATGAATTTTATTGATTGTGTCCAAAAATGGTGATTTTTGAATGTATAGATTGAGAGTTATGAATTTTATGAGAAAAGACTATTTTAAAAGTAACCGCTTATAATTCCTTGTGGTTAACTCCAAAATTAATAAAAATTTTATTGGAAGTATAGATATATATATATATATATATATATATATATATATTATATATATATATATATATATATATATATATATATATAATATCAGTGTACTCTGTGAATTTCAAAATTTTCGGATAAAAGTACAATTTATGATAAATGTCTAAATATTCGGCGGTTTTGGCCATATGAAAAATAGTAAATGAGTTTTAAAAATTCTGAGAAAAATATATGTTCAATATGGGACTATATTCTGCTAAATCCCAGATAAGAAATATTTTTGGAACTGATTTGATATTTTTCATGAAAATGGACTAGTTATGAGTAAATTAATTAAATATGTTATATGAAGTAAGAAAATTGGAAAATAGGATTTTATGGCTTGAGAATCCTATATGAGGTATATGCAGATTTTTGATGAGGGTTTTGGTTATTGGTAATGAAATTTTATGAGTTTGACATTTTAGGATGATTAAATGCATTATTTAGTAAAGTGTAAACAATTAAAATAAATTGTTTATAAATTTAAGAAATATTATTCTTTCAATATTATTATACCGAAATATTGGTATAGATTTTATTGTGGAATTTCTACCTTTTTTGTGTCGGGTTTACTATTCATGAATTACTATTCACGAGTTACTATTTATGAGTTACTATTATATATTACATTTTTTATAACCCTGATGTTGAATTTCTCTTTCACTTGAGTGTAAAGATGGGTAAATTATTGGTATGATCTTGACTGAGGAATATCTTTGGCCAGTAGTGCAAAGATGAATTGTTGACTGGTATGATCATGACCATTGAATTTATAATTAAGTATCTTTAGCTTAAGTGCAAAGGTGAATTGATCAACATGGTTATAATTATTGTTTATATAATTTTGAATTGATTATATATTTCTTTGAGATATTAATATATTTGGCCTGTTGTGCAAATATGAACTGTTGAGGAATATCTTTGGCCAGTAGTGCAAAGTTGAATTGTTGACTGGTATGATCATGACCATTGAATTTATAACTGAATATCTTTAGCTTAAGTGTAAAGGTGAATTGATCAACATGGTTATAATTATTGTTTATATAATTCTCAAATGATTATATATTTCTTTGAGATATTAATATATTTGGCCTATAGTGCAAATATGAACTGTTGAGGAATATCTTTGGCCAGTAGTGCAAAGTTGAATTGTTGACTGGTATGATCATGACCATTGAATTTATAACTGAATATCTTTAGCTTAAGTGTAAAGGTGAATTGATCAACATGGTTATAATTATTGTTTATATAATTCTCAAATGATTATATATTTCTTTGAGATATTAATATATTTGGCCTATAGTGCAAATATGAACTGTTGATGAATATCTTTGGTCTGTAGTGCAAAGATGAATTATTGATGAATATCTTTGGCCTGTAGTGCAAAGATAAACTGTTGATGAATATCTTTGGCCTGTAGTGCAAAGATGAATTATTGATGAATATCTTTGGCCTGTAGTGCGAAGATGAACTGTTGTTGAATATCTTTGTCCCGTAGTGCAAAGATGGTTTGTTGATGAATATCTTTGGCCATAGTGCGAAGATGGATTTATTAGCATGATTATGAACAGGAACTGTGATTAGGTATAACCATGATCTTTGATGTTTCAGGTAAAGACAGGTGATGAAAATATTCTTCGTCCTGGGTGCGAAGAAAAATTTAGAATCACAATTATGATTATGAGTTATTCATATGATTGTGGAAAAGAACTGTTGAGTGATGTTACAGGATAAAACATTATTGGTGGATTTTTAACATGGAGAAGATAATAGACTTTATAGTCTATTTGACTCTTCTAATGGATTGCTCGTTCCGCTGCAACTATGGTTAAAATTTTTTATCATCTACCATATGTTCTAAATCTCTGATTTATTACTGATGAAGGCTATTGATAATTTAATTATCTTTAGTCATGATATTCTTTACTGGGCTAGTTGTGCTCACCCTTTTGTTTCACAATTCCTTTCAGGTAATAAGAGTGTAGATGGGTCGAGTGGGGGTAACATGGGAATAAAACGGTGGTCATCATTTAGTAGTTATATTTGGTGAAGAAAATAGGGTGAGGCGAACCCAATGTTGGAAGGGTGTTTTGTCACAATCATACAAGATGTCTAATGACATACAACCTCGTGTCATCATAAGACAGGGTTGTGCTCATCCACTTGCTGAGTATATTTACGAGCACTACCTATATAATCTTGGTGTTTGTTTGAAGTATAATTCTCAATTAGAGACAGTGGAGATAATGATATGTCAAGAGAAGACTCCCCATTGGGAAGAATATGATAGTAATCTTCTCATTTTTTTGGGGTCTTTTGGGTCAACCAAGGATAATTCTGTGGCCATATGATATCTATCATAACCTAGAAGCATGGCCTCCCATGTACGAAGGTTTCCTTGAGCACTTCCCAAAGATTCTAATTTCTAAAACAGTTTTTGACTATACCTTTATGTAAGGTGTCATTGTGAGGTGCTGTCCACGGTTGGGACATAAGTCACATTTGGTATATATTTGTATCCAAACTCACAGCATATGTGTTGTTATATTTTGCACAACAATTGTTGTAATAAAGTTGAAGTTGTTTTCTGTACCATGTATTTGGTGACTCAGAATAGGTTGGATGGAATGGACCTGTTTTGGGGTTGTCACAAAGAACTTGTCCCAACTTCCCTTGAAGTCAAAGACACAAAGTCTTAATAAATCTTCTAGAGTTTGAATAGTCCTCTCTAATTGTTCGTCCGTCTGAGGATGATATACCGAACTAAATCGTAAATCTGTGGCCATAGCTTTTTGTAAACTAACCCAAAATCGTGAAGTGAATCTTGGGTCTCGATCAGAAACTATGGATACTGGCATACCATGCAGTCTTACAATCTCATTTATGTACATACGAGCAAGACGTTCAAGTGTATAAGTTTCTCGTATCGGTAAGAAATGTGCAGACTTGGTCAATCTATCAACAATGACCCAAATAGCACCTTGAGAAACCTTAGGAAGACCGGTAACGAAATCCATGGTAATGTGCTCCCACTTCCATTTTGGAATTTCAAGTGGTTGCAATGGACCTTTTGGTACTTGATGCACCGCTTTGACTCGTTGACAAGTTAAACACCTTGAGATAAACAACGCTATCTCTCTCTTCATATTGCTCCACCAAAATGTATGACGAAGATCATGATACATTTTGGTACTTCCAGGATGGATTGCAAACGGTGTGTTGTGCGCCTCCATCATGATTTTATACTTTAAATCAGGGTTGTTAGGAACACAAAGTCTAGAGTTGACTCGAAGTATTCCTTCTTCATCGATTCTTGCTTCTGACATAGCACCTTCTTGCACTTTCTTCCTCATACGCATCAGCTCCAGGTATGTAGCTTGAGCAGCTTTAACTTTATCGATTAAAGTTGGTTCTACTCGTATATTCGTCATCATCACATGGGTCCCTAGAGTCTTTAACTCTATCTCCATCCTTTGCAAGTCACATAAAATGGGCCTTTGTGTTGACAATATCGCACTCGTACTTGCATATGATCTTCTACTCAATGCGTCAGCTACTACGTTCGCTTTTCCAGGATGGTATTGAATGGTATGATCATAATCTTTTAACAGTTCAAGCCAACGTCGTTGTTGCATGTTGAGTTCTTTTTGAGTGAAGAAATATTAGAGGCTTTTATGATCCGTAAAGATCTCCACCTTCTCCCCATACAAGTAATGCCTCCAAATTTTAAGTGCAAAGACAACAGCTGCCAACTCTAGATCATGAGTAGGATAATTTCTCTCATATTCCTTGAGTTATCTTGATGCATAGGCTATGACTTTTCCATGTTGCATGAGAACGCATCCCAACCCTTTGCTCGAAGCATCACTGTAGATGACAAATCCCTCCGAGCCAGATGGTATTGTTAGAACAGGTGCTGAAATGAGTCTCCTCTTGAGTTCTTAAAAACTCTTCTCACATTCTTTGCTCCAACCGAACTTTGTATCTTTCCGAGTCAGCTGAGTTAATGGAGTAGCGATTCGAGAAAATCCTTCCACGAATCTCCGATAATAACCAGCTAAACCAAGAAAGCTACGTACTTCGGTCACTGATTTAGGTTGCTCCCAGCTTTGAATAGCTTCAATCTTTGTCGGGTCAACCGATATTCCACGACTTGATACTACGTGCCCAAGGAATACTACCTCCTCCAACCAGAACTCGCATTTCTTCAACTTGGCATAAAGCTTGTATTCACGAAGCTTTTGGAGAACCAGCCTCAAGTGTTGCTCATGATCTTCACGGCTTTTGGAATAAATAAGGATGTCATCAATAAAGACGACCACAAAGTGATCCAAATATTCCTTGAATACCCCGTTCATCATATCCATGAAGGCAACATGAATTCATAATGCCCGTACCGAGTTCTAAAAGCCGTCTTTGGAATATCCTCAGTTCTAACCTTCAGCTGATGATATCCAGAACGAAGATCAATCTTTGAAAAAAATTGTGCTCCTTGTAACTGGTCAAACAGGTCATCAATACGTGGCAATGGGTACCTGTTTTTGATGGTGACATGATTCAACTCCCGATAATCAATACAAAGTCGCATACTTCCATCTTTCTTCTTCACGAATAGCACATGAGCACCCCAAGGAGAAGTACTAGGACGAATAAAGTCAATGTCTAACAATTCCTACAGTTGGATCTTTAACTCCTGAAGTTCAATAGGAGCCATTCGATATGGGGATTTGGAAATGAGTTTTGTACCGGGTTCAAGGTCGATACAAAATTCAATTTCACGCTCTAGGGGTAGGCCAGAAAGTTATTCAGGGAATACGTCAGGGAATTTATTAACAATAGAAATATCATTCAAAACTGACGTATTTTTGTTTAGATCCGTGACATGAGATAAGAAAGCTTGACATCCATTTTTGAATAAACGAATAGCTTTATGGCTTGGGATGACAGCGATTGATTTTAATGGTTTGGTTGCTTGAATTCGCATAATAAGTCGATTAGGAATATGAAAGCTAACAACCTTACGAAAACAATCAATTTTTGCATGATGAGTAGTTAACCAATCAATCCCTAGAATCACGTCAAATGCAAGTATTTTTAATGAAATCAGATTGACATGTAATGTGTGGGTACCAACTTGAACCAAACAAGACTTATAAACCGTGGATGTAATGAAGGTTTCTCCCAATGGAGTTTCAACAGATAAATCAAAGTCTAATTTCTCCGGAGTCAAATTTAATCGATGAGCGCAAGTAGGAGAAATAAAAGAATGGATAGAACCGATATCAAATAAAGTATAGACTTCGTTAGAGTTTATGATAAGCTTACCCGTGATGACCTCATTCGGGTTCCTTGCTTTCTGGGAGGTCACAACAAACGCTCTCCCTTGCACTACCGGTTTTGACTTTTCTGGGACGGCCTTTGGTGTCTCCATCTTGGCTGAACTTATTTTTGGTAAACGACAAAATCGAGCTAAATGACCTTCTCTTCCATAATTATAACATGCTTTAGACGGCATCGCGCAGTTTGGACTGATGTGCCCCTCCCCTCCGCATTTGAAACATATGATAGGTGGTCATTCTCCTTCCTTAACAACGGGTGCTGGTGCTGACGTCTTTCCATCATTGTTGAATCTCCTCTTCTTGAAATGACCATTCTTATTGTTTTGGCTCTGATTACCACCGAAGTGGTTACCATTTCTGGCCTGTTGATTCCCTCCACGCTTGTTGTCACCGCTTCGATGACTGCTCTCACTGGTATTATCATTTTGCCGACTGCTCTCTTTTGGTTGCGTTGACTCGTTATCGCGCTCCACTAACTGAGCCCTATTCACAACATCTGAATACAAACATAGTTTATGAGAAATAAGATGTTGACGTATCTCAGGTTTCAAACCTCGCAAAAACATTCGCGTCATTCGCTCTTCATTATCCACCAAGTGGGACGCAAACCGGGACAACTCAGCAAATTTAGCCTCATACTGCGATACGGTCATATTATTCTGCTCCAATTTGATGAACTCCACCTCCTTCATGTGACGAACACTTTCGGAAAAGTATTTGTCATTGAACAGCTCTTGGAACTTCTCCCAAGACATCTTCAGTGCGGCAAGTTGAGTATGCTTAATCGATTCCCACCAGTAATCCGCCTCTCCTCGCAACATAAAGGCGACAAAGGGAACCTTTTGCTCCTCGGAGCATCCCAAAATATCAAATATCTTGGTAATCTGCTTTATCCATGTTTCCGCTATAAGTGGTTTTGGCTCTCCCTTAAACTCTGGTGGTCCTAACTCCTTGAACTGTTTAGCGGTGACAGTCCGAGAGTTTTCAGTGTTTCCACCTATATTTTGGACAGGAGCCGCTCTCGCCTGCTGTTGCATGAACTGCATAAAGTTTCTGAACATTCCATCATTTATCATCTGGTCAGTGTTGTTGTTTGCATGAGGATTGTCACCTTCCTGATGCACATTATCCTGATTATTGATATGTGGTGAATCAACAGTCGCCTGCGCTCCATTGCTATTCTCAACATTCTCAGATGCCATTCTCAGATGCCATTTTCATATACTGCCACAAAATAAAAGTTAATTGATATGTCATATATTATCCTTATATTATGACCGACCAATTAAATACCATGCAAATAAACTTAGGTAGGTCATACTAGCGAAGGAATTCCCCGTCTCTCCCCTCCTAGGTCTATTCTCACATCTTAGCCTGGGATCATATCCCTAAGCTCTGATACCAACTTTGACGCCCCAAAAATTAGGTATACATCACCCATCTTGGGTCGTCAGATACATAGTACAGAATACAAATACAACTTACTAATACAACTGTCGTGTACAATACGAAAAAACATAAACTGTGAGTTTGAATACAAATACTATCTTCTAGAGAGTATTCATACTCAAAAGGAATCTTCATTATATTTATTAACACACCATTACATAGAATAGTGAGGACTACTAACTAATACTATCATTCGGACCATCACTCCATTCCCCGACTTGCCTCAGCTACGTTCTCATTTCCTGAAGAGAACAGTGAAAGAAAGGGTGAGCTCAACTAGCCCAGTAAGAAATATTATGACTAAGATAATGCAGAATAAATTATCATTAGCCTTTAACAATGTTAAACTGATAAAATATAATAGACATCAAGTTTAACTGCAGCGGAACAAGTAATCCATTAAAAGAGTCAAGTAGAAAATAAAATCTACTATCTTTTATGATTTAAAAGGTTTTTCAACATTGTGATCGGTGGGACTCATCTTAATAAAATAATCCACATCATCGAATCACCCCTGCACTACGGCCAAGGATATTCGTGTACTCATTAATGGTCATGATCATGCCAACAACTGTCCATCAATGCACTACGGGCCAATGAGGACTTTTATCACATCATTTGTAATATTACAGTCATGATTATACCGAATAATCCCTGGTCATAATCATACCAAGTCCATCTATGCACTACAGGCCACAGATAACTTTCAACATTTTATAAACATGAGGATGATGACAATGATATAAGAATTCAATAAAACAAGTTCAAGAATTAATTTATCCAAGAATTAACAACGTCCAAATTGTCAACATGATACTGTTTTGTAGAGTAAAATTCAAGATTACTTAGAAGAATATTTTCATGAAAAGATACTGGATGAACCGCAATTATCAAGGATATTCCATTAATTTCATGGAGTATAGAAGTCAAAACTTAACCAACTGAGTATAATAAAGAATGAAATAACAAAAGAAATCACCCGGCATGCGATAGACCGCACAGACAGGTTATTCCAACAGAATAATAAATAATAGAACCAGGTCCGGCGTAAACGCATAGACAAGATATTCTGACAAAATAATAAATAATAGAACCAGGTCCGGTGTAAAACACACAGACAGGTTGTTCCAACAGAATGATAGCAAGATGGAACCAGGTCCGGTGTAAAACACACAGACAGGATGTTCCAACAGAATAATAATAAAAACAGAACCAGGTCCGGTGTAAAACACACAGACAGGATGTTCCAACAGAATAATAGAAGAATGTCACCAAGTATAGGGTAGACCGCGTATACAGGTTATTCCAACAGAATAATAAGAAATGGAATAACAACAGTTCTCTTCATGAATAAGAAAGAATAACACCCCTTACCGTTTTAAAGAAGAGCTGAAATATGGAAGTAGTTAAGTAGTAGAATACTCTTCTTCTCTCTCTATAGTTTCTCTCTATAGTTTCTCTCTCTAGAGTTCAGTGAATTTGTAAGAAATAATGAAGGAATGAGCTGCTATTTATAGAAAAATAGAATGCATAGTAACTAATCCATGAACGGTCCAGATTGATTACTTTAATCTGACGGTCCATATTTAAAGAAAAATCTTTTAAATAAAATATAATATATTCTATTTATAGAATAACTTTAATAAAGTATTTTGTTTTATATAAAAAGATATTTCTGTTTTATTATGTTAATAATATGAATAAAACAAAACGTCATTATCGCTAAATAATTCATATTATTAACTGACAATAATTGAATCAAACTGAGTGACTTCTCACATAAGCATTAATAATCAATACCGTGTGCTACTATGCAACCACACGTATTACTGTACTTTTACTACCGAGTAGTTCAACAGTATCAATGGTAAAACTTTCGCCGTTATTTTTAATAAAATATTTTTGTCGTTTTCTCAATCCGACAATAATTCCGTTGTGGGGTCCACCAATGATTGTGCCGTTGTACGAATATTCCCTGTTAAAACGAATATTCTCCGACCAATCGAATATTATATAACAACTTGCGTACTTTGCAAAATTTATAAATATTACCCACAACTATAACATTATATCAAATTAACTCCATAATATTCAAAAATGATATTTATAGAAAATTCATCTTTATTTATAAAAGTTAGGGTCTTACAGAATCCCTCTTTAATGGGAAGGCGATGAAGAACAATGTCAGTGGACAAACCCACCATGTCTTCATGAGACCATGCAAACACATCCTGGAATTGGGTTAATAACGTAACCATGTCATTCCGTTGGTTTGGGGTAAGGTCTGAACCAATCTGGATTAACTTAGGGCACCTCAATGTCCTCATATATTTCCATCAAGGCTGAATTCATTTCTATATCAAAGGTACAATCCTTGTGGAGAAGAGGCACCGTATCAGCAAGTACAGACACATCTAAATTCAAGCTCCTGAAACAAAATATGCTTTCACTTAGTATATATAAAATGTTTTGATCAGACACAGTGTTAGCATGTACTGACAAAATAAACTGCTAATACTGTACAGAAAAGTAAGTAGTTATGATATCTATAGGGCAGAAAGAGTTTCTGCCCGCTTTACCCTTGTCGGCCAATGCAAGGAATGTTGCTCCAATTGGCAAGGATAAAGTCCGGGTGGCCTACATTGATAGAGGAGTTGTCATCATCCTCCTCTTCCCGAATAATAGCCAATACGTCTAGGCAATCATCGTCTGGGGTGTATCTGTTTGTATGCTCATCATGGACGATGATGCGTATGCCCGACATTATCCAGACAACGTTTTGCTTAATTCTTTGTTTCTCCTCTTCCACTGCGACGTCGGGAACAAAGATTTCTTTTGCTTTGAACGACACTGGCTTGGGAAATAACATAGCCATCACGTTAGTTGGCACCTTTACAGGAGGTTATGCGGACTCAGAGTTTGTAGGCAAAGATAAACGCCTCGTGGTTGAAGCCGAAGGAATCTGAGGATACTTATGAGGATTCCTCTGACTAGAACTGACAGAATAGCCTAGTCCAGCTGTCCCAGTTTACTTGGCTACTTGAATGGGGTATTTAATACCTTGGTGATCTTTACCCATCCCTTGTCCTGGCTGATGACCCAAGGACATCATTTCCTGAGTAGTCGACATTACTTCGGCAGAGATCTTGGGTACGAGCAATGTCGTTCCAATAGCATGCTACTGAGTATTTCTCACTTCCAAGGCATGAAAATTGACCGACTCAATATCTGCATTAGAGTTGATGAATGGCATGTCCCCATGTTGAGGACACTCCGGTTCAGCGTTGATCGTGACTAGGCTATTGTTGATAATGTGTTTCAGTTGCTGATGAAGGGTGGAGGGGACTACCCTAGCCATATGAATCTATGGTCTTTCCAAGAGCAGGTTGTATCCCGAATCTATCTTGAGCATGTGGAAAGATACGCAGAATGTATGGGGACCAATTTTGATTGGCAGCTCAATTACTCCAACCGAATTCCGGCGGGCTCCGTCAAAAGCTTTGATGACCGTATGGCTACCCCGGATTCGGTTGAGATTAACATTCATCTTCAACAATATGGCGTATGGACAAATATTTAGAGATGAGCCTCCATCTATCAATACTCCAGCCAGTATATATTCGGAGGATAAGATAACAATATGTAACGACTTGCAATGACCGGTCCCTTCGGGCGGTATATCGTCATCAGTTAAGGATATCACATTGTTATTGAAAATGTGATCAACCAAGTGTTGAAACTTTTCTGTATCCACTGATTCTAGTAGATAGGCTTCTTTTAAAACCTTCAATAAGATGTTCCGGTGATCCTCGAAAGTTAGTACTATGTCCAAAATTGAAATTGGGTGTGGAGCTTCTCTCAAGCTTAGAACCACCTTGGCTTCGTGATGACCCATAGTGCGGAGGAATTTTTCAATCTTCTCCATAAGTATTTTTCCCTTTGATTTGATGGTAGATTTCATCACCCGTTGGGGAAGATACAGTGGATTTTCCTTTAACACTGTAGCAGTTGTATGTGAGGTTGATCCTTCACCTTCTCCATAATTCCACGAAACTGTGTGTAAGCTAACAATAGGATATTGTGCTCTGCATGGTAAGTTGATTGGTTCGAGAGCGGCCACTTTCAAAGGATTATTATTTCCTCTGAGTTGAATGGTTGGTATAGTGAGTGGCTTGATATTTTCATCAGCCTTTACAGAGATAACTGCTATAAATCCCTTCCACTTATTAGGACATATATTCTCATTCCCACGTAGCACAGTATCATTGTCTGCTAGTTGCAAGACACCGCTGTCAATGAGATTCTGGATAAGGTGGCGGAGTGCCTAGCATTCTTCTGTGCTGTGACCGCGAGAATGGGAGTGATATTGACATACTCCATAAGAATTGTACCGTCCTGAACGAGGGTTGATTGGAGGTAGAAGGGAATTGATCCTTCCTTCATTGATTAGCATCTAAAGGATTTCCTCCATGGGTTGGCCCAGATGTGTGAATTCCCTTCTGTTGGCAAAATCATGACGAGCTTTGGCATTCGCTCTCTTTGCCACTTTGTCCTCCAAAGTTTCACTTTCTGAAGGTGACGAAGGAATATTCCTAACAAGAGGAAGGAGACTAGCATGCTCCTGGCTTACTAATTGGCGTATAACTTGATGCTGGTAGGTCACCAGTTCTGTCAATTGATCGATCTGTTTATATAGAGCTTTCATCTTATGTTCCATTGTGAATTAGAACTTGGCATAATCCCATTTGTCAACACCTTCTTTGGTGGTTTGAGATGACTCGCCACTGAAATTGGAACTCTGTCCATTGCTCTAATTTATCATGTTGACCTATTCCTCTTTGTGTTGAGGAAGAGGGTTGTCTTGAACGTGAGGTTGATCTGGTTTGGTAACCATAATTTCCCCGTTGTCTATCAAGTCTTGGATCTTGTGTTTCAAGGCCCAACAATCTTGAGTATCATGTCCAGGTGCCCCGACATGATATGCACATTTCTTAGCAGCATTGAAGCCCTGTCCATTAGGGTTGGCTGGTGGAAGAAGATGCGTGATTTTCTTCTGTGTTGTCAGAAGAGTGAGAATGTTCTCGAGAGAGTCCCCTAAGGGTGGGAACACTCGAGGGCATTTGACTTCTCCACCTTTTGGCAATAGAGGATTTGAAGACTGAGCTTGAAAGGGAGTGTAACTTCTCCTTTGAACAGGCATGTTCTGATTGCCTTTTTGACCCTGCAGTATCAGGGAAACATCTTCCTCTTTCTTTTTACAGACCCTCTGGGGGTTGTTTCCATAATTTCCAGACTGGATGTGCTCAGCAACAGCTTTAAGGGCAGCTAGGTCTTGAATCTTTCCTGACTTCAATCTCATCTCAGCCATCTCCCCGTGTTTGATCATTTCAAAAAATGGTTTACCGATGCCGGCTAACACTCTTTCATAGAAAGGAGCTTCTTGTATGTCTATGAAGGTCATGACCATTTCTGATTCTGTCATAGAAGGAATAACTTGGGCAGCCAGGCGTCTCCACCTTTGAGCATACTCTCTGAAAGATTCATTAGATTATTTCTTGACCTTGATAATCTGATACCTGTTAGGAGCCACTTGAGACTGAAAGCTGTATTGAATGAGGAAGGCATATGCTAGCTCTTCCCAGCTATGGATCTTGGAGTTGTCTAATCTGGTATACCATGAACGGGCTTCTCTAGTCAGACTTTTCTGGAACAGCTGCATTCTGAGCTTCTCGTCCTCTGCATAAGAACCAAGTTCTCCAATGAATACCTTCAAATGGGTATAAGGATCTCTTAACCCGTCATATTTTTCGAAGTCAAGAGTTTTAAACTTTTCTAGATAATGAACACCAGGGAATATACGAAGGTCAACATATGAAACACTCCCGTGTGCTCCAATTCCTTTGATAGCGCGAATGGTCTCTTCCATCTGAAGAATTTTCTTTTTGATGTCACCGGTGTCTGGATCTCTTGTGAGATGGGTGTCATCATGAATTTTGTTGGTCGTATCCAACTGCAGTTCAGGTATTGTAACGACCTGGGATCCCCCTTGTGTAGAGGATTCAGTATGTACGGGTATTTTTGGACCCTGCATAGATTGCTGTAGTTCTTTAAGCAGAACAACCAAATCTGTAATTTGTTTGCTTAATCTGTCGAATTCCTTGTGAGAAACTGGATTAAGGTCAGTCTGGTCAGATGACGACATAATTGGCTATAGGCCCGCAGCCTTTTTGGATTTTGACCGGGTAGTAGGTCCGATGGATTCCATGCGAAAGACTTGCATAGTTTAGTCTTTAGGGAATGTAAATTAACATGCTATGTGATGTGTTCGTTTTAGGAATTTTATCCTGCAAAAACGGATGTTAGCTGTTCGTAATAGCATGTCAATTTTAAACATGTGTGTATACACGTTTCTTCATATCTCTCATTACATGAATATGGCATGAATATTGTAAGTAATGCAAAAGCATGAAGGGACTTTCCCCCGTGTTGGGTTTATCAGAGGCTGACCTATCTTAGGTTACTCTTGCGGCTTTTTGGCATGAAGGTTCCTAAATCATCATATATATATATATATATATATATATATATATAAAAGTCGTAAATATATATATATATATATATATATACAGACATGATCACCCATCACGAAACACCTTCATGGGGGATCAGAAATGTAAATAAAGCTATAAAAGCTATCAACTGCCACGAAGGAAACTCCAGGCGGGACGAAATGTACAGAAAGCAGTAAAAACGGTCAACCAACACGAAGTAAACTCCAGGTGGGATGAAATATGTATATATATATATATATATATATATATATATATATAACGCGATAAACGCACCGGATATAAAATCCAGGCTCATATATATATATATATATATATATATATATATATATATATATATATATATATATATATATATATATATATATATATATACAAAAGCAAGTAAATGCTCCAGACCGAAGTCTAGGCTCAATCGAGGTATAACTCGATAATGTTAGTCCATATATATATATATATGTATGTATATACAAACTGAAATAAAACCACGGACCGAAGTCCGGGCAAACAAATGCAACACGACTCTCAACTTAAAGAAGGGTGTGTGCAAAGATGGAGAGAAAGGCTTTAAAGTGTGTAAGAAGGCTTACAGTGGGCTGCCAAAGAAGACTTTTATATCTTTAAAGTAGATAAACACTGGCTTTTGTAGGTACAAAAATACCTATATGTGAGCTCACAGGTGTTTAAAATGGGAAAGCACTCAGTATATTGCAAGTACGGAGCAAATTGGACAGGGCTTCCTCGCTCTTTTTCTTCTTAAAATGGTCACCCCAAGCCCTCTATTTATAGAGGGTGGAGCCGCAGGTGTACCAGAGGCTACCCGGGTTGCCCCTGGTTTTGCGGGTCGCGTCGTCTCGTAGTACGTGCACATGGGCAACATGATGTCCACTCAAACTTTTAGAATTACAATTCGGGCATCCTACTGAGATATATAGGACCTATTTCTGATCACCATTTTCGAGAGTTACGCAATGACATGGGATTAGAGGTTGTACGAAGTCATGAAGATGGGACGATGCCCTCCGGTCTTCAGCTTCAAATTCTATCCGTTATCCTGCGTAATAGTCACTCGGGATTGGTTCTTCTGAGCTTTTGTGGGACATTACTATGTAGAAATGTATGTCTAAAATGTTGAGACGACGTGATGTGGCGTCATGGTGGCGAGATGACGGCTTAGCCCCTCACCGGGGTTATCTCCGGTTTGGGCTGATAAAGCAGATATTGCTTAGGGTTATCTCTGAGATTAGACTGCTACAATGGTTGAAGGTCCTCAGTGTCATCTCTGAGGTGTGTCTGTCCTCCCGGTGTTATATCCGTGTTGGTACTGAGTATCTCGCTGTGAGCGCCGAGATTGAAGCTGATTACATCTGAAACAAGCATTTTCGGAGTTATCACCGGAACTGCATTCCTTGGGGTTATAGCCAAGGTTGGTAGCTACTCCCATGGTTGGGAATGAGACTGGATACCTCAGGGTTATCTCCGAGATTAATCGGTCTTCTCCGGTGTGTGTTCCGATATTGGATCTGTATGCCTTGGGGTTATCTTCGAGGTTGGATTTGTTACTCCCAGTGTGTACTTCGGGGTTGATGTTGAACTTCCGGTAGTAATTCCATTTAGTTTTCTACGAAGTCAATTGTTTGCAGCTTGTAATCAAGGAAGTTGGTCCTTGGTAGTAAGTTATTTTATTAATTAATTAAATACGGTGATAGTTGCTTGAGCAGAGAGCACTGCTCTAGATTTATTTGGTTGGTAATTGTGCCATGTATCCATTTACTGCTTATGTTAATATAGGTATTCATATGATAGCAATGATTCATATAGTAACAATGATGGTGTGTAGATTTATATAGGGTGCAGTACATATTTAAGTATATATATTAACTTACGATTTGCACATATAAGTATATATATGGTACGGTTATTTGCATATATATATATATATATATATATATATATATATATATATATATATATATATATATATATATATATATTATATTAACTAGTTTATGTTATTTATAAATTTAATTGAAAATTTTGTATACTAATTAATTAATTCTAATGGAAATTATAAATTTACTTAATAATAAATTAAATAATATTATGTTTGTAATGGCTAGATTTGTAATAAATTTTATTTTATTATTTTATTATTAGATCGGACAGAAGGAATTTAATGAACTATATTGGGATATAAATTTTGGGTATTATATTGTTTAATCCATGTACGAATTCCGTACTCCTTCAGTGATAATTCATTTAATTTCGATTTGTTCGTTTCGTTTTCGTTTAGAAGTTAGTTATTGTTTCGCATGTCTGTTGCTTCTCAAATCCATGTGATAGTTTCGTTTTGAGGCATTGATATTTAGAACTCATGTTTGTACTCTTTGAACTTGTTTATCATGTTAAATATTTATTTCAATTTTTGTAGTGAGGTACATGTTAATATATTTTTGGAGACTTATGTTGATGATTCATTCGATCTAACATGTACACGTTAGAACCCATTGATGTTGATATTGTGTCGCATGTGTTGTGACATTATATTTTTGGTAGAATACCGTAGGGTATACCTGAGCTATAACCACCTGTGGGGGTACCACAGGCATGTCCTCTTGGTTTCGAGGCATGAAACCTTCCGTGGCGGTGTGATCAGTCCACGACGTTTTCGTTTTGTGATCTGGTGGGAGTTAGCCATTTGGTGTTTTGTTGTGGGAGGCGTATGGGTCGACCCTAGTTTTTTGTTTTGTTCTGTTCTGCGGAGAGGTGATGTTTGTGCCAAACACGCCTTCCGATTTTGCATGCATCTGGATTGCGCAGTCCGATGTGCGATTGCCTGTGTGGCATTATTTGACTTGCCTGTGTGGCAAGGTATATTACTATTTATTTTGAGCTCGGTATGAAATAACACTTAGCCATTTGATTCTGTTAGTTTGTTCGTTTCAGTTCAGTTCATTAAATTGAGTTAGTTATTTCAGTTCATTATTTGTATTCTATATCCATATTGGGCATTTGACTCATGCTGTATTTTTCTTCCGGCAGGTAATCAAGAGGATCAATGGCAAGTGTGATGAGAACTCACTTCATTCCAATGGTTTACAGATACTCTGTTTAGGCTTGATATTTCAGTTTATTTGGAATTGTAATAATTATTTTAGATTGTAGTTTGAGCCAGTGTGGAATTTATTATGGTTTGTCTTATGACATTTAATTATTATGAGATTATTATTTTGTGGTTTAGAGCCTTGTGATATTCCTTAATTCTGTTGTGTTTTGAGTAACCTCTCTTTCTATTTTGGAAAGGGGGTGTTACAGAGTTGGTATCAAAGCTTAGGTTCTTTTTTGTAGAAAACCTATTTAGGTTTGACCTGTGAGTTATGGGTAGACTTCTGGGTTAGGTTTTTGTTCCGTTTGATTTTCTGTTCTACTATTCTATCAACTATATTCGAATTTGTTTCTAATTCGTTTGTTATCTATTCGTTGACATCTTTCTTAGATGGCTCGTAGATCCGCTAGAGTTACTGGGAGGAGAGGTAACAATAGGGGAAGAGGAGGTGGTCAGCCCAATGAGCAACCTAATGATCAGGTTAATGTTCAATTGGCTACCTTAGTGAATCAGGTGGTAAATCAGGCTTTACCTCAGTTGGTGACACAGGTTGTATAGGCAATGCAGCAGCCGCCGCTAGAAATTCCTGAGCAGGAGAACCCGGGAAATAATGGTCCATAATCAAACGAAGAGGAAGGGAATGCAGATGGTCTTGATCAGCAAGTGGTTCCGATGTATGTATGGTTGGAGAGGTTTCAGAAGATAAAACCACATGCATTCAGTTCAGCTCTGACTCTAATTGAGGCAGAGAATTGGATGCTAACCTAGAGAATATTTTTGATGTGTTGGGGTGCTCGGACAATTAGAAAGTGTTGCTTGCTGCTTACAAGCTGGAAGGGGATGCACAGAGGTGGTGAAAAGCGGTGAAAACAACAAAGGGTGATGGTTATGTTGAGGCACTAAGCTGGACAGAGTTTTGTGAGGTCTTTTATCAGCAGTACTTCCCAGCTAGGGTTAAAGAAGCCTATGCTAGAGAGTATCTGTCGATTCGATAGAAAGATGATGAGTCCATCACGGATTTCATGATGAGGTTCACCAGGTTGGCAGGCTTTGCTGGAACCTCAGCAGGGACGGTGGCAGAATAGGCAGAGTAGTTCAAGTGGCGGATTCATTATAGGTATCGCCAACATATTATAAACAACAAGTGTGCAGATGTGTCGGCTGTGGCAAATGCGGCCAAAAATATTGAGATAGAGTGACAGGACTTTCGGTCTTCTAAACCGAAAGGGAGTCGAAAGAGGGACAGGGATGACCAGCAGGGTCAAACTTCAGTTCAACATGGGAGAAGTCAGGGTGGTCAGTGGAATAGGAACCTTGGTGGTCAACAAGGGCTGTGGCGTGGCCAGAATCAAAATAGGGGTTATCAGTAAATGCCTCAGCAAGGGCAGAATCGTCAGCTGCAGCTACCTTGGAATGGTCAAAATCGTCAGCAGTGGCAGAATCGTCAGCAGGGGCAGAATCAGGGTCGTTATCCGGGACCAGCTGGTGGGGGTAACCCAAATCTTATCCCGATAGCTCCTTATGCTACTTGTGGAGCTAATCATCCGGGGAGGCAGTGCCACAGACTCACAGGTGCATTCTTCTTGTGTGGACAGATGGGTCATATTTCTACGAATTATACCGGTCCACGTGAAAATGGTGGAGGTGGTGATAATGGTGGCAATGGAGGTCAGCGTCAGGGTGGTCGAGTGTTTGCCTTGACGTATAACCAAGCAGCAGGTGCACCAAGTACTGTTTCTGGCACTCTTTTAGTTGGCAGTCGTGAGGCTTATATTTTGTTTGATACGGGTTCTACTCATTCCGTTGCTCAGTCTTTTGTTTGTTAGGCACCTGGGTGTGTCATCTCAGTCTTTAGATTCTGATATGTCTATTGCTACCCCAATGGGGACTTCTATTGTTATTTCTAATTTATATCATGGGTGTGCGATCAGTTTTGGGGATAAGATTCATAAGGCTAATCTTCTTCCGATGAATATGCACGATTTTGATGCCATTCTTGAGATGGACTGGTTGGATAAGCACCAGGCCACTATTGACTGTCAGGCGAAGAAGGTTATATTTGGAGATGTGAAGTCTCCAGAATTTATTTTTTTAGGGTTCATAACCGAGTAGAGTGGTGAAGTTGATTTCATCTTTGAAGGCTGGAAAGTTAGTGGCAAAGGGTTGTGAGGGGTATTTGGCGTTTGTGAAAGATACCTCTAAGGGTGAGTCTCATATTGAAGATGTTCTAATTGTTCGTAACTTTCCCGATGTGTTTCCCGAGGAGTTGTCAGGGTTGCCACCACAGCGGGAAGTAGAGTTTTCTATTGAGCTTTTTCATGGTGCAGAGCCTATCTCTAAGGCGCCATATCGGATGGCACCGTTAGAGTTGCAAGAGTTGAAGGAGCAGTTGCAGGAGCTGTTAGATCGTGGTGTGCTTCGACCGAGTGTTTCGCCGTGGGGTGCTCCAGTTTTGTTTGTGAAGAAGAAGGATGGGTCTATGAGACTATGTATAGACTACAGGGAGTTGAACAAGATCACCATCAAGAATTGGTATCCATTGCCGAGGATTGATGACTTGTTTGACCAACTTCAGGGGACAAAGTATTTTTTGAAGATAGACTTGAGATCGGGTTATCATCAATTGAGAGTGAGGGATGAGGATATCCCTAAGACAGCTTTTCGCACTCGCTATGGGCATTA
Source organism: Panax notoginseng (assembly GCA_016801055.1). Taxonomy (NCBI): domain Eukaryota; kingdom Viridiplantae; phylum Streptophyta; class Magnoliopsida; order Apiales; family Araliaceae; genus Panax; species Panax notoginseng. The sequence goes on along the minus strand of CM029012.1, from coordinate 137,669,717 downwards.
CGAGTTTTTGGTGATGCCATTCGGGCTGACTAACGCTCCGGCGGTGTTTATGGATTTAATGAATCGGGTGTTCAGGGAGTACTTGGACCAATTTGTTATTGTCTTTATTGATGACATTTTGGTTTACTCCAAGTCTAAGGAAGAGCATGAGGACCATCTTCGCATAGTGTTGGGGATTTTGTAGAAAGAGAAGTTGTATGCTAAATTCTCTAAATGCGAGTTTTGGTTGGAGCAGATAGCATTTTTGGGCCACGTTGTTTCTGATGAGGGCATTAAGGTGGATCTTGCGAAGGTTGAGGCTATCACTAAATGGCCAAGACCTACTACAGTGACGGAGATTAGGAGTTTCTTGGGTTTGGCAAGGTATTATAGGTGATTTGTGAAAGGGTTTTCTTTGCTTGCCTTACCATTGACCCAGTTGATGAGAAAAGGCGTGAAGTTTGTGTGGAATGAGGAGCGCGAGAAAAGTTTTGAGGAGTTGAAGAAACGGCTTGTGACAACTCCTATACTTGCATTGCCATCGGGGACAGGAGGTTACCAAATTTATAGCGATGCTTCTAAGAAAGGTTTGGGGTGTGTTTTGATGCAACACGGTAAGGTGATTGCTTATGCTTCTATGTAGCTTAAACCTTACGAGATGAATTACCCCACACATGATTTGGAGTTGGCAGCGGTGATCTTTGCCTTAATGATTTGGAGGCATTATTTGTATGGAGAGACTTGTGATATATTCACCGGTCATAAAAGTCTCAAATACATTTTCAGTCAGAAGGAGCTCAATATGAGGCAGAGGCGTTGGTTGGAGCTTCTAAAGGATTATGATGCTAGAATTCAGTATCACCCGGGGAAGGCAAATGTGGTTGCAGATGCCCTTAGCCGAAAGAGTTCTAGGAGTGTAGTAGCCCTTATTACACAACCTCAGCTTATTTCGAATATGGAGCGGCTCGAGTTGGAGTTATATGTACGAGGTTCAGATGGGCATTTGGCGGGTATGAGAGTGGAGCCCTCTCTTATCTCGCTGGTCAAAGAAGTTCAAAAGGAAGATGAGGAATTGTGGAGTACGACACAGAATTTGGAGGAGGGCAAATAACCTGGGTTTCGTATTGATGACCATGGTGTGATTTGGTTGGGTGAACGGTTGTGTGTACCATCGGATCCAATCATTCGAGAGGTTGTGTTGGCTGAGGCTCATAGTTCGCCATTTTCTATTCATCCTGGTTCTACAAAGATGTATAGGGATTTGAAGATGAATTTTTGGTGGAATAGGATGAAGCGAGACATGGCTGAATATGTTGGGAAGTGTCTTACTTGTCAACAAGTGAAGATAGAACATCAACGAGCTAGTGGTTTGCTACAGCAGTTAGACATTCTAGTGTGGAAGTGGGAGGATATCACGATGGATTTTGTGACTGGGTTGCCGAAAACTTTCAGGAAGAATGATGCCATTTGGGTAGTGGTGGACCGGTTGACCAAATCGGCACACTTTTTAACTATCCATGAGGGTTACTCTGTGGATAGGTTGGCACATATCTTTCAGCAGGAGATTATTAGACTTCATGGTACTCAGGTGTCTATTATTTCAGATCGGGATCCATGGTTTACTTCTCGATTTTGGAAAGGGTTCCAACAAGCTTGGGGTACTCGGCTCAACTTCAGTACTTCTTTCCATCCACAAATTGATGGGTAATCCAAACGGACTATTCAGACATTAGAGGACATGTTGAGGTCTTGTGCACTTGAGTGATCGGGTAATTGGGATGATTATTTGAGCCTAGTTGAGTTTGCTTACAGCAACAGCTGGCATGCAAGTATTGGGATGGCTCCGTTTTAGGCATTGTATGGTAGAAAGTGTCGGGCACTAACTTGTTGGAATGAGGTTGGTGAAAGGGTCATAGAAGGGCCTGAGTTAGTTCAAATCACTACGGAGAAGGTAGCAGTGGCTAAGGAGAAATTGAAGTCGGCTCGATCACGGCAGAAGTGTTATGCTGATAAGCATAGGAGGACTTTAGAATTTGAACCTGGTGAGCATGTATTTCTAAAAGTTTCTCATTGGAAGGGCATTCGGCGATTTGGGTTGAAAGGGAAGCTTAGTCCGCGTTATATTGGCTCATTTGAGATTTTGGAGAGGGTTGGTGAAGTTGCATATCGGTTAGCTTTGCCCCCACAACTAGCTCATGTACACAATGTGTTCCATGTGTCAGCATTGAGGAGTTATCATTATCATCCGTTGCACGTGGTGCAATATCCATTCGATAAGATTCGGGAGGATCTTACTTGTGAGGAACAAGCCGAGGCGATTTTGGATCGTCAAGAGCAGATTATTAGGAGGAAGACTATTCCGTTTGTTAAAGTTTTGTAGAGGAGTCATTAGGAGCGGGAGGCTACATGGGAGATGGAAGAGTCTATTCGAGCGGAGTATCCGTATCTCTTTGAAAATTAGGTGTGTTTCATTCTTTTGATTTCGGGGACGAAATCCTTTTTAAGGGGTAGGTGATGTAATACCCGAAAAAAATAATAATAATATTAAATAATAAAAATTATTCTGTTTTAAAACATATTAATTGGACTTTGCTATTTATTTGGGTCAAACTAGTTATTCAATTTATGTGGGCTAATAAAAATTAGTAAGCGATGTATAAATTAATTTGGCAAAATTGGGCTTTAAACTAAATGGGTCTAATTTATAATTGTGATTTTTTTTAAAATCTTATTAAAATTTAGAGAGTTAATAAAATGTATTTTAATGATTAAAATATAAACCCTATAATGTATTAAGAACATCATTCATCGGATATAATAAAAGAGGGGCGGCTGCTAAAACAAAAAAAAATCAAAAACGAACAAACCAAGTCGAAGGTTGCTGCGGAAGAAAAAAAAAGGTAATTCCATTTAGTTTGCTACGAAGTCAATTGTTTGCAGCTTGTAATCAAGGAAGTTGGTCCTAGGTAGTAAGTTATTTTATTAATTAATTAAATACGGTGATAGTTGCTTGAGCAGAGAGCACTGCTCTAGATTTATTTGGTTGGTAATTGTGTCATGTATCCATTTACTGCTTATGTAAATATAGGTATTCATATGATAGCAATGATTCATATAATAACAATGATGGTGTGTAGATTTATATAGGGTGCAGTACATATTTAATTATATATATTAACTTACGGTTTGCACATATAAGTATATATATGGTACAGTTATTTGCATATATATATATATATATATATATATATATATATATATATATATTATTTATATTATATTAACTAGTTTATGTTATTTATAAATTTAATTGAAAATTTTGTATACTAATTAATTAATTCTATTGGAAATTATAAATTTACTTAATAATAAATTAAATAATATTATTTTTGTAATGGCTAGATTTGTAATAAATTTTATTTTATTATTTTATTATTAGATCGGACAGAAGGAATTTAACGAACTATATTGGGATATAAATTTTGGGTATTACATTGCTTAATCCAGGTATGGATTCCGTACTCTTTCAACGATAATCCTTTTAATTTCGATTTGTTTGTTTCGTTTTCGTTTAGAAGTTAGTTATTGTTTCGCATGTATGTTCCTTCTCAAATCCATGTGATAGTTTCGTTTTGAGGCATTGATTTTTAGAACTCATGTTTGTACTCTTTGAACTTGTTTATCATGTTTAATATTTATTTCAATTTTTGTAGTGAGGTACATGTTAGTATATTTTTGGAGACTTATGTTGATGATTCGTTCGATCTAACATGTACATGTTAGAACCCATTGGTGTTGATATTGTGTCGCATGTGCTGTGATATTATATTTTTGGTAGAATACCGTAGGGTATACCTGAGCTATAACCACCTGTGGGGGTACCACAGGCATGTCCTCTTGGCATCGAGGCATGACACCTTCCGTGGCGGTGTGATCAGTCCATGGAGTCTCTGTTTTGTGATCCGGTGGGAGTTGGCCATTTGGTGTTTTGTTGTGGGAGGCGTACGGGTTGACCCTAGTTTTCTGTTTTGTTTTATTATGCGGAGAGGTGATGTTTGTGCCAAACACGCCTTCTAATTTTGCATGCATCTTGATTGCGCAGTCCGATGTGTGATTGTCTGTGTGGCATTATTTTGATTGCCTGTGTGGCATTATTTGAGTTGCCTATGTGGCAAGGTATATTACTATTTATTTTGAGCTCGGTATGAAATAACACCTAGCCATTTGATTCAGCCTATTATTTCGTTGTGTTAGTTTGTTCGTTTCAGTTCAGTTCATTAAATTGAGTTAGTTATTTTAGTTCATTATTTGTATTCTATATCCGTACTGGGCATTTGGCTCATGCTGTATTTTTCTTCCGGCAGGTAATCAGGGGGATCAAGGGCAAGTGTGATGAGAGCTCCCTTCATTCCAATGGTTTAGAGATATTCTGTTTAGGCTTGATATTTCAGTTTATTTGGAATTGTAATAATTATTTTAGATTGTAGTTTGAGCTAGTGTGGAATTTTTTATGGTTTGTCTTATGACATTTTATTATTATGAGATTATTAGTTTGTGGTTTAGAGCCTTGTGATATTCCTTAATTCTGTTGTGTTTTGAGTAACCTCTCTTTCTATTTCAGAAAGAGGGTGTTACATGTATAGACGCGATGTCTTGGTCTGTATTCTTGGCAGGGATCAGAGATCCGTTTGGCATCCTGCCGTGTACAGGGCTCAGTTCACCCTATAGCTTCATTACTCACGCTCCGAGCATGGATTATCTCCCTCTGGCTGGTTTGAGGGGCACGACAACCTACCACCCACTGGTTGTGATGTAATAGTTTGACCAGTTCTAGGACTTCCATCCTTTTGAGGGGGCATTAGGTCAGCGTGTGGCTTCTCACCATTTATCAGCAGAGGACCGATCCCGGGTGTATGCTTGCTGGGATCAGCGTGAGAGAGATGATTTTTCTGTTAGCCATCCGGCCTGTTCGTCAAAGTATTCTGCGTGGATAGAGACAGAGACTTCATCGGTTGCAGTAGTATCTACAGTGTCGGGTATTGATTCAGATAGTGGAGAGCCCATGGAGGACATTGATTCTCCCACCGAGGAGGAGGAGCTGTTTGCTGGTTCGACAGCAGCTCTTGTTGACTCTCCCAGTACTTCTGTAGCTGTGACTCCCCCTTCCAAGTATTTAGTGCATAGTTTACATTTGATGACCTTCTAGAGAGATCAGGCTAGGGCATCAATGTTGACAGCTCTAGATGGGAGAGATGCCACTCTATTAGAGAGGGATGATGCCTTAGCTCGTATAGGTACCACTATGGTTGAGCGGGATGAGACTAGATCAGGTAGAGATGCAGTGATAGTTGAGCAGGATAGCGCCATATCTGCCCGGGATGTAGCCGTTACAGACAGTACCACAGTGAGGTCCCTTACTACTGGCATTATTGCAGAGATGAACACGTATATTGATGAGCACAGTGCCACTATGAAGATGGCTGTAGATCTGTTAGCTCGTGTAGAGACCCTTGTACATGAGATCACAACGTTACCCCCTTCTTCTGAGAGAGATGCTATGTTAGACTTGATAGCTCGTATATACACTGATTTATAGATGGGCTTATGTTTTCCTACACAGACTAGCTTAGCCATTTTGTCATGTATAGTTTACATTATATATATCAAACATCATTATATACAGCAGGAAAACATATTTTGATCACTTCCCTTTTAGCTATGCATTGCTACTTGCTTGATATTTGCCTGTTTCTTCAGGGCTTATGATCTTGATATATTCTTAACTCATCCTTGATGGATGGACATTGAAATGTCTCAGGATATTTTAGAATGGATCGTTGATCCGTGTGTATTCCCTACCTTCTTTGGTGTCTTGGGACTGGTTTCTGCATTTAGATGTGGAGAGGATTATGGCTTTCCTCTCTAAGGTTGACCTCACCATAGATGGTCGCCAGTACTCCTTTGTATGGGGGAGCCCAATTAGTTCCATCTCCTATGGATTGGTGTTTCTCTTTGAGGAATCAACCGCAACTTAGATGGTCGTTGATTCTCCTATTTAGATGAGGAGGTCGGGTAGTTCCATCCCTTTGGTCTGAAGCCAATGAAATGTGATGGATTGAAGGATGATCTCAGTACCATTGACAAGTGTTTGTGTTTTGGTAGGGGGTGAGACCGAATCATGAATGGCTGCCTACGTACTACTATTGAAAAGGAGATCAGGTTTGCGTAGTTCGAACCTGGCGTGGAGGTTCAACGATGTATATGAAAGGGGTGTAGAGATGTTTTTGTTTGTTTTTGTTTTTGTAATGAGAAGGGTGTAGAAATGTTTTTGTTGTTTTTATTTTATTGCAACCAGACCATATAAAATGGCTGCCTACGTACTCCCGTGTATCAAGGAGATCAGGTCTTCGTAGTTCACCCCATGTTCAGGATGGTTTGCAGCCAATGAAAAGTTTGATCCCATGTTCAGGACAAACTGCAGGGGAAAAAGTTTAATCCCATGTACAGGACCAACTGCAGGTGTGAAAAGTCTTATCCCTAGTGGGGTAAAACTGAGGGTGTGAAAAGTTTTGAAGGCAAAGTTGTGTGAAGGATCTACTGATCCGGAACCAGGCTGTTGGATAGAAAAGTGTGTTTGTCCCTGATGGGACAGATGAGTGTGAGGAGAAGTTGTATGTAGTTAAGGGTTAGACAACATGAAATGACTGGGGATCTGATGATCCAAAACCAGGATGTTTGCTTGATGGTGACCTCATACATAGTACCGTTTCACGGTGTCCGAGTTGATAAGTTGTGAAAATTCATCGTCGTCCATTTCCTGTAATCTGAGAGCACCTCTTGTCAATACCTCCTTGACAATAAACGGGCCTTCCCAGTTTGGGTCGAATTTTCCCTTAGACTGATCTTGGTTGTCAATGATCTTCTTCAAAACCAAGTCATGTTATTTGAACTGCCGTAGCCGAACTTTTCTATTGTAGGATCTGGCGATCCTCTGTTGGTATAACTGACCATGGAAAATAGCATCACTTCACCTTTCGTCTATTAGAGACAATTGGTGATACCTTTCCTGTAACCAATTGTCTTCATCCAGCTGATCATCTATCAACACTCTGAGGGATTCCATTTCCACTTCTATGGGGAGTATTGCTTCCATCCCATAGGCTAATGAGTAGGGGGTTGGCCCAGTGGAAGTGCGCATTGATGTTCTGTAGGCTAACAGAGTCAGAGGCAACAAGTCAGGCCATCCTTTGTGGTTGGTGGACATCTTTTGCATGATCTTCTTGATATTTTTGTTAGCCGCATCAACCGCACCATTCATCTTTGGACGGTAGATGACGGAGTTGAGATGTTTGATGTGGAATTTACTACACAACTCCTCCATCATTTTGTTGTTGAGGGTCTTAGCATTGTCGGATACAATTACCTTTGGTTGTCCATATTGACTAATGACATTGTTTCTGATGAAAGCAATGATGACTTCTTTGGTAACCCTGGGGAAGGAGGTTGCTTCTACCCACTTGGTGAAGTAGTAGATCATGGTGAAGATAAACCGATGCCCATTACTGGCTTTGGGCTCGATGGGCCCGATCACGTCCATTCCCCACATTGAGAAGGGTCAGGGCGAACTCATATTATGGAGTTCCCTTGGAGGGGCGTGGATAGCATTTCCATGAATTTGGCATTGATAACATCTCTTAACATGATCATCACAGTCCGCTTTGAGAGAGAGCCAGTAATGCCCTGCTCTTAGGATCTTCTTTACAAGTAGAGGGCCACTCATATGTGGGCCACACACTCCACCATAGATTTCATCCATGAGCCTCTAAGCTTGGTCCTTGTCCAGACATATGAGGAGACCTAGTCCTGCATCTCTTTTATAGAGTGCATCTCCGCTCAGGTAGAATTTCATAGCCAGTCGATGGATCCGCCTTCTTTCAGTCGGGTTTGCCTCAGCAGGTGTAGATCCATCTTGCAAGTACTCCTTGATATGCTGATACCAAGGGTGTTGGATAGGAGGTAGCTTATCCGATAATTCTCCAATATAATTCCCATAGGCTGGTGCCTTTTGTTGGGCAAATGTGATGGTTGGCATGTTTTACTTGTCAAGTATGTTGATCAAGGAGGCCAAGGTTGCTAGCGCATCCGCAAAATCAATCTTATTCCAAGGAATGTGGAGGAAAGATAATTCTTCAAACTCCAAAGTCATCTGTAGAACCTGCCGATGGTAAGGCAGCAAGTGTAGACCTTTGGTGTGATAGATTCATGTGGTTTTTTTGATTACCAACTCGAAATCTCCAAAGACAGTTAACCGTCTGATGCCCATTGAATGAGCAAGTTTTAGCCCCATGATATAACCTTCATACTCAGCTGTGTTATTGGTGTTGGCAAACTACAATTTGACGGCAATGGGATACTTCTCCCCTATAACGGATACTAGAACTGCTCCAACCCCAGAACCTTCCATGTTTACAGCTCCATCGAAATACATTTTCCATGTTTGGTGTGTATCGTACTGATGGTGTTGCTGAATTGCCATTACCCCTTCATCCGGGAAGTATGTTTCCAAAATTTTGAAATCCCCTAAAGGTGCGACAGCCAGTTGATCCGTAATTCCTTGACCTTTAATGGATTTTTACGTCACGTAGACAATGTCAAACTGTTGTAGGATCAACTGCCATCTGGACAGTCGACAATTTAACATGAGTTTACTGAACACATACTTGAGAGGATCCATGTGGGATATGAGATGGGTTGTGTGACCATGGAGGTAATGATGTAACCTCATGGAAGCCCATGCTAAAGCACAACAAGTCTTCTCAATCAGAGTGTACTTGTATTCACTGCTGCTGAATCTTTTGCTGAGGTAGTAGATAGCTCGCTCTTGGCCTCTATCGTCTTTCTGTCCCAGTATGCAGCCCATGACATTGTCACTTATGGACAGGTACATGAACAGGGGAATATCATCCCTAGGTGGCACCAAAACAGGAGCTTTGATTAGCTTCTCTTTAATTATAAGGAAGGCTTTCTGGCACTCATCATTCAATTTCATGGAGGAGTTCTTCCTTAACAACTTGAAAATAAGCTCACAGGTTGCTGTGAGTTGAGAAATGAACCTGCTAATGAAGTTGATTCTCCCCAAAAATCTCCATAGTTCCTTCTCTATCTAAGGAATGGGCATTTCTGTAATAGCCTGGATTTTGGTTGGATCCAGCTCAATCCCCTTGTGGCTGACTAGGAATCCTAGCAACTTACCTGATTTAACGCCAAAGGCGCACTTGGCTGGATTCAACTTCAAGTTGTACTTATGCAACCTGTTGAAGATCTTTCTGAGATGGTCAAGGTGGTCTTCCGCTCTTCGGGACTTGACAATGATCTCATCCACACAGATCTCTATCTCCTTATGCATTAAATCGTGGAAAAGAGCCATCATGGCTAGCTGATATGTAGCTCCGGCATTGATGAGGCCGAAAGACAACCGTCTGTAGTAAAAAGTTCCCCAAGGAGTGATGAATGCAGTTTTCTCACGATCCTCTTCAGCAACCATAATTTGATGGTATCCCGCGAAGCAATCAGCAAAGGAGTACATGTCGTATTGAGCAATATTGTCAATGAGAATGTGGATAAATGTCACGAAAAAGCTATCTTTAAGTTAAGCTTTATTCAGATCCCGGTAATCTACATAAACTTACACTTTTCCTCCGGGTTTAGGCACGGGGACTATGTTTGGTAGCCATTCAGGGTATGTAGACACCATGATGATGCCTGCTTGAAATTGTTTCACAATTTCTTCTTTAACCTTTAAACTCCACTCAGGTTTCAATCGCCTGAACTTCTGCCTGACAGGCTTAAATCCCTCTTTGATGGGGAGGTGATGAATGACAATGTCAGTGGACAAACCCACCATGTCTTCATGAGACCATGCAAACACATTCTGAAATTGGGTTAATAATGTAACCATGTCATTCCTTTGGTTTGGGGTGAGGTCTGTACCAATCTGGATTAGTTTAGGGCTTTCTAAAGTTCCAAGATTAAATGAAATGGTATGATCAAGGTTTGGTTTGGGTTTGTCTTTGACCCATTCTTTGATCTCCTTAGGTATCTCAATGTCCTCTTGTATTTCCATCAAGTTTGAGTCCAACTTTTCATCAAAGTTACAATCCTTGTGGAGAAAAGGCACCTCATCAGCAAGTATAGGCACATCTAAATTTAGAGTTCTGAAACAAAATATGCTTTCACTTAATATATGAAACTGTTCAATTATACAAAGTATTAGCATGTACTGACAAAATAACTGCTAATACTGTACATAAAAGTAAACATTTATTATTATCTACAGGGTAAAAGGAGTTTCTGCCCATTTTACCTTTGTCGACCAATGAAAGGAAATGATGGAGGGGCTATCATTGTCCTCCTTCTCCCGAATGATGACCATTATGTCTCGGCAATCATCGTCTGGGGTGTTTCTATTTGTGTGATCATCATGGACGATGATGCGTATATTTGACATCATCCTGGCGAAGTCTTGTTTACGTCTCCGTTCCTTTTCTTCCACTTCGGGATCTGGAACCAGGACTTTCTTCCCCTTTACCGGTATCGGTTTAGGAAATAACGTAGCCACTACATGGGCAGGCACCTTTACTGGAGACTGTACAGGCTTAGGAACTGTAGGTGGAGATAATCGTCGGGTGGCTAAAGCTAAAGGAATCTGTTTGTGCTTATGAGGATTCCTGCGACTGGAACTAGCAGTATAGCCTAGTCCAGTTATCCCCATTTGATTGGGAACTTGAATTGGTCGCTTAATGCCCTGATGATTTTTTCCTAACCCTTGTCTAGGTTGATAACCTAATGACATCATTTCTTGAGTGGCCGACATTATTTCGGCAGAAATCTAGGGTATGAGAGGTGGCGCCCCAACAGGATGGTAGTGAGTGTTGCTCACCTCCAGGGCATGAAAACTGACTGGCTCAACTTCTGAATTAAATTTGATGAGTGGTATTGTAGGGTTTCGGCACAGAAACGCACAGCGGAAATTAAAATTTTAAAGCAATTTCCGAAACCCTAAAACAGGATCCATGCGAAAAATCAATTAATTAAGAGGTTTAGAGATTATACCGATTATGAAAACGAGAGTCTGAAATCGACTGCGCCTCGAATCTCCAACGCAATACAAACCGACTGCGTCTCTACGGTATCCACACGAACGCTCCGCGAATCGTCTTACGATCTGCAGAAGAAGGAATCGCGGTACTAGCCACCAAGGATGAGGATTTTCGGAACTATTTTCTCTAGTCTCTCTCTAAGAGCGGCTAGGGTTTTGTTTTGACGTAAAAACCTAAAGTCTGATATACATCATATATATAGCAGTCAGGAGGAATTAATCAAAACCTAATATTATTAAAATCCGAATTTATATATATCTTAATTAAGTCTTACTTAATTAATATACCTATATATAAATTATCCTATTAATTTAAATTCGTAATTTAAAATTATATCAATCATATTGACATATTTAAATCTTTACAATTTAAATTAATTTCCTTTTAATTACGTTCTTTGTGTGTGACCCTATAGGTTATTATTACGTTGGCAATAACCTTAAAATCATATTATAAAGTTATAAACAGTGAGCGGCATCTAGTAATGCATCACTGCTACCCAAGTAATAATAAGATCGATGATTCGATGCAACCTTTTCGTGACCAATGTTTCAATGTAATTTAATCCTTTTAACCTTAATATCCTAGATTAAACTCGAGTCATGGAATGTGTCATACTCTTCATAATTTAATCTGAGTTTTCTTGATCAATGAGTAGACTATATGAAACAAATCACTATTTGAGCATGGCCATGCATTTCATAGTCCTACTCAATCAAGAGGCCTATGGATATCACCTATAAAATATAGGATGGTTAAATTCCATCTAGATCACTCATATTACTCACACGATTCATAATGAACCCAATAATCACCTTTATAGTCCACCCTATTAAAGGTGACATTTGATGATATCAAAGTACATAAATTCTCGTGTAGTAATATAGCGGTTTCAGGTCGGAGGACCATTACATCATTGTCACTATGAGAATTGCTAATGACACTTCGCATAATGCTCCATATAGAATTCTCATGGTGGGTCTGTCCAGTACATTGTTCTCTAACATGTACCTATGCATTGACTTAATATCTCATATATTTATGACCAATGAGATTTGGTCATCAGTCAATCCACATACTAGTCTCAATGCATCATTGTTGTCCCATCAACAATGATACTCGACTAGGGACATTTAAGAACAATGATACTAATTGTAATTATATAATCTCATGTTCAAGTCACATACTTGAAACTATATAATTTGTATCACTATTCTAAGGAATTTTATTATGTTAACAATTATATTACGCAGTGATTAAAACCATAATAAAATCATTTATTTATTCAATCAACAATAATATCAAATGTTAAGCAATTACATCAAATAATTGGCCTCTAGGGCATAAACTCTAACAGGTATGTCACCTTGTTCAGGACATTCCGACTCAGCATCGACAGTGACTAGGCTATTGTTGATAATGTCTTTAAGTTACTGGTGAACGGTGGAGGGGACGACTCCGGCCATATGAATCCACGGTCTTCCCAAGATTAGGTTGTATTCCGTATCTATTCTGAGCACGTGAAAAGATATGCAGAATGTATGTGGACCAATCTCCACTGGCAGTTCAATTTCTCCGACAACATTTCATCAGGATCCGTCAAAAGCTTTGATAACCGTATGGCTACTCCGGATAGTATTGAGATTGATGTTCATCTTCACCAAAGTGGCATAAGGACAAATATTCAAATATGATCCTCCATCTATCAATACTCCTCCCACCATGTATCTGGAAGACAAAACCGCTATGTGTAACGGCTTGCAGTGACCGGTCCCTTCAGGAGGTATATCGTCATCAGTGAACGATATCACATTGTTGTTAAAAATGTGATCAACCAGATGCTGAAATTTTTTAACATACACTGATTTCGAAAAATGGGCCTTTTCCAAAACCCTTAACAAGATCTTCTTGTGTTCTTCGGAAGAGAGAACCAAGTCCAGTATGGAAATTTGATGTGGAGCTTCTCTCAAGCCTAAAACCAACTTGGCTTCATTATGGCCCATAGTACGGAGAAATTATTCCACTTTTTCCATGGGAATCTTCCCCTTTGTCTTGATGGTAGGCTTCATCACCCGTTGGAGAAGATACAGTGGATTACCCTTCGACACTGCAGCAGTTATGTGAGACGTGGATCCTTCAGCCTCTCCATAACTGCTGTAATGTCGAAGGATAATTGGCTTTGGCGCAGCCACTTGAAAAGGATTGTAAACACCTTTGAGTTGAATTACTTGTATTGTGAGTGGTCTGACAGCCAAATCATTCTCAACGGATATAACTTCTACGACCTCCTTCCATTTTGTAGGAAATGCGTCCCCACTCTCAAGTAACACGGTGTCATCGTCTGCTAGCTACTGGACACCGCTGTCAATTAAGTTCTGGATAAGGTGGCGGAGTGCCCAGCATTCTTCCGTGCTGTGACCGCGAGAGTGGGAGTGATACTGACATACTCCATTAGAGTTGAACCGCCTTGAACAAGGGTTAATTAGAGGCAACAGTGTTGTGATTCTTCCTTCATTGATCAGCATCTGAAATATTTCCTCCATTGGTTGCCAAGGTACGTAAATTCCTTCTTGTTGGCAAAATCCCAGCGGGCCTTGGCATCTGCTCTTTTTGTAATTTTATCCTCTAGTGTTTCACGTTCTAGAGATAATGATGGAGTATTCATAACAAAAGAAAGGACACTAGCATGCTCCTGGTTGAATAATTGGCGCATGACTTGGTGTTGATGAACCACCAGTTCGGCCAATTATTCGACTTGCTCATAAAGAGTCTTCATTTTCCGTTTCATCAAAAATTGGAACTGTACAAAATCCCATTTGTCAGCACTATCTTTGCTGGTTTGTGAGGATCCACCACCATGATTGGAACTCTGTCCACTACTCCAATTAATCATATTAACCTCCTCTTCTTTGTGTTGAGGAAGAAGGTTATCTTGCACATGGGGTTGGTCGAGTTTAGCTACCATGATCTCACCATTATCAATCAAATCCTAGATCTTGTGTTTCAAGGCCCAACAATCTTGAGTATCATGTCCTGGAGCTCCAGCATGATAAGCACATTTTCGACTAGCATTGAAACATTTCTCATTCGGGTTGGCTGGTGGAAGAAGATGAGTAATTTTCTTCTGAGTGGTCAGAAGATTGAGAATGTTCTCGAGTGAGTTCCCTAAAGGTGTGAACACTTGAGTGTGTCTGACTTCTCCACCCTTTGGCAACGAAGGGTTCGAAGACTGTGCTTGAAAGGGGGAGTAATTTCTCCTCTGGATAGGCATATTCTAACCGCCTTTCTGACCTTTTAGTATCAAGGAAACATCCTCCTCCTTCTTTTTATGGACCCTCCAGGGGTTGTTTCCATAATTTCCGGACTGGATGTGCTCAGCAACAACTTTAAGGGCAACTAGGTCTTGAATCTTTCCTGACTTCAATCTCATCTCAGTCATCTCCCCATGCTTAATCATTTCAGAGAATGGTTTGCCAATACCAACTAAGACTCTCTCGTAGAAAGGAGCTTCTTGTATGTCTATGAAGGTTGTTACCATCTTAGACTTATTCATAGAGGGAACAACTTGAGCAGCAAGGTGCCTCCACCTTTGAGCATACTCTCTGAAAGATTCATTGGTTTGTTTCCTGACTTTAGCAATTTGGTACCGGTCAGGGGCCATCTGAGACTGGAAGCTGTACTGACTGAGGAAGGCATGAGCTAGCTCCTCCCAGCTATGGATTTTGGAGTTGTCTAATTTGGTATACCATGATCGGGCTTCTCCAGTCAGACTTTTCTGGAACAGCTGCATTTTGAGCTTCTCATCGTCGGCATAAGATCCGAGTTCTCCGATGAATACCTTTAAATGTGTGTAAGGATCTCCTAACCCGTCATACTTTTTAAAGTCAGGAGTTTTGAACTTCTCTGGATAATGCACACCAGGGAATATACAAAGGTCAGCATATGAAACACTCCCATGTGCTCCAATCCTTTTGATAGAACGAATGGTCTCTTCCATTTAAATGACTTTCTTTCTGATATCACCGGTGTATAGATCTTCTTTGAGATGGGTGGTATCATGAATTTTGTTAGTTTTATCCAACTGAGAATCAGATACGGGAGCTTCTTTGTCCGTACCTTGTGTTCCTCCATGTGCAAAGGATTCTGTATATATGGGTATCCTTGTACCCTGAATAGATTGGTATAGTTCTTTAAGCAGAACAACCAAATCTGTAATTTGTTTACTTAATCCGTCAAATTCTTCACGAGAGACAGGATTAGGATTAGTCTGGTCAGATGAAGTCATAATTGGTTGTAGGCTCGTGGCCTTTTTTGATTTTGAACTAGTATAGGTCCAATTATTTCCCTATAAAAAACTGACGTAGTTTAGTTTTAGGGAATGTATAAATGTTTACATGCTATATGATGTATCCGTTTTAGGAGTATTATCCTGCAAAATGGATGTTAGCTGTTTGTGATACAGGATAGCATGTTAATATTTGTAAATATGCATGTACACATATTTCTTCATATTTCCCATTACATGGAGATCAATATGGATTGAAATTACAAGTAATTGACTTTACGAGTAATTTGAAATGGGAAAGCATGAAGAGACTTCCCTCCGCGTTTGGTTTATCAGAGGCTGACCTATCTTAGGCTACTCTCGCGGCTTTTTGGCATGAAGGTTCCCAAATCATCGCAATTTACTCGACGAGAAGTTAATCCGGTCTTTCAACTAGAGCGAATTTGGGTGGTGCCTTTCCTGAGCCTCGTTGGAATTAGTCTCCCTACGAGTTCAGTAATCAAACACCGACAGGATAACCTTCTGATGGAGGAACCACACAACGTACATTCACATACAACGTCTCTCACCATGTAAAAATGATGGCATGTGCGAGGCACTAATATCATAAGCAGATATAGTGTAAAACATTAAGTACAGTAAGTAAATGCATTCGTACACATCCATCAAATGTAAATGCAACATCCACACACAAGCATATAATAGTTTTGAAAAGCTTGTAATAGCGGCTTAAGTCCTCTTACTGGATGTCCCCAGCAGAGTCGCCACCTGTCGACGTCGAGATTTTTATTTGTCTCTTTCCTGTTCTTGTCTTTTGGTGTTCTCATGTTAGGTGAGATTTTTTTGAAAAAACAAGTTGTGAAAAGGTTTGACATGTATATGTCGACGAGCGGACTGTGTGACGCCCCCAAAATAGGTCCACACGACCCATTCTGAGTCGCCAATATCACACTACAGAAATCAAATACAAACTTCATTTATATAACTGTTGAACTGTCGTGCAGAGTACGATAATACATAAGCTGTGAGTTTTAATACAAATATATGTAACTCTCATAGTGTCTCGACCACAACACCTTACAATGGTACTTTATATAAAAGTAAAGTCAATAACTATTTTAGAAATTAAAATCTTTAGAAAATGCTCAAGGAAACCTTCGTACATGGAAGGCCATGCATCTAAGTTATGATAGAATCATATGACTCGAGAATTATCCTTGGTTGACCCAATAGACCCCAAAGAAAAATGAGAAGATTACTATCATGTTCTTTCCAATGGTGAGTCTTCTCTTGACATATACTTATCTCCATTATCTCTAATTGAGAATTATATTTTAACCAAACTCCGAGATTATATAGGTAGTGCTCATAGTTATAATCAACAAGTGCATGTCCACAACCCTGTCTTATGATAACATGAAGTCGTCTGTCATTAGACATCTTGTATGATAGTGGAAAAATACCCTTCCAAAGTTGGGTTCACCTCACCCTATTCGGTTTACCAAAATCAACGGTTAAAATGACGTATAAAATACAACACACTTTTCTAAAATTCTCAATAAAATTATTTCCATACTGTTTTAGGGGAAACCTCAATAGCTATAGACCATCGTTTTATTCTCCTGTTACCCCTACTCAACCCAGCTACACTATTATTACTTGAAAGGAATTGTGAAGCAAAAGGGTGAGCATAACAAGCCCAATAAAGAGTATCATGACTAAAGATAATTAAATTATCAATAGCCTTTGTCAGTAATTAATCAGAGATTTAGAACATATGGTAGATGATAAAACTTTTCAACCATAGTGGCAGCAAAATGAGCAATCCATTAGAAGAGTCAAATAGACCATAAAGTCTATTATTTTCTCCATGTTAAAAGTCCACCAACGATGTTTTATCCCTGTAACATCAATCAACAGTTCCTGTCCACAATCATGTGAATAACTCATATTCATAATTGTGATTCTAAATTCCTCTTCGCACCTAGGACGAAGATAATTTTTATCACATGTCTTTACCTAAAACATCAAAGATCATGGTTATACCAAATCATAGTTCCTTTTCATAATCATACTAATAAATTCATCTTTACACTACGGACCAAAGATATTCATGAACAGTTCATCTTTGAACACAAGCCAAAGACATACAACTGTACTTTAGAAGAGTCAACTAGAACATGATATCTACTATTTTCTACGAATTAAAAGTTTATTATCAATATTTTATCGCTGAGACTCAGCTCAATACATCATCGAATTATCCATGCACTACGGCCAAGGATATTCGTTAGTATCACATCCATGAATTATCCATGCACTACGGGCCAAGGATATTTAATAGTATCACGACCACGAATTATCCATGCACTACAGGCCAATGATATTCATGTTTTCACTAATGGTCATGATCATGCCAAACAACAATTCATCTTTGCACTCTTGGTCGAAGAGACCGCATGGTTATAATCATACCAACATATGTCCATCAATGTACTATGGGCCAATGAGGACTTTTACCACATCATTTGTAACATTACAGTAATGATTATACCGTATAATCCCTAATCATAATCATACCAATCAACAGTTCATCTATGCACGTAATCCACAGATGACTTTCATTACAATATAAGCATAAGGATGATGACAATGATATAAGCATTAATCAAATGAAATCAAGGATAAATATTAAAGACTTTAAATTTATTTATCCAGAGTTTAAAAATATCCAAATTGTCAACATGATACTACTTTGTAGAGTAAAATTCAAGAATAATATTCATGTATAAAAAATAATTTGGACAGAAAAGAAATATATTTTTTGGGTGAATAGTATCCTGTGAATAATACTTTAGGAATAGTACCTCGTGAATAATACCTTGGCATGAAAAGTGCCCCAAATACCCGAGTAAATAATATTCGAGTGAATAGTAACTGGGTGAATAATAACTCGTGAATAGTATTCCGGCATGAAAAGTGTCCCGAATACCCGAGTGAATAATATTCGAGTGAATAGTAATCGGGTGAATAGTAACCCGTAAATAGTAACTCATGAATAGTATTTCGGCATGAAAAGATCAATAATTATCAAGTAAGCTCAAAATAATATTCCCATGAAAAAATACTGGATGAAGAGCAAATATCAAGGATATTCTACTAATTTTACGGAGTATAGAAGCAATACTTTAACAAAAATGAGTGTAGAAGTAGGAATACGAAACGAAATAATATTACTTACGTACTACAGAGTATGGAAGAAAATATTATTTCTTACGAATACTGAGCAAAAATAATATCCCTTACAAATACGAAAAAAAAAAATTTCTCTTCTGAATATGAAATAAATAATACCCCTTACGAATACAACAAATAATATCCCTTATGAATAAGAAATTAATAACATCCCTTACGAATATTGAACGAAATAATATTCATACGAATATGAAAAATAATATCTCTTCTGGATATGAAAATAATACCCCTTACCTCAGAAGAAGACTGGATACTAGAATAGTGAAGTAGCAGACTTCGCTTCTTCTTTCTCTCTATAGCTTCTCTCTCTATAATTGCTCTTGTGAGTCTTAGGAAATTGGTGAGAATGAAAGAAGAATGAGCTTCTATTTATAGGAAAATATAGTTTCGATAATTGCATGTTTTGCGCCTCGAATTATTACAGTATAGTACCTTCATCTTTTCCTCCATTTTTAATTTAGTAATGCAAATATTATCAATCTTGCACCACCTCCCCTAATAGTATTGCATGTGAACCAATAGTTCCATTCATGTGAGCAAATAGTTTTATGCATGTGAACTAATAGTAATTAATTGCTCATTTATCCGATTAATTACTCGATTGGTCAATTTAACATCCAGAAATCAATTATTATCGAAATAAAGGTCGATTTCCATTAAAATAATCCCAACACAATAGAAATATTTTTGTCAACAATTTCATCTTTAATCAACACGAACTTATTCATCATTAATACTATAACTCACAATATTTAACAACCATATCATTCTCAAGAAAGAGGGGGCTTTCCGATAAGGATTTCTCCCTATTAGCGCGCAATTAGGTAACCAAATCCCTTTCCTTGACAGAACTTTCTAGACATCGTTAATATTGTAAATAATAATATGAATAACTTTGACGTCTCAATTATTGATTTAAAAATATAAAATATTATGCAGATTATACTATGACAATAATTGAATCAATAATATGAGAGATATTATGCAGCAATTACTGTAGCAATAATTGAGTATAACTGAGTAACTTCTCAAGTAAGCATCAATAATCAATATCGTGTGCTACTATGCAACCACGCGTATTACTGTACTTTTACTGTGAGGGCCTCGAATCCAGGTCCCAAATCACCTCGGTTCCAGTTCGATTATTCTATTACTATTACTATTATTTGCGGAAGATATAAACATAAATTGTTTATACATTTAACTTACATACTTTTCCCCAAGGTCGAGTAACCTTAACTTATACACAATTCATAATCTGTCTAACACATAACATATTATTATACAATACTATTACAATCTAATCGCACATATTAACTTTACGCTGTAACTGTCTTTAACCTTTCCTTGTATCCGACGTATTCGCCTTAATCTGCAATGTTTATCATGATATAGCAAGGGTGAGCATGAAAGTTGCCCAGCAAGTTTAAATTCAATAATATAACGATATATCTTGGTTGAAAGAGTATGAACAATAAGCTGGCTATAATTCATCAATATAATTGAGAACTAGCACGGACAAACTTTTAACTGAACAAGTATTATATATGAACAAATATATCTGAACCAACTGGTAATGAAGGTGATCAGCCTTTCATACCTGACTTATACATGCAATATGTACATAGTACAATTCATGGCAACCAACAATGATTAACCATAAGCTTATCCGAATAAAACAACTCTTAGTAGAGTTAAGTAAAAATAAACTTGCCTGAACCGTTGATTATCGCTACACAATTTATATCGCTTTATCCGAAGACCTAATATTAGTAATATAGATCTCCAATATTAGAATAATATCATCACAATATAATACTATAATATATATAGATATACATAGAATAACCTAAACACATAACACCTAACATATAACCCTATCAGTCTATAACACATATAAGACTCGGTATCAGGTCAAACTATTTCAGTCGAACTTGAGTTAGACAAAGTTTTAACGTCCCGACGGTCTAGTCGGACTTTTATCGAGTCTAAGTTCAATTAAACACTGCCTAACACTTAACAATTATCTCAGATAATTTTAATATCACTCAAAATATTTTTCTAAGTTTCATAATAATTTTTAAATAATTATTATCATTTATCTTAATTTTTTTATCATTAATATCGTATTTAAACGAATTAAATACCACATAATTCTTTTATCATTAATATTTATTTATTATCAAATATTAATAAAATACATGTCATAATATTATAATATATTTATAATATCACAAAGTATTTTTAATACCTTAAAATCACCTTTATATGATTTTTAAACAATTAAATTCATTATCCGATATTAGCTATTAATATTAAAATATTAATATTTTCATGACTAAATATCAAAAGTTATAATTTATAACTTAAAATATTTTTAAAACACTTAAATTATTTTTATATGATTTATAAATCATTAACTCTATTTTTTCATAATTTATTTAATATATTTATTAAATAAACTCATTATCATTAATATTTATTAATTAATGAAATTCATCACAAAATATTAAAAGTCACTAAAAATAACTTAAAATATTTTCTAATACCATAATATAATTTTTCATGATTTTTCATGAATTACAACCATTTTTAACAACAACATGGCCAGATCATTTCACAGAAAGAAGATCAGAGACCACCAAAAGATTGTCAGACGCTTCTGGAATTCTGGGTTTGCCCAGAAACTCTATTTCGTGGCTGGTCAACGCTGTTTGACCGCTTGTAACTCTTAATATAGTAAGGATATGACCTTGTTTCTTGTTTTAGATCATAATCCTCATGACATAGAACACATGTATAACATAAAACAACACAAAGAAAACACAGAGAATGATTTACATGCCCTGACATTAGCTTGTCAGTCCATGTTTCCAATTTTTTCCAGATTTCCTAAAATGCTTGATTCTTGCATCTAGATGTTATGGATCCATAATCCAGCAACCCAGATCTCTAATTGACAACTTATAACACATATTTAACCAACAACTAACATTAAACAACATAAGATCAAAGGATTTCAAAAATTTTAGGGTTTACCTTCTTATGCTTTGATTTTTTTGGATCTGACTTTGAACTTGTTATTGAAGGGCTATGAACTGATCTTAGCTTGGATTATCTCTCTCTCTCTCTCACTCTAGATTTCGAAATTGAAGAGAGAGAATGGTCTTGGCAAAAATGAAAAGTAAAGTAAGTATTTTCTTACTTTTAAATCTCTCATGTTTTGATTCATTGTATCTAATGTTGCTAGGTGTCCCCAAATCTGATCTTGGGATGATTTAAGGCACATAGGATAAACATTAGAGTAGTGAGTCACCAAGATTGCCATATTTTTTGCTTCAGTTTTAAGAAAAGGGCATTTTGATCTTTTTTCTTTTAATTTTAATGACATTTTTGACATTTGACCAATCCCTTATATAGGGTTTAGGGTTTGAACCCTTTAGGGTTTAGGGTTTAACCCTTAACTTACAATTTAATTTCAAAGATTTCCAAATTTCGATTTTCAAAATAGAAAATTAATATTTCTAAATTATAATTAGGATTTTTTAATTATATTAAAATTTCTTAATCACCAATTAAATATTGCTAATTAGGATTAATAATTCCTAACTAAAATTGCTAATTTAGCAATTAGGGTCAAAGTTGATCATTAGGGTTTATAACCCACGAATTAGGGTTTCTAATAGAAAAATAATTTTCCTAAATTAGAAATTAGATTTCGTAATTAGATTAGGATTTTCTAATTACTATAACTTGAAAATTAGGATTAAGGTTTCCTAATTAACATTAAAAGTATTAAATTAACACTTAAGTTTTCCTAATTATAAATTAGGGTTTCAAATCCCTAAATTAGGGTTTCAAAATTTTGAATTTAGGATTTTCTATCTGAACGCTGACGTTCTTAATATATACTTCGGGTTTGTTACAGATATCGTTTATCTGGTTAACCCTTGACCCTTAACCACATATTGTACACATATATGACCATATACACAGAACATATTCACGTATACCCTTAATCCTGAATAATTCACCTAAATCCTTCACAGAATTTTGAAATCTTCAAAATTTCATCTTAAAAATATCAAACGCATACACTAATTTTCTGTCTAGGTTCTAATTTTGAACCTTAAATCAATTAATTAAAATTTAAAAAAATTTCTAAATTCTCGGGTTGTCACATTTACCACCGGGTAGTTCAACAGTTTAACGGTAAAACTTTCGTCGTTATTTTTTTAAAAAGACATTTCCGTCGTTTTCTAACTCCGACAATACTTTCGTTGTGTGGTCCACCAATGATCGTGTTATCGTACGAATATTCCCTGTTAAAATGAATATTCCCCGACCAATCGAACATTTTATAACAACTTGCTTACTTTGTAAAAAAAATTACATATCACCCTTAACTTTATCCCTTTATCAATTTATCCATTTACTAAATAAAATAATAATTATAAAAAAATTGAATACTTTCATTTCATAACATTCGGGGTCTTACAATCTCCCCTCCTTATGAAATTTCGTCCTCGAAATTTACGTACCTGGTAGTTCGAAGAGATGAGAATATCTTGCTTTCTTTTCGGATTGTACCTTCCCGGTTATTTCCTCTGTGTAATGATTTTCTCATTGTTCATCTCCTGTATTTCAGATATCATTCTAGAATACATCTTCAAAACAAAGGTTAATTGACATATCATAATTTGTCAATTTAAGAAAGAAAATTTAGCTTAGGTAGGACACACACTAGCAAAGGATATTACTCGTCCCTCCCCTCCTAGTTTTAATCTCAGATCTCCGCCAGAGACCATATCCCTAAACTTTGATACCAACTGTGACGCCCCCAAAATAGGTCCACACAACCCATTCTAAGTCGCCAGATATCACACTACAGAAAAATCAAAAACAAACTTCATTTATACAACTGTTGAACTGTCGTGCAAAGTATGACAACACATAAGCTGTGAGTTTTAATACAAATATATGTAACTCTCATGGTGTCTCGACCACAACACCTTACAATGGTACTTTACATAAAAGTAAAGTCAATAACTGTTTTAGAAATTAAAATCTTTAGAAAAGGCTCAAGAAAACCTTCGTACATGGGAGGTCATGCATCTAAGATATGATAAATATCATATGACTCGAGAATTATCCTTGGTTGACCCAATAGACCCCAAAGAAAAATGAGAAGATTACTATCATATTTTTTCCAATGGTGAGTCTTCTCTTGACATAAACTTATCTCCATTATCTCCAATTGAGAATTATATTTCAACTAAACTCCGAGATTATATAGGTAGCGCTCATAGATATAATCAGCAAGTGCATGTGCACAACCCTGTCTTATGATAACATGAAGTCGTCTGTCATTAGACATCTTGTATGATAGTGATAAAACATCCTTCCAAAGTTGGGTTCACCTCACCCTATTCGGTTCACCAAAATCAACGATTAAAATGACGTATAAAATACGACACACTTATCTAAAATTCTCAATAAAATTATTTCCATACTGTTTTAGGGGAAACCTCAATAGCTATAGATCATCATTCTATTCCCCTGTTACCCCTGGTCGACCCAGCTACACTATTATTACCTGAAAGGAATTGTGAAGCAAAAGGGTGAGCACAACTAGCCCAATAAAGAGTATCATGACTAAAGATAATTAAATTATCAATAGCCTTCGTCAGTAATAAATCAGAGATTTAGAACATATGGTAGATGATAAAACTTTTCAACCATAGTGGCAGCAGAACGAGCAATCCATTAGAGGAGTCAAATAGACCATAAAGTTTATTATGTTCTCCATGTTAAAAGTCCACCAATAATATTTTATTCGTGTAACATCAATCAACAGTTCCTGTCCACAATCATGTGAATAACTCATATTCATAATTGTGATTCTAAATTTCTCTTCGCACCCAGGACGAAGATAATTTTCATCACCTGTCTTTACCTAAAACGTCAAAGATCATGGTTATACCAAATCACAGTTCCTTTTCATAATCATACTAATAAATTCATCTTTACACTACGGACCAAAGATATTCATTAACAGTTCATCTTTGAACACAAGCCAAAGACATACAACTTTACTTTAGAAGAGTCAAGTAGAACATGATATCTACTATCTTCTACGAATTAAAAGTTTATTATCAATGTTTTATCGCTGAGACTCAGCTCAATACATCATCGAATTATCCATGCACTACGGCCAAGGATATTCGTTAGTATCACATCCATGAATTATCCATGCACTACGGGTCAAGGATATTTATTAGTATCACGACCACGAATTATCCATGCACTACAGGCCAATGATATTCGTGCTTTCACCAATGGTCATGATCATGCCAAATAACAATTCATCTTTGCACTCTTGGTCGAAGAGACCGCATGGTTATAATCATACTAACATATGTCCATTAATGAACTATGGGCAAATGAGGACTTTTACCACATCATTTGTAATATTACAGTAATGATTATACCGAATAATCCCTGGTCATAATCATACCAATCAACAGTCCATCTATGCACGTAATCCACATATGACTTTCATTACAATATAAGCATAAGGATGATGACAATGATATAAGCATTAATCAAACGAAATCAAGGATAAATATTAAAGACTTTAAATTTATTTATCTAGAGTTTAAAAATATTCAAATTGTCAACATGATACTACTTTGTGGAGTAAAATTAAAGAATAATATTCATGTATAAAAAATAATTTGGACAGAAAAGAAATATATTTTTTAGGTGAATAGTACCTTGTGAATAGTATTTTAGAAATAGTACCTCGTGAATAATACCTCGGCATGAAAAGTGCCCCAAATACCCGAGTAAATAATATTCGAGTGAATAGTAACCGGGTAAATAGTAACTCGTGAATAGTACTCCGGCACGAAAAGTGCCTCAAATACCCAAGTGAATAATATTCGAGTGAATAGTAACTGGGTGAATAGTAACCCATAAATAGTAACTCATGAATAGTAACTCGTGAATAGTATTCCGGCATAAAAAGATCAATAATTATCAAGAAAGCTCAGAATAATATTTCCATAAAAAGATACTGGATGAAACGCAAATATCAAGGATATTCTACTAATTTCACGGAGTATAGAAGCAATACTTCAACAAAAATGAGTGTAGAAGTAGGAATACGAAACGAAATAATATTACTTACATACTACAAAGTATAAAAGAAAATATTATTTCTTACGAATACTGAACAAAAATAATATCCCTTACGAATATAAAAAAAAATTCTCTTCTGAATATGAAATAAATAATACCCCTTATGAATAAGAAATAAATAACATCCCTTACGAATATTGAACGAAATAATATTCATACGAATACGAAAAATAATATCTCTTCTGAATATGAAAATAATACCTGATACCTCAGAAGAAGACTGGATACTATAATAGTGAAGTAACAAACTTCTCTTCTTCTTTCTCTCTATAGTTTCTCTCTCTATAATTGCTCTTGTGAGTTTTAGTGAATTGGTGAGAATGAAAGAAGAATGAGCTTCAATTTATAGGAAAATTTATTTTCGATAATTGCACGTTTTGGGGCCCGAATTATTACAGTATAGTACCTTCATCTTTTCCTCCATTTTTAATTTAGTCCTACAAATATATTATTATCAATCTTGCACCACCTCCCCTAATAGTAATGGATGTGAACCAATAGTTTCATTCATGTGAGCAAATAGTTATATGCATGTGAACTAATATCAATTAATTGCTCATTTATCCGATTAATTACCCGATTGGTCAATTTAACATCCAAAAATCAATTATTATCGAAATAAATGTCGATTTCCACTAACACAAATAATCCCAACACAATGGAAATATTTTTATCAATAATTTTATTTTTAATCAACACGAACTTATTTATCATTAATACTATAACTCACAATATTTAATAACCAGATCATTTTCAGGAAAAAGGGGGCTTTCCGATAAGGATTTCTCTCTACTGGCGCGCAATTAGGTGACCAAATCCCTTTTCTCGACAGAACTTTCTAGACATCGTCAATATTGCAAATAATAATATGAATAACTTTGTCGTCTCAATTATTGATTTAAAAATATAAAATATTATGCAGATTATACTATGAAAATAATTGAATCAATAATATAAGAGATATTATGCAGCAATAATTGTAGCAATAATTTAGTATAACTGAGTGACTTCTCACATAAACATCAATAATCAATACTGTGTGTTACTATGCAACGACGCGTATTATTATATTTTTACCACCGGGTAGTTCAACAGTTTAACAGTATAACTTTCGTCGTTATTTTTATAAAAAGACATTTTTGTCGTTTTCTAACTCCGATAATACTTTCGTTGTGGGGTCCACCAATGATCGTGTCATCGTACAAATATTCCCTGTTAAAACGAATATTTCCCGACCAATAGAACATTTTATAACAACTTGCTTACTTTGTAAAAAATTTCACATATCACCCTTAACTTTAACCTTTTATCAATTTAACCATTTACTAAATAAAATAATAATTATAAGAAAATTGAATACTTTCATTTCATAAAATTCGGGGTTTTACAGATTGTAAGAGTCGCCAGTTGGTTTTTTAAATGGTTGTACCAACACAACAGAGAAAAGATTTGCACATTGACCTAGTGATGTGACACTGCTTAACGGGTCTGTGAAATCGAGATTTGTTAGGCACCCCCCGACATCCGTGTTGCCACGGTGACCGCTACTTCTCATTTAAATTGTTATATGAATGCGTGTGTATGTGTGTGTGGATCAACGTGCAATTATCTGAAAGTAGTGCTATGCCCCGTTCGCACCTATATGCAAAGTGTTTGAATTTCTGTATAAAAATTCAGTTTTAACAACATATATAGCAATGATGTTTTGTAAAAAGAGGTTTTTCAAACCCTTATGCTCAATAGTAATTGAGGCCTTTGGTACTTCCATTTTTATTAAAGGCCCAGCTTGATCGCTTTTATTTCCGAGATGCGAAGCATCTTCAAGAAAATAGTATACATAGAAGTGCCGAACTTCTTATGGGCATGAGAGCCGTCTAAGGATATTCAAACGCCGTGAATAATTTACAAGCTGGTTACGGCTGAAAATATCCATCACGGGAACCGAATCTAGATTCAGAAGACTAAATCTGTGATCACATGATTCCTAGGCTCACATGATGTAGCAATTTGTATTAAAGTTGTAAATAGTTATATATATAATAGTTGTAAATATATATATATATATATATATATATATATATATATATACACACACACACACACACACACACAAACAATCAACCATCATGAAGCACCTCCATGGGGGATTGAAAATGTAAATAAAGCTGTAAAAGCGATCAACCGCCACGAAGTAAACTCCAGGCGGGACGAAATGTAAATAAAGCAATAAAAGGTCACGAAGTAAACTCCAGGCCAGACTGAAATATAAATATATATATATATATATATATATATATATATATATATATATATATATATATATATATATATATTCTGACTCCCCCAAAATAGGTATACATCACCCATTCTGAGTCGCCAGATATCACACTACAGAAATCAAATACAAACTTCATTTATACAACTGTTGAACTGTCGTGCAGAGTACGACAACACATAAGCTGTGAGTTTTAATACAAATATATGTAACTCTCATGATGCCTCGGCCACGACACCTTACAATAAAACTTTACACAAAAATACAGTCAATAACTGTTTTAGAAATTAAAATCTTTAGAAAATACTAAAGGAAACCTTCGTACATGGGAGGTCATGCATCTAAGTTATGATAGATATCATATGACTCGAGAATTATCCTTGGTTGACCCAATAGATCCCAAAGAAATACGAGAAGATTACTATCATGTTCTTTCCAATGGTGAGTCTTCTGTTGACATATAATTATCTCCATTGTCTCCAATTGAGAATTATAATTCAACCAAACTCCAAGATTATATAGGTAGTCCTCATAGATATAATTAGTAAGTGCATGTGCACAACCCTATCTTATGATAACATGAAGTCGTCTGTCATTAGTCATCTTGTATAATAGTGGCAAAACACCCTTCCAATGTTGGGTTCACTTCACCCTATTCAGTTCACCAAAATTAACGGTTAAAACGACGTATAAAATATGACACACTTATCTAAAATTCTCAATAAAATTATTTATATACTATTTTAGGGGAAACCTCAACAGCCACAGACCATCGTTTTATTCCCTTGTTACCCCCGCTCGACCCAGTTACACTCTTATTACCTGAAAGAAATTGTGAAACAAAAAGGTGAGCACAACTAGCCCAGTAAAGAATATCATGACTAAAGATAATTAAATTATCGATAGCCTTCGTCAGTAATAAATCAGAGATTTAGAACATATGGTAGATGATAAAACTTTTCAACCATAGTGGCAGCGGAACGAGCAACCATTATAAGAGTCAAATAGACCATAAAGTCTATTATCTTCTCCATGTTAAAAGTCCACCAACAATGTTTTATCCCTGTAATATCAATCAACAGCTCATGTCCACAATCATGTGAATAACTCATAATCACATTTGTAGTTCTAAATTCCTCTTCTCATCCAGGACGAAAATAATTTTTATCACCTGTCTTTACCTGAAACATCAAAGATCATGGTTATACCAAATCACAGTTCTTATTCATAATCATACTAATAAATTCATCTTTGCACTACGGGCCAAAGATATTCATTAACAGTTCATCTTTGCACTACAGTCCAAAGATATTTAACAATAGGTCATCTTTGCACTACGGGCCAAAGATATTCAATAACAGGTCATCTTTGCACTACATGCCAAAGATATTCATCAACAATTCATCTTTGCACTACAGGCCAAAGATATTTAACAACAGGTCATCTTTGTACTATGGGCCAAAGATATTAATATCTCAAAGAAATATATAATCATTTCAGGATTTATATAAACAATAATTATAACCATGTTAATCAATTCACATTGCACTTATGCTAAAGATATGCAATTATAAATTCAATGGTCATGATCATACCAGTCAACAATTCATCTTTGTACTACTGGCTAAAGAGAACTCATAGTCATGATCATACCAATAATCTGTCCATCTTTACACTCAAGTGAAAAAGAAATTTCAACACCAGGGTTATAAAAATGTTATATATGATCACAAAAACAATATAGTCAAAACATAGATTTAATTTCAAGAATAAGATTCATAAATCAACGATAATTTGGTCAGAAAAAGAAACTAATTTTGTCATGAATAGTACCTCGTGAATAGTAACTCGTAAATAGTAACTCGTGAATAGTAACTCGTGAATAGTAACTCATGAATAGTAACTCGTGAATAGAAACCCATGAATAGTACTTCGTATTCATAAATAGTACCATAAACGTGAATCGTAACCCGTGGATAGTACTCATAAAAGGAAAATACAAAAGAAAATGATATTCCATGACAAGTACAAAAGAAATGATATCTCATACGAGTATAAAAGAATATACGAACTGCAAATGGATTTTCACCCGCCATGTAGTAATCCACATAGCGAAATCATTTCCACAATTTAATAAAGAATGAATACGAAGGGTCATTCACCATGCATGCGGTAATTCGCGTAGACAGGTTACTCCCGCAGATTAATAAAAATGAATACGAATGGTCATTCACCATGCATGCGGTAGTCCGCGTAAACTGGCTATTCCAACAGAATAATAAAGAATGGAATAACAACCCTTACGAGTATTGAAAGAAAATAACTCTCTTCATGAATACGGAATAAATAATACCCCTTACGAATATAACACATAATATCCCTTACGAATACAACAAATAATATCTCTTACCTCAGAAGAAGACTGGATACTGGAACAGTGAAGTAGCAGACTTCTCTTCTTCTTTCTCTCTATAGCTTCCCTCTCTATAATTACTCTTGTGAGTCTTAGTGAATTGGTGAGAATGAAAGAAGAATAAGCTTCTATTTATAGGAAAATATAGTTTCGATAATTGCACGTTTTGGGGCTCGAATTATTACAGTATAATACCTTCATCTTTTCCTTTATTTTTAATTTAGTCCTACAAGTATTATCAAACTTGCACCACCTCCCCTAATAGTACATGCATGTGAATCAATAGTTCCATACATGTGAAAAAATAGTTACAGTATAATACCTTCATCTATACCTCTATTTTTAATTTAGTCATACAAGTATTATCAATCTTGCACCACCTCCCTTAATAGTACATCATATGAATCAATAGTACATACATGTGAACAAATAGTTATAAACATGTGAATTAATAGTAATTAATTGCTCATTTATCCGATTAATTATCTGATTGGTCAATATAACCTTATCGAAATAAATGTCAATTTTTACTAACACTAATAATCCCAACACAATGGAAATATCAATTTCATCTTTAATCAACACACACTTATTCATCATTAATATTATAACTCATAATATTTAACAACCAGATCAATCCCAGGAAAGAGGGGGCTTTCCGATAAGGATTTCTCCTTATTGGCGCGCAATTAAGTGACCAAACCCCTTTCTTGACAGAACTTTTTAGACATCGTCAATAATGCAAATAATAATATGAATAACTTTGTCGTCTCAATTATTGATTTAATAATAATAAATATTATGCAGATGATACTGTGATAATAATTGAATCAATAATATGAGAGATATTATGCAACAATTACTATAGCAATAATTGAGTATAACTGAGTGACTTCTCACGTAAGCATCAATAATCAATACCGTGTGCTACTATGCAACCACACATTTACTTTACTTTTACCACCGAGTAGTTCAACAGTTTAACGGTAAAAACTTTCGCCGTTATTTTTATAAAAAGACATTTCTGTCGTTTTCTAACTACGACAATACTGTCGTTGTGGGGTTCACCAATGATTGTGTCGTCGTACAAATATTCTCTGTTAAAAAGAATATTCCCCGACACAACGAATATTTTATATCAACTTGCTTACTTTGCAAAATTTTTAAATATCACACTTAACTTTAACCTTTTAACAATTTATCCATTTACTAAATAGAATAACAATTATCAGAAAATTGAATACTTTCATTTCGTAAAATTCGGGGTCTTATATATATATAAAAGCGATAAACGCACTGGATATATATCAACCCAGGCTCGTTTCGTTAATTCGTGTTTGAGGATATATATATAAATATATATATATATATATATATATATATATATATATATATATATAAGCGGTAAATGTGAAGCCCCCAAATTCTGACCTCCACTGGGTCACTCAAATTCGGTTCATCACGTTCTCATGGTAAAACCATAATAACTAAAATAACGCATACACAGCGTAAAATCTACTTTAGAATAATATACAATGATTTATTATAATTATTCCCCCAAGTCTCTCAACCTACAGTGCTTAATAGATTACATAATAATATCTAATAACGACTTATTATATGATCAAACATAAGCTTAAACATAGTCTTAATACGTCATAATAAACTTTAAACATAAAAAGGGACAAGCTAGTTAGTTGCCTTGCCCTTGCCCTTGTCTGCTCCAGAAACACCTCCCTGTTCTTCCTTAACTGAAAGGTTAAAATTAAGCAAGGATGAGCACAAATTGCCCAGCAAGTAATATACAACAAGGGGTAAGATATAATATCACAAGGTTTGAAATATCGAAGTGCCATTTCTAGGATAGTTCAAAGTTTCAAAATATCATAACGGATAAGGAATATCAACAATTCTTGGAATAAGAATGACAATTCAATATAAATCAACAGATATATATATATATATATATATATATATATATATATATATATATATATATATATATATATATATATATATGAATTCAACGACTAACAATGTATCCAACTGGATAAGCAATTTATACTGAGCAGCCACTAAGGACTATCGAACTTCCACTAGAGTTACCAATATTAAACTGATAGCCCAAAATATCAAGTACTATAGATGATCAGTCTACAATACTTTACGTTATGCATAGCACCACAATAATAAACCATTCATGTGTTGGGGTTTCCAACAACATACACTCCCCTTATCAAAAGGGTTGTCCAACTCAGTTTTCAAGATTTCCGCACCAGTCAATTGGTTTGGACAGTTTTTATAAACATGCATATAGTCTAGCCGAATCAAATAGCATAGACACTTTCACAGTATTCGAGAATAATACTAAATTCGACATGATTTATAGTTTTCACAATAGTTTTAGACATACTAGCTCAATTGAATGAATAAATAGGATAACTTGAATTCAATGAGATAAGCTTACGATATTCGTTGAATAAAGTAATGCCAAGGTTTAGGATACTTGCTCAATATAGATTTGGGTAAGGTTAGAGAACTTGCTCAATAATAAGATAGGTTTAGAAACTTGCCTTACGCGTAGTTTATCCTTGTTTAAGAATTCAACACTTTCGAATCCTATTTATAACGTATTATATGTTGAAGATGTTCATTAGCTAACATAGTCTTTAATCAAGCTTGCCATGATACAAGTAGGCATGTAAGGTACAAAATTAGTTTATACGTCATCATAAATCAAATACTTAGTTACTTCATAAGCAACTCGAGAATGCTCAAGGTTTAGGCCTCCTTACTTATGGACTTTTCATTTCAATGCAACACCAACTTATCGACTAAGCATCACACGTATATATACACATCAGTAGGTTTTAGATCACACTTAGCATTATAGGCATCATACAAGTTACTGCCCAAAAGTTAGAACTCACCAATTGTGATGCCAGATTGGCGCGGCCGCGCCTGATTTGCATTGAGGAGACGCGCGGCCACGCGACTCCCAGTTCAAACCAGGGCTGAGCAGTTATTTGCTTGACCTAGCTTGTCCATCCTTACATACATAACACATATTAACATGTTAAGGGTCCTTTCGCACTTGTCTAGTTTAATCTAGGTCTCGTCTTGTACAATACGGTTCTAAGCTGGACATCTCAACAATTTAAGGCTATTTAAGGTTATGAAATCACAAAGTCCAACATGCTTGATTCCTAAACATATAATGTAGTCATATAAATCATATTAGACATGTTTGTGAGTATTCCTATCACATACGTGTATTTAACATTGTTTTGTTTTGAAATATGCTTTGTTTATGATTACGATACCTAAGCATGGTACATGCACATTTATGATACATGAGTGTGTGTCTAAGGATATCATCTAACATGTTCATAATCATCAGATTCTAATTTTCAAAGTAGCACATTAACATTCACGTTCAAAGTTTGCATTTTCCTTAGCAACGCTTACTACTAAGTCTAACATGCTCATGCTTCAATATGAAGTCCATATACGTAAGTTAGTATGTCTGACATGCATTTCAAAACCATACTAGCATGCTTGCAAGATCAGAATATACATTATTCAAGTTTACCATTTCTAGCTTTTCCAAAACTTGAAGTTTTCTTGAAAACTTAGCTCAAATCAAGCTAAAACAACATAACATGTTCAAAACAATATCTAACCATATAATAGGGTCATTTATAGGCTTAACCTAACTATCATAGCATGCTCAAAACAAATCAGAAACCTCAACTCAGCATCTAAGAACAACACCATGTGCGGCCACGCGGTACTAGGCTATAGAAGTGGCGCAGCCGCGCCACTTCAATCAGAACCAAAAAAATTGGCTCTGCTTTTGCAGAGCCTTGAAACATTCACTGCTAAACTTGAAATTAGACTAACAACAAAGCTCCTAGATATGCATACAAGCTCAGATAACACCATGGCATGCTAATCCATACCAATTAACAGAGAATTCAATAAATTCTAGAATTTGAAATTTCAAGACTAAAACTCCATTTTTACAGAGAATGAAAATGGCAACAAGGAAGAAGGAGTTATACCTCTATAAATGTGAAAAGAACTTGCTCCAAATGAACTTCTAAGCTCTATATTACTTGTATGCTCTCAACTCTCACTTAGCAAATTCTCAGATAAATCTCAACAACAAGAATGAAGAAGCACAGCTGCTATTTATAATGAAAACTTGGGCTGGACAATGACTTAGCACTGAGGTTGAATTCATGGTGCAATGCAATGAAACAATGGTTCAAGAAGGGTGGCTCAACCACTCCATACCAACCATCTAGCTAGCCATGATCTCCTTTGATTTAGCAACTAGAAAGTTTACGTAATATAGCTTCAAGTTACTGTTCATTGTACTTGGTGACACTTATTATGGGACAAGAGAAAAATCCCAGCATTCTTGATATCTAGGATGAAATCTTAATATACAATTGTTACCATATTAGGAAATTTATGGATAAATTATACACTCACATCATATAGTTCATGTATATTAGTCAAGTCTAATTATTATATGTATGGACTCCATTTAATTACCCACTAGTAATTAATATCCCCGTAAAATTTTATTATTTCAAGTAAACCCACTTATTGAGATAATTAAAACTCTTTGACAGAGTATGCCTTTTAATATTTCTACTCATACTTATTGTCACATAAATAATTATTTATGTAACTTATAATTCTTTACACTTATTATATAGTTTATATATATTTCATGGCCATACCAATGTGTCACACCACATCTTCTTATTAATTGTAAGAATTATATAATATCACATGTCTTGTACACATAATTTAAGTGAATAATACCATTCTAATTATGCAATTTACTTTACTCATAATAACAATTAATAATCACATAACAATAATTAATTACCAATAAAAGTTAATTAATATTCCACAATAACAATTGACAATTAATTGCTCACTTGATAATTCCTTCGTCGACTAATATTACTATTTATATTTAACCGAAATTCTTTAATAATTAACATAGATTAATTGTTCGCTTAACAATTCTTTCGTTAATTAATATAATCACTATTATATCTCATCACAGTGCCACACAACGCATTTACAAGTTCATCACAAATTCCATGTATTCTCAATTATTTAATTATTTAATATAATTGGAGTTAACTCATCTCGTAACATAGAATCATTTATATCCAAATAAATATTCATTTCCATTAATATATCTATTTATTAATACGTGGAAATTCTCGGGTATTACAGTAAACGCACCAGATTTGAAATCCAGGCTCAATCAAATATAGTTTGATGGCAACAACATATATATATATATATATATATATATATAAGCAATAAACGTTCCGGATGTAAATCCAGGCTCAATCGAGGCATGACTCGATAATGTTAGTGTGTGTGTGTGTGTGTGTGTATATATATATATATATATATATATATATGTATATATATATATATATGAAATAAAAAGCCACGGACCGAAGTCCGGGCATACACACGCGACACGACTCTTAACGTGCAGAACAGTGTGTGCACAGTAGTGAAGAAAGGCTTAAGAAAAGTAAGAAGGCTTACAGTGGACTGCCAAAGAAGACTTCAATAACTTTAAATGGATGAACACTTGGCTCCCGTCGGTAAAATATAACAAAGTATAAGCTCACAAGTATTTAAAAATGAGAAAGCACTCAGTTTATAATTTGTACAGAACAAATTGGACGGGGCTTCCTCGCCTTTTTTTCTTTTTAAATTGGCTGCCCCAAGCCCTATATTTATAGAGGAGGGAGCCGCAGGTGTACCTGAGGTAGCCGCAGATGCACCTGCGGCTGCCCGGGGTGTTTCGGGCTCCTCCGCAGGTCCCGCCATCTCGAAGTACGTGCACGCATGCAACATGATGTCCGCTTAAACTTTCAGAACTTCAATCCGGGCATCCGATCGAGGTGTATAAGACCTTTCACGGCATGTTGTTGTCGAGGGCTACACAATGACATGGGATTAAAGGTTGTACAAAGTCAGGAAGATGGGACCATGCCCTTGGTCTTCAGGCTTCAAATTCTATCTGGTGTGCTGTCTTGTGTAGTAGTCACTCGAGATTGGAGCTCTTTTGTTCTTGTAGAACATTTCTGTGTAGAATGCATGTTTGAATGTTGTTGAGACGGCGCAATGTGGGATCAAGATGTCAAAATGACGATTCTGCCCCTCACTGGGGTTATCTCCGGTTTGAGCTAATTTAGCGACCGTTGCTCAGGGTTATCTCTGAGATTGGACTGCTGCATGTGTTGATTGTCCTCAGGGTTATCTCTGAGGTATGCCTGACCTCCCGGGGTTATCTCTGGTCTTGGGGAATGAGTGCTTCGTGGCTATCGCCGAGTGTTGAAGCTGATTGCTGGGAGTGGAAAAGAACATTTCCGGGGTTATCTCCGGAACTGCAATTGCATTCCTCGGGGTTGTCTCCGAGGTTGGATTGAAGATTCCGGGGTTGTCTCCGGGATTGAGACCGAACATCTCGGGGTTGTCTCCGAGATGGCACTGAGGATTCCACGGTTGTCTCTGGAACTGGAACTGCATTCCTCGGGGTTGTCTCCGAGGTTGAAACTGAATCTCCCAGGGTTGTCTCTGGGACTAGATTAAATATCTCAGGGTTATCTCTGAGATGGAAACTGAGTATTCCGGGGTTGTCTCCGGAACTGAGTTGAGTTGTCCTCCAAGGTTATCTCTGAAAGACGATTCTGTCGTCCTGCAATGTTAGTAACAGGAATGCAAAATTTCGAGTGTCTACAGGAGGTTATTACCCTTTTGAATGGTAGACTTCCTGTACTCAGTCACTCGATGTCCCTGCACATCTGAAACATCTAATAATAGCTAGGGCTTGTGATACCACTTGGTTGCTGCTGGGCAAGACGAGATTCCTGAGGGTTTGTTGGCCTACTACTTTGATTGCTTCTTATCACCAGTCTTCGATTCTATTGTTATTCTACATAACGTGCATGCTCATATGCTTCAGAAATAGTATAAAATGAATGAAGACTGAGAACATCCTATAAGGGTTATCGTAATCCCCCCAAATACCGTGTCACCAACTATTCTTCTATTTCAGATAGATCGTTTCGGGCTATTAATTGGTAGAACTCCTCTGTGTAATCATCAACTGGTCTGGTGCCTTGCCTTAATAGGTGAAGTCACTTAAACAAGGATTTAGTGCAGCCAAAAGGAATAAAGTGTCCCCACATTTTTTTCTTCATGTTTTCCCAATCCGTGATTTGGGTATTTACTTATCTTTCTCGTGATTGCCTCAACTGCTCCCACCACGCAGATGTTATACCTTTGAGTTTGATGGCAACCAATTTCACTTTGACACTTTCTAGAACTTCCTTATATTCAAAAATTCGTTCCACTTCATTCATCTAATCAATGAATCCCTCGGCTTGTAACATGCCAGAAAACTCGGGTAGTTCAACTTTGAAACTGAGATCTCTCCTACGTTATCCTCTCTTTCACAACGCTCCTAGAATTGATCTAGACTGTGATACGGGTTTTTAAAATAGGAATCAGAATCGTAATCTTCCGCTCCACGACTACCGACATCATGCATTGTTAGACGTTGGGTTAACTCTATAACTTGTCTTTGTAAATCCTCAATTATCATTTCATAAACGTTACGATCACGGTGCGAAACTTCCTTGTTTGGAGCCTATCCACAACGACCACGACCACCGGACATTGAAACTGATGATATTTCACCTCAGGAAGACATTGATGCACTGATACCAATTGACGCAGGGCAAAATAATGATTATTCTGTAGGCTTGTTTAACAGAAAATTCACATGCAAAGAAAGCAAGAGAATTACCCAAAAACACAGAGAAACTTCTCTTATGTTTAAATTAATATTATCAAAACCAAAAAACTCCGCCCATTCAGCCTACAAGCCAGACTTTATTGCTAAAACATTTCCTTATCAAAATGTAACAAAATTCCTATAATTATGTCGTAATTAATTACGTAATAACAGAAAAGATTCACTTCTTAATAATAAAACACTAATATAAAAGAATGAAAACATAACTAAAAATAAGAGTAACAAAAAATAAGAATACTTAAAGCCAGGCCCGAAGAAAACTCCTGAAGGGATCCGATTTAGAAATCCTAAAAAGAATTCTGAAGCTGAACTCCTGACTCCAAAGACATCACCGAACTCCAGAACCCGAAGACATCACTGTCCACCATCCTTGCGCCGATCCACTAACTCATGGTATTTCAATGTCGTAAACGTATTATCCTACAACTCGGCATCATCAGACTCAGATCCTCCTGCATCACATAGAGGACCATGAAACTTCATGTGATGAATTTTGATCCGTGATTTCTGATTCAACAACGTCGTTGTGGCAGTCATCATCTCTGAGATTATTACTGTGCACCGGCTGTGAGAATTTGAAATCCTTCAAGGATTTGGAGAGTGTAAAAGAGAAAGAGCTACTACTGATTCGTCGTGAGAGAAACAATTTTCTTTGTGACACCTCTCTATTATTTTTGCGAAAATTATAGAGAGAAACAGTGAAAAGCAAAGAGAAAAAAGAAGAGAAAGCCTAAGCCTTAAACATATAGAGATTTAAATGCTCACGAGGCCATAAATTTAGTAAATACCTCTCTCTAGTTCACTGAGAATAGAGATTTAGGCATAAACTTAACAATAAATTTAGGATTCAATGAGAGAGAGGTAGAGGGGCTGCGGAGAGAGTACTCATCCATGGTCAGGTGATGGTAAGGATGAGGAGACAACGTTGATGAGACAATTAATTAGATGGGTATAGTGTCTTAGCTAATTATTTGTAAATAATTCTACCCAATATAAACTTACGGCTACACAAACACCTCACGTGTAAATGTTACCCTGTACCTACGGTCATTAATTAAGAGACCCTATCTATATACCAGCAGTTCACCTCTTTACATACGGTCGACGCAGAACCGTCGTTATATGTCTCCATAGCTACGTTTCTGCTCGTCGCTTTAGCCCCAAATTCTTAGTGTTGGGATGGAGTATATCTTATATATATGAGAATAATTGTCATACACAAATGTGTATATTTTATTTGTGTACAGTCTGCCAAACCTACGATCATTTTGGTGGATTTGTTTTTGATTTCTGATTTGAGAGAAGAAAAGTTATTTTTTTAAAAACAAATTTGTCAAAATGACGTAGTTTTGGCAAGCTGTACACAAATAAAACATACACGGTTGCGTATGGCCGTATCGCCACACACACACACACACACACACACACACACATATATATATATATATATATATATATAAAGTCATATATATAATTGAGTGAATTATTATACAAAAATGAATTACGTCGTTTTGCATATATATATATATATATATATATATATATATATATATGCAAAACGACGTAATTCATTTTTGTATAATAATTCACTCAATTATATATATGACTTGCACCTCCCTTTTTTTGCCATTTATATGTCTATATATAATTCGGTGGATTTTTTCCTCTTAGAGCTTTATAATTGAAGCAACTTAAATGATAGCCCAACCCCACAGTAAAAATTTAAATGACAAATGAAAAAGAAAAGAAAAAAACAAATGAAAAATGTTCCTAGTGCAAAGGCATGTTTTTTTTAATTCTAATATTTATTTATTTAATATTTCTTCTAATTTTAGTCACTGGCTTTTACTCCTAATTAATCCTCTTAATATGAAATTAAAGCTGCAAAAAACTCCTAGGGTTTCAAATGTTTTTCTTGGATTCTTGAGGAGATATTTAAGTGCCTTACATGTGTAATGGTAATTATGGTACTGCTGTGAAATTCTCAAGATGCCTGTGAGACTCCTGAAAAGTACATATGACCAGCCTTTTCTTCTTTTGGAATAAAGGCAAATATATCATTTATGATCACCTTTAGGTTCTTCTACTCAAATACACAACCCTATATTCCTACATGCATGTTATCTTCTAGCTGGAGCTTTCATAGGTAGATAAATAATTAATGCAACCTATAAGATCTTGATTTTAGACAGTTTAAAATAGGTAGTTACGTTCAAATGAATAATTTTATTGAATAGTTTATAGAAATAAGTTGGACGTATATATTGGTATAGTAAAGAGTTATATTTCAAATTGCTTCGAACTTATTAATAAACTGTCTAAATAAACTGTCTTGAAATCAATATCATAGCTAAAACAAGAATTACTTCATCAAACAGTGAAAAGCAAAATACAGATGTATATAATGAGAGAACCACTTGACAATATTATAACAGTAGATAAGATATAAGAAATCTTTTGCTTTTTTGCGTTTAGCTTAATTTGGGGCCTTTAAAATTAATTAAGTTTTCAGCCCTTACTTTTTTAGTAAGTGATAAGATATATAGGGGCTAGTAGTTTCTATATGTGGCTATCTGTTCCCACTCTGATTATACAGTTATCAGACGTTAGGTGAGACCCATTTCAGGATAAGGTGCTGACTGCAGAGGCATCAGGTTGGGATATTAAGCAGTTTCACTTTCAGTTTAAATATATATTCATAATAATCTAAACATATTAATTTCACACTAATTAATAAAAGTATATAAGTTCTAATCTTGTATCTTTAAATTAGTATATATATAAGCTACTTGAATGCACGTCCAAGCCCCTCTCTCTCTTCCTCTCTCTCCCTCTCTCTCTCTCTCTCTCTCTCTCTCTCTCTATATATATATATATATATATATATATATATAAATATTGTGCGTGTGAATTATGTATACTCACGGTTTATAATACACACTTTTGTCAAAGAATAATGTAAAATACAGTTCGTCAAACAGTGTTGTCATAGTTCATTACTCTTTACACGCACTTTCATCAATTAGTGTCACGGATTGATAGTGTAAAATACCGTCGTTTAACATATTGTCACAGTTTAGTGCTATATAATAAGCCTATAACACAAGCTTTCATCAAACAGTTTTACGAATTGATAGTGTAAAATACAGTCCGTCAAACAGCTTAACATATATTAATCTTCCTTTCATCAAACAGTTTCATAGATTGATAGAGCAAAATAGAATCCCGTCAAGCAATTTAACGTATTTTTAGATCTAGCCAGGCTAGGATAATTAATCTTCCTTCATATTTTTCATGCATCTATTCATTTATATATATATATAAGTACACATTTATATTTCATTAATTAAGTTATCTGCTGAGAGAGGGGAGAGGGGAGAGGGGAGGGGGGAGGGTGGAGACAGTAATCTGTTTTGGGCAAATCAAGAAACATGGGGGGCTTTACAAAAAAAGGGGAAAAAAAGAAGGGAATATATCCAAACTAGTTTTTAAATTTGCATTGAAGGCTGAATTTTGCCTAGTGCCCAGAATATTACCTAGCTCTGTGGCCTTGATCTCCGAGTCCCCTCATTTCCCAAGATCCAACATTTCTGCCCCCATACTCCACTGCAGGCCCCATATGTCTATTTTCCTAATCCTCCCGGCCGCCGGCCGATCGACCTCCGTTTTACTTTTCCTTCTTTCCGGAGCGAGAAATAGAGAATTACCGCGTTTTAAGGTACTTCCTTTTTCTTTCTCTTTCTATATATAACATGTGTATCAGTACTGTTAAAACACTGTTATTATTTGAAGAAATCTTCTGGACTAGATTTGACCTGTATATCTTTCATCAGACACTAATTAACGAGCACACATAAAAGCAAATATAAAATATATGTGCACTAACAATTAACTGTGCCTGCATTAATTAAATATAGTACCAAGGTTCAAGAAATAAGTTAAGTTATATATATATAGAAAATGATCCACGACACGTACGTACGTGCTATAAATAAAAAATGGGCATACGCATAAAATAAGAACACAGTACCATGATTAAAAATATAAAATCGACATCTGCTACTATTTATAGCGGACGTGAGACACTGAACAGAATTGTCTAAATCTCTTTCACTCGATTTATTATTTAGAGTTTGGCCTTCTTTATCTTTTCCACTCGATATTATTTAGTGTTTAGGGTTTATTAACTATGATTTATTAACTAGGATTTATGGTTTATTAATTAACTAATCCATAAAAAAATAGAGTGAATAATCCCTAATATAAACCATGTTGAATAAACCTTAAATCCTAATAAATAAACCATAAACACTAGTTATTAAATCACAAATCCTAAATAATAAATCGTGCGGAAAAGATGAAGGAGGCCAAATTTTAAATAATAAATCGAGTGGAAGAGATGATGGCTATTCTGATTAGCGTCTGCTCTTTTTAGTAGACAAATAAAAATTTGGGTTAATTGCATATTAAATTCCGAAGTATACACCCTTTTATCATTCCTACCCCAATATTTAAACGCTCTCATCTCGCTATCCCAGTATCATTAAGTAAGCATGAATGACTCTTTTGTAATTTTTGGCCATTTAAATTAGTGACATGTGGCCATTTTTGCGGCTAACAAATTGATCAAAAGGGTCAGTTATGCTTACTTAACGGTACTTGGGATAACGGAATGAGAGCGTTTAAACATCGGAATATTCACGTCCGCTACTAATAGTAGCGGACAACAATTTTTTATTTTTAATCATGACCGTTTGTTCATATTTTGTACGGCAATAATAATATATGCATGCCCATTTTTTGTCCATGACACCTACGTATCATGGATCATTCTCTCTCTCTCTCTCTCTCTCTCTCTCTCTATATATATATATATATATATATGGCTCCAATTTAGAAGATTTGGGAACCGAAAGAGCCACGCACATTAAACAGTTCTATATATTTAATCCACTGGCATAATATCACATTGATTAAATGATTTCATGAAACCTTAAACCTTAAAAAAAAACAAGAAAAAGAATGGATGTGAATTCATAATTTAGGCGTATGATTAAGGATAAAATCTGTCATTATATCTTTAATGCTCACATGTTTAATAACCATGTTTTATCACAAATGTGGAAATTTATTAATTAGCATCTGCAAAATAGTGATATATTTTCTTCCTTTTATATATATATATATATATATATATATATATATATGAGTCCGGATCCAGTCCAGGATCCCGGACTCTATAAAATACGGACTATTTTTTTTTTTTGCTTTTTTTTTTTTTGAAACAACTAAAAAAAAAAAAATTATGGAATTGAAATTTTTTTATAATACAGTGTTTTGGGTGTGATTTGGGTACGTATAACAAAACATGGTGGTACTGTCTGTGCAGACTGTACCACCACTTTTTGGTATAGGTATTCAAAACACGTCCAAAACATTGT
This sequence comes from Panax notoginseng, assembly GCA_016801055.1. NCBI lineage: Eukaryota > Viridiplantae > Streptophyta > Magnoliopsida > Apiales > Araliaceae > Panax > Panax notoginseng. Next base: position 137,625,834 of record CM029012.1, on the reverse strand, counting down.
ATTATGAAAAAATTTCAGTTCTATAAAATATTAAATATTTTTTTTTAGTTATTTAAAAAAAAAGCAAAAAAAAAAAAAAAGGTCCGGATTTTAAAAAAATCCGGACTCCCGGACTTGAATGGCTGTGTGTATATATATATATATATATATATATATATATATATATATATTAGTACACTTGCAAGTTGCAAGCTATTTGTCATACAGTATAAATAAGTGAAAAGAGATCATAGTACTATTGTATGGAACCTTATCGCTTACTGACCTAGTATATATTACTGGGCCTCAAAAAATAAGATCCCCATAAGACCTGTCCTCATCGCCTACCTAGTTCCTCGATTCGAGATAATAATCCCTTGTGTGCATTAATTTTCTCTAATTAATTACTTAAAAATAATAATCTCTCTTCCTTCCCTCCTTCCTTGTCCTGATCCTGATTCTGATTCCAAACAATTCAAAATTGACAGTTCATTTAGTCAATCTAATTGTAGAGAATTGCATTTCGGTTGTCATTTGTTATATATTCGAGTTTATACAATTGCAGCTCTTGGCTATAAAAATTTAAATTGTACATTTAGATAGTACGTACTATATAAATGGACTGTCTAATTTAAACCGCTTGAAATTCATATCCCCCAAACACCCTCTAATTCTTTTCTATATATAAGACTACTCTTCACTTTTATTATTCATTCTTCTTCCTTCCTTCATTCCATTCATTACTTCCTCTTCCTTTTTCATCTCTATCCTCTCTTTGAAGCTTAATATACATATATTAGTATATATACGCCATTTTCTCTTTCAGTCATTACAAGAAAAAAACTTATTTCTGACATACGAACGTGAAACTCACCCTTTGCCTTGCATGTTGGGGGCAGAAAGTAGAGTGCAGCCAAGGATGACTTGCCGACTCTTAATTTCTTTAATGGTCTGATTTGTTAATTTCCTCTTATACATATACATTCAATTAATATATATATATATATATATATATATATATATATATATATATATATAATGCATCATAATTAATAATGGATGTGTAGAGTATCGGCAAGTACGTCTTTGGCTACATTCTCCTTTCTACTCCTCATGCTAAGCTTCTGGTGATACTAGCTAGAGATTTCATCAGCTGATCTGCAGGTATGTTAATTGGAAATTACTGTAATAGATTTTAATTTCATATAATAGAGGTACGGATTGAATTTTTTTTTTACTGCAGTAATTAATATATGAGTCCAAGATGCTATGTTCATGCCCAATCTCTGTCAACACAGACACGCACGGACACAACGGCAGACATGTACACACAAATAAATGCGCGCCTGTACGCACAAACTCACACACGGACACGAGGCTTCTTGATTTTATCACCAACCTTTAATTTTCTTAATTAATTGGCCCATTCTTTTAAGTAGTAATTAGTACTCCCTCCGTTCCTAAATGATGTGGTTTAAGGTTTTGACACATGAATTAAGAAAGTGTCATTTACCAAGTAAAATTTGTTTGAAATTCCATCATTACCTCTTTATGGGAAATTGAAAACTATTAATAAAGTAAGAAAATTTATTGTGACAATGAGAGAAGGCAGGGGTAATATAGGAAAGTAAATAATTTATTCTTCTCGAAAGTTGTAAACGACAAACTTTTTGAAACAAATTTTTTCTTCTAAAATGACAATCTTTTATGAACGGAGGGAGTAATAAAGTCAGTGTGCCCTAATTCTTAACTTCAACCTAAATAGTTCCCGTTACGTTGAATATTAATTTTCGTTTTATCTTTTTTAAGCTACAAAGGGTTTTTGGATTTCATTAATTGAAACTATGTAATTTAATTATTTTTATTACGTATTTCAGTCATTTTAATGTGTTGATAGTCGACTATGAAAGCCCTCAATAAGGCTAGTAAGCATGTCATCAAAAGCCCAAAAGTTTAGTTACATTAACTAGATACAAACTCGCGCATTGCGGCGGGATTATTCAATTTTTTAATAATAAATGTGTACGTATAATTAATAAATTAAAATATAATAAGAATATGGTAGATTGTTATCCAGATTAATCAACATGTACTCAGCAAGCCATAAAAGAATGACATACAACTCAGATTATGATAAATTTGTAGACCAACAGTTGGTGATGGATTATTCCTCCTTGTAACTTGTATATCTCTCTCTTGCAAATTGAAAAGGCTATAAGAAACCTTGCAATGGATAACAACAATTATCTCATAACTCATTGTTTTTTCCACTATGTATGACATTCAAATAATAACTCATTGTGTTGGCTTTGCTTCTGATTTTGAGATAATACTGTTAATATCTAACAATAGCTCATCCAACTAATATCCATGTATTGGCACACAATTTCATCCATCGTCAACTTGCTCATTGTCAATTGAGCATATGAAAACCCAAGAGAAGCCCGACCACCATTTGGCTCCGCATTTTCATGATCTAAAAAGTAGCAGAGGTCAAATAAATCATGGATTGTGATGCCAACTGCTAGAGCTTTGTCAACGGTCAGACTTGAGAAGCATGACTGCAGATGAGTAAATGCCATGGACACAAGCATATGATGTGTAATATTTGGATTCACCACAAAAATCAATCCTCCTTATGAATGGATCCACCCTAATACTTACACATGTACACAATATTTGGTATATTATTTGTGTCCATAAATTACTCGTAAAAATATTAGGTCAAAATTTCTATTACAAAAAAAATCCAATTTAAATTACACAACAAAACATACTTTATTGACCTATTTTTTGTTTCGGTTATGTTTTGCTCATTTTGGTATTTACGTCTTAGTTGTAGTTTGCAACGAACTGAAGCATCTTTAGCTGTCATTCATCTCAACAGCTGAAACCAGCAAACATAATGCACAACAAATTCTTAAAATTAACTAAAGCAAGAAGTGTTGGTCAAATGAATTCTGTCTTTTTCAAGGGATCTTTACACTCTACGATGGGCAAAACCGAGTCATGATACTCGAAGAGGTCCCTTTATTCTAAACAAAAGAACACAGCGATTATATTAAGCCGAGGAACAATTGGTCGCCTTATAGATTGATAAGTAGAGAAATCAATATTTGAAGATACACAAAAAAATAGCTCTAAAGCAACATTGTCTCTGGATTCTCAATGTAGCCCTTGAATGCTTTCAACCATTCTACACCAATAGCTCCTACAAACAGTACCAAATTTATTATATCAAATAACATGTTAAATGGCTTTGGACATTCATTATCTGAAAGCATTTGTCAGAGGAACCTACCATCAATAACAGATGGTCATAACTCAGTGTTACAGACACGAAGGAAGCAAACTTGAATTGATCAGGACCTGAACCAGGTATAACCCTCTTCTCAGTTGCTCAACAACAATTTATTATGGGATGATTTATTAAGGTATGATACTAAGAAATCATGTTCAGGATCAAGGAACTACACTAATAACTTTATCTCGTGTCCATTCGAGTTGTTTAATTTCTCTAATGATTTGCTTCTCCTCAATAAGGGGAATGCTCTCATGTTGAATGCGGTATAGCAGGCTCTTGATCTGAATTAAGAGAATAGTGGAGAGAACGAAAAAAAGTTAGGAACGGAAATGACTAACTAAAGCATAAAAATTGGGGCACTAAGACGTCAGGAAACATGATTAAGTGACTCACTACATTACAAAGCAATAGGATAAGGAATGTAACTTGGATAAGGAATTTGATGACTTTGATTATTTAATTATCGCCACTGTTGGCAGTAAATCTAAATATTTTGGTGACTCCCAAAATATTTAAAAACCAAAGCACATGAATCATTCTCCTTATAATTATGGAATTCTTTAATCACTTGTTAAGGAATTATTTTGCTCTAAAGGGAGACATAATGGGTTGATTCGGGTTGTTTAGATCTAATGAACTTAAACATTCACAAAAAATTTATTGTATAAAAAAGAATTTAATTACCATCGAGTTCATTTCTTGTTGACTTTCTTACAGGGGCGTAATGTTGTCTTGGAACAAATTTTTGGGGCCCCTAAAGTGACCAAGGATGGTGTCACCGTTGCAAAGAGCATTGAGTTTAAAGACAGAGTCAAGAACGTCGGTGCCAGCCTTGTAAAGCAGGTTATAAACGATGTTGCTGGCGATGGTAAACTCTCGTATATATTAGCCAGGGATTTGTCGATGTATTGGTATTATGTTCCATGCGTTTTAGTTGTCAATGTTGTTACTGCTGCTGTCCAAATGCCAGCCATGCAAATTTACTATCTTTAAAATAACAGGTAGACTGCAGGGCTAGTCCATGTAATTTTAAGGTGCTTAAAAGCCAATAAGGGAAAAACAAAAAAAATATGAACAAATGAACTGTGACGCCCCCAAAATTAGGTATACATCACCCATCTTGGGTCGTCAGATACATAGTACAAAATACAAATACAACTTACTAATACAACTGTCGTGTACAATACGACAAAACATAAACTGTGAGTTTGAATACAAATATTATCTTCTAGAGAGTATTCATACTCAAAAGGAGTCCTCATTACATTTATTAACACACCATTACATAGAATAGTGAGGACTACTAACTAATACTATCATTCGGACCATCACTCCGTTCCCCGACTTGCCCCAGCTACGTTCTCATTTCCTGAAGAGAACAGTGAAAAAAAGGGTGAGCTCAACTAGCCCAGTAAGAAATATTATTATGACTAAGATAATGCAGAATAAATTATCATTAGCCTTCAACAATGTTAAACTGATAAAATATAATAGACATCAAGTTTAACTGCAGCGGAACAAGCAATCCATTAAAAGAGTCAAGTAGAAAATAAACTCTACTATCTTTTATGATTTAAAAGATTTTCCAACACTGTGATCGCTGAGACTCAGCTTAAAAAAATAATTCACATCATCGAATCACCCCTGCACTACGGCCAAGGATATTCGTATATTCATTAATGGTCATGATCATGCCAACAACTGTCCATCAACGCACTACGGGCCAATGAGGACTTTTACCACATCATTTGTAACATTACGGTCATGATTATACCGAATAATCCCTGGTCATAATCATACCAAGTCCATCTATGCACTACAGGTCACAGATGACTTTCAACATTTTATAAACATGAGGATGATGACAATGATATAAGAATTCAATAAAACAAGTTCAAGAATTAATTTATCCAAGAATTAACAACGTCCAAATTGTCAACATGATATTGCTTTGTGGAGTAAAATTCAAGAATACTTAGAAGAATATTTTCATGAAAAGATACTGGATGAACCGCAATTATCAAGGATATTCCACAAATTTCATGGAGTATAGAAGTCAAAACTTAACCAACTGAGTACAATAAAGAATGGAATAACAAAAGAAATCACCATGCATGCGATAGACCGCACAGACAGGTTATTCCAACAGAATAATAAATAATGGAACCAGGTCCGGCGTAAACGCACAGACAGGATATTCCGACAGAATAATAAATAATGGAACCAGGTCCGGCGTAAACGCACAGACAGAATATTCCGAGAGAATAATAAATAATGGAACCAGGTCCGGTGTAAAATACACAGACAGGATGTTCCAACAGAATAATAACAAGACGGAACCAGGTCCGGTGTAAAACACACAGACGGGATGTTCCAACAGAATAATAATAAAAACGGAACCAGGTCCGGTGTAAAACACACAGACAGGATGTTCCAACAGAATAATAGAAGAATGTCACCAAGTATAGGGTAGACCACGTATACAGGTTATTCCAACAGAATAATAAGAAATGGAATAACAACAGTTCTCTTCATGAATAAGAAAAAATAACACCCCTTACCGTTTTAAAGACGAGCTGAAATAAGGAAGTAGTTAAGTAGCAGAATACTCTTCTTCTCTCTCTCTATAGTTTCTCTCTATAGTTTCTCTCTCTAGAGTTAAGTGAATTCGTAAGAAATAATGAAGGAATGAGCTGCTATTTATAGAAAAATAGAATGCATAGTAACTAATCCATGAACGGTCCAGATTGATTACTTTAATCTGACGGTCCATATTTAAAGAAAAATCTTTTAAATAAAATATAATATATTCTATTTATAGAATAACTTTAATAAAGTATTCTGTTTTATATAAAAAGATGTTTCTGTTTTATTACGTTAATAATACGAATAAAACAAAACGTCATTATCGCTAAATAATTCATATTATTAACTGACAATAATTGAATCAAACTGAGTGACTTCTCACATAAGCATTAATAATCAATACCGTGTGCTACTATGCAACCACACATATTACTGTACTTTTACTACCGAGTAGTTCAACAGTAACAATGGTAAAATTTCCGCCGTTATTTTTAATAAAATATTTTTGTCGTTTTCTCAATCCGACAATAATTCCGTTGTGGGGTCCACCAATGATTGTGTCGTTGTACGAATATTCCCTGTTAAAACGAATATTCCCCGACCAATCGAATATTATATAACAACTTGCGTACTTTACAAAATTTATAAATATTACCCACAACTATAACATTATATCAAATTAACTCCATAATATTCAAAAATGATATTTATAGAAAATTCATCTTTATTTATAAAAGTTGGGGTCTTACATGAACTGTTAAAAAAAACAATAGAATAACCAACTCTTCACAATTCATGATTGTATATACATGCAAAGATAAAGGAACAACTTAGCTAGAAAAACATAAGAAACACATGTTATTAGCCTGATTGTTGTAACATGATTCTGGAACATGAATGTCTAGCACCTTGTACAGGAATATACGAGAACTTTTTATCAGTTTTCTCATGTTGTTTGATACACATTGGTCAAAGAACTTTTCTTTTTATAGGTACACAGTTGTAGTATAACTTGGTGCATAAATCAATATAAATTCTTTACTTATGACTCATAAAAGAACCTTACCTCTTTTTTCCGATCACGTTTCCTTCTAACTTTATGAAATGTATCTGCGAGCATAAAATCAATCAGTTGTCATTTTATAACAAAAAGGGAAAATTTTGCCCATAATATTCAGTCACTACACTGGAATGCAGGACTCCGTGACAATACTCCATATGTAGACTATCGAGAAAAAATATCATGAGTATCAATGTAAAATCAGCAAGATCTTAATCTTGCTATTTAATATCAAAGAAAAAGACCAAATAATTCACTCTTTTATAGCCTTGAAACCTACTTCTTATAATAAAACCAAAAGGGGTTTTCCTGATATAGCTGTGGAAAAAGGTCAACTTTCAGAAAATAACAACAGTGAACCTATGAAAACCCTAACTCAACTTACTAAAAGCAAAATATAAATAACAACATAGACACAACCAAAACACTCAAAACCAAATCCTCAAATGAAAACATAGATCAACATAACATGTGGAAATCAAGATAAAAAACAAACAGCATATAGATGGAAATAGAGAACAAACCTTGGAGAGGAGCTTCTGGGTGGTCTCGTTGGGATCCATATTACATTCCTTAAGCATTATATATATCTCCTCGTCACTGTGGTTGCCCGTGATCTCCTTTATGTTCTGGATCATCTTCTTCATACTGCTTGGAATTTAGTATATATAAAAGATAGTAAAAGGGTGTAACAGCCCTGCAGTCTAGCTACCTGTTATTTTCGTTAATTAGTGCACTAAATATGAACACACAAATATACCATTGGAGATTATCACATAATCCAACATGCCAAATAAATACTTGTATCATCATTTCACTGTAAGCATTTAAAAGCAAATAATTAGGCAAGACGAATCTAATTAAATTCGACAGAAATCTAAAACTTAAAAGGTGCAAGTAAATTGCACTCATCTCTTCTTGAGCTAATTGTTGTTACTATAGAATAGCAAAAACCATGGATTTAACACATTCTATAAAATATTTGTTTCTGAAACTTGTGTACATTGAGAAAATGCAGGAAGCAATTCCAGGGAAAAGGTGCAATAAAATTGCACCATATATGTATTTAATGTTTTAAGTTATAATTATAACAGAAACAGTGGTCATTTTAAGATATGATTTTAACAGCAGTACTTCATTAACAGCATCAAAGTAAATTCTGTATACATAATTATGAAGCTACAAAATCCCAACAACTGTATGTTATTAGATTCAACATGGAAAATTAAGGTGAATAACAATCTATGCTTTATTTAAAAATTTTGAATAACCAACACCATTAACATGAAATGCAGCAGCTAGTTGCACTTATAGATAACCAACACCATTAACATGAAATTTGAATAAATGGGTTGTCACCTGTAGTTTAGATTCAAAGTCTTCAGGGGACCAATTTAATAGAAAAATCAAGGACTTGGTGGTATTATTAACAGCAATACCTCCAGGACCCTGAAACCAAAGTTAAAAAAGGGTTAAAGACAACCATTAAGAGGGTCTTACACTGAATGACCTCACATATAGCAACTACTCACATCCGAATTAGACTAACATGCGCAGGAAAGTGTTCTGATTTGAGTTGTTTATGCCTGGAACTATATATCATTCTTGCATATCAGATAAATAAAAAGGGAAAAAAGTGACATGTTCAGAGGACATACATGTTACAAAGAACATATTACATATTATGATAACAATAGATTAGCATTGTAAGGAAATTCCATGAACAAAAAGAAGCAAAACAACATAAGGAAATTTCATCCAAATAATCCAAATTAAAAACTCAAAGATGAATATACTAAAAGTATTCAGAAGTTACTAATACTTAAAACAACCAAGTTACGTAGTAAAATGAGATAATGATTGAAATTAATTTGAAGCAATAAAGTTGTCATCTTTCTCGATTATGATTTTCTTTTGCATTTTGTTGGTTGACATTTCAACATCAGTTGACTGAGATTCTTGTACATCATCATCGCTGATTGAATGTATATGCCTTTTGCTTATAGGTGTGACACAATTGACAACATCGAGCATTGACTCATCATGTATAGACTGTAGTAACAGAATTAAACTTGTGTAGGATTCAATTATTTTTTCATATGTATAAACATATTTAATTATTGTAAGATTCAACATCAACCAAATTGTATGTGTAAAATTGATATTACCTGAGGTTCATCACATATACTTGTGTATGATTCAATTATTTTTTCATTGCTAGTCATCCTAGCAATTGTGTATGTCGAATAATTTGCCTTCAAATTATAAGACGATATATGTATTTTGAAAAGGAACCTCTTTTGCAAAAATAAATTGAGTTCATCCGGAAAACAATCAGTCTCCATCCTTTAACGCATTTAAAAAACATGAATTAAAAACATTTATGTACATAAGGTTAAGATTGTATACTTTAAATATGCAATGCATTTTTTCTATTTTAATTTTACCTTAATTAATTGTTCCCTTATTTCATAAGATGATTTTCCTATGACGTGTTGGGTTTCACGATCAAATAGAACAAAAGATGCACTGGATGTATCATCCATTACTTTAACTTGAACTTTAAATCTACAATTAAAAGTTACATTTACAAAGTTAGATAATATTAACAGAGTGAACAAAGTATGAACATAAGGTACATATAACGTATAACAAAATATTGTATCACAATACCTTGGTGTAACAGAATTAACATGGTCAAAATATTTATCATACCAATATTTTCCGCTGTCTCGCTTTACTTTTTTACGGCATTTTTTGCAGGAATTATAGAACCAATTATATTCGGTTTCTATACACAGAATAGTAGCAAGTACCACACACGATGACTCCTGGAGTGTCAAAAAAAAGTGAGTAACAGAACATTAGTTTTTGTTGTGAAAGAAGTAAGTTGTTTTAAAAACGATTTTACTTCTGTTGCATCCCGTATCTCTTCAAGAGTTTTCCTATCACAGATTTGGAGGAATTCATCTGTAATAGATATTGCACTCTGGCTGGATAAATGAGATATTGTAGTTTTACCGGAATTAGCATCACAAATGCTGATAGACAACAGTGAGGGTAGTTAAGGAGTAAATTAATTTGTAGTACTAATAGATTTGAATAAGGCGTTTAAAGAAGAACATAATATACCTATTTTTAAAAGTAACGACCTCTGGGATATCTGCATTTATAAGAATTCTTGAACCAAACATTGAGTTGGACAAAGCTTGGGTACCTAGGTAATGGCAGATGCTACAGATGTTTGTAAATGTATATTTGGTATTGAATCAATACGATTAACAACTTCATCAAAAAATGAATTGAGATTTGTACAAACTACACAAAAAATTCTTATGATATTAGGATAAGCAATTTTATTAACGGAGAAATAAATACAATTTTATTACCATTTGAAATGTCACTCAGATGCATTCTGGATGTTTTGCTTGCTCTCACAGATGTTGGTGGATTATAACATGAAATAGGATGTGCCACAGTCATAAATAAAGGAAAGGAAATGAAAACAAAACAATAGGTAAGTACTATGCAGTAAGATTTTGTATCTGGTTGCGAGTTTAACAGACAATGATAAGATGTAAACCAACAATGCACAATAGGTTTCCATATCCACACAACTACAATCATAAGCTGTCGTGCAACCACAAAATAAATTGTGGCATACATGTGTATTGCCCAATGGAGCCTGAATGAACGTGAATTTAGTGTTAGCAGAATATGATATGATTGGATCTAGCTTATTAGATGTGTTGTGCAATTTGGTTATTAATAATGAAATGCTGTAAGAAATTCTGACTTCCCTTAAAGCATAAAAGGACAAATTGAGATGTCAAATTAAAAAGTATATGCATTGGCCAAAAGTGAAAATTCAAACACGTAAATGATTGTTCTAACATTGTGAGAGGGAGCCTAGAATCTCCAGCACAAAAGAACTAACCTCAACCTTAGAAATGGTCTCATAATCAATATGCCCTAAATTAAGAAACATCAACTAAAACTCCAACACTTGGCTAATATAATTCATGTCGCAGTTCAATTTTACCCATCAGCTATTAAATCAGACATCAAAAAGGATTAGAAATTAAATCCAGTTGGGTAGAGCGTTTTCCCATTTCACTCTTACTGATATCAAAGAGTTTTGCGAATTCCAACCAACTGAAAAGAGGAAATCCCTTGATAGAAAAAAATATAATGTGACGCCCCCAAAATTAGGTATACATCACCCATCTTGGGTCGTCAGATACATGGTACAAAAAACAAATACAACTTACTAATACAACTATTGTGTACAATACGACAAAACATAACTATGAGTTTGAATACAATTATTGTCTACTAGAGACTATACAAACTCAAAAGGAGTCCTCATTACAATTATTGTCACACTATTTAATAGAATAGTGAGGACTACTAATACTATCATCTGGTTCATCACTCCGTTTCCCGACTCGTCCCAGCTATATTCTCATTTTCTGAAGATAACAGTGAAAGAAAGGGTGAGCTCAACTAGCCCAGTAAGAAATATTATGACTAAGATAATGCAGAATAAATTATCATTAGCCTTCAACAGTGTTAAACTGATAAAATATAATGAACATCAAGTTTAACTGCAGCGGAATAAGCAATCTATTAAAAAAGTCAAGTAGAGAATAAAATCTACTATCTTCTATGATTTAAAAGGTTTTTCAATACTGTTATCGCTGAGACTCAGCTTAATAAAATAATTCACATCATCGAATCACCCCTGCACTACGGCCAAGGTTATTCTTTAGTATCACGACCACAATTATCTATGCACTACGGGCCAAGAATATTTGTGTACTCATTAATGGTCATGATCATGCCAACAACTGTACATCAATGCACTACGGGTCAATGAGGACTTTTACCACATCATTTGTAACATTACGGTCATGATTATACCGAATAATCCCTGGTCATAATCATACCAAGTCCATCTATGTACTACAGGCCACAGATGACTTTCAACATTTTATAAACATGAGGATGATGACAATGATATAAGAATTCAATAAAACAAGTTCAAGAATTAATTTATCCAAGAATTAACAACATCCAAATTGTCAACATGATACTGCTTTGTGGAGTAAAATTCAAGAATGCTTAAAAGAATATTTTCATGAAAAGATACTGGATGAACCGCAATTATCAAGAATATTCCACTAATTTCATGGAGTATAGAAATCAAAACTTAACCAACTGAGTATAATAAAGAATGGAATAACAAAAGAAATCACTATGCATGCGATAGACACCACAGACAGGTTATTCCAACAGAATAATAAATAAGGGAACCAGGTCCGACGTAAAACGCACAGACAGGATATTCCAACAGAATAATAATAAAGACGGAACCAGGTCCGGTGTAAAACACACAGACAGGATGTTCCAACAGAATAATAATAAAGACGGAACCAGGTTCGGTGTAAAACACACAGACAGGATGTTCCAACAGAATAATAATAAAGACAGAACCAGGTCTAGTGTAAAACACACAGACAGGATGTTCCAACAGAATAATAATAAAGACGGAACCAGGTCTGGTGTAAAACACACAGACAGGATGTTCCAATAGAATAATAATAAAGACGGAACCAGGTCCGGTGTAAAACACACAGACAGGATATTCCAACAGAATAATAGAAGAATGTCACCAAGTATAGGGTAGACCGCGTATACAGGTTATTCCAACAGAATAATAAGAAATGGAATAACAACAGTTCTCTTCATGAATAAGAAAGAATAACACCCCTTACCGTTTTAAAGAAGAACTGAAATAAGGAAGTAGTTAAGTAGCAGAATACTTTTTCTTCTCTCTCTCTATAGTTTCTCTCTATAGTTTCTCTCTCTAGAGTTCAGTGAATTCGTAAGAAATAATGAAGGAATGAGCTGCTACTTATAGAAAAATAGAATGCATATTAACTAATCCATTAACGGTCCAGATTGATTACTTTAATCTGACGGTCCATATTTAAAGAAAAATCTTTTAAATAAAATATAATATATTCTATTTATAGAATAACTTTAATAAAGTATTCTATTTTATATAAAAAGATGTTTCTGTTTTATTACGTTAATAATACGAATAAAACAAAACTTCATTATCGCTAAATAATTCATATTATTAACTGACAATAATTGAATCAAACTGAGTGACTTCTCACATAAGCATTAATAATCAATACCGTGTGCTACTATGCAACCACACGTATTACTGTACTTTTACTACCGAGTAGTTCAACAGTATCAATGGTAAAACTTCTGCCGTTATTTTTAATAAAATATTTTTGTCGTTTTCTCAATCCGAGAATAATTCCGTTGTGGGGTCCACCAATGATTGTGCCGTTGAACGAATATTCCCTGTTAAAACGAATATTCTCCGACCAATCGAATATTATATAACAACTTGCATACTTTGCAAAATTTATAAATATTACCCACAACTATAACATTATGTCAAATTAACTCCATAATATTCAAAAATGATATTTATAGAAAATTCATCTTTATTTATAAAAGTTTGGGTCTTACATATAAACCACATATATTCGCTTTCAGATAGCAATAAAAAGATTAATTAATTAAAGAGGTAAGCTTTTGATACAAAACTAATACTAAGCTATAAAAAAAGTCTTACAGATCGAAGGTTTGAGAATTTGTTCTTGAATACTCTGAATCTATCCTTTGGGTCTGTTTCTTCTTTGTCATAGTGTGCTTATAGATCGAATGCTCTGATTATTCTTCGTCGTGGCCTACTTCTTCTTTGGGTCTGATTCAGGATGTCCTCATCTTCTTCTTCGATATTGATTTACAGGTAAAAACTTCCCTTGAAGCTTTATCGGTGCACACATACGTCACCCCAAATTCACCACGGCCCAGTTCATCGCCCAGTGAATACGGAATGATCCCAGATTTAGGGGAATTTGAATGTATGATTACGAATTTAGGGGAATTAGAGGATTGTATTTAGGGTCTCAGTTGTTATTTTAGACGTGCGGGTTTGTTAAGGGTATTTTTGTCAAGAGCAATAAGGAGCATTAAATAGGATGAACAGGTGTTGAATTTGTAGAAAGACAGATGTCAATATATTGTACCATGTACTGTGATTTAGTATATATAATAGATACCCACACTAACCACTTCATATTAGACTTAATTAGAGTTCACACGTTATACTTAATTAAACCAATTGATTAGTCTAGTTTATATAAATACAGCATACAAAATATTCTCCCACTTTTGATTAATTGAAAAATAATCTATATAATAGGATAAAATTAAGTTTTTCGGTCCTTAGTTTTTAGTATGGGACTAGAATTTAACTACTACTAAAACACTTTTTAAAAATTCTCTAATTTTATTTGATTTATTTTAAATAGACTTATAACTATATCAATCTATATAAATATAGGCCTATAATTTAATTAGAACCAAACATGTATTTAAATATACTTCAAGAAATTAAAACTCTATCTCCATATCCATAAATTAATTATCACATCCATCCCCCAATCAATTACCAATACAATGATGATAATGAAATGTTTAAACGGACAATTGTAATGCCATAGATTTACTTATATATAAAGATTAAACTTTGATTAATTTTTAAAAATAAAAGTCATAATGGTACCTTATTATTCTACAATAGTTTTATTTCTAAATAACTATATTTTAAAAATATAAGAAAAATATTATGAGAAAATAATAATTAATATTAAAAAAATGTATTATATTTTTAAAAATATATTAAGAATTAAACTTTAGGTACCAATTTTAGTTCAGATAAGAGATATATAGTTAATTAATGTTAAAAAAATATTCTTCACTTATATATTAGTTATTGTTGTGAAATTATAAATAAAACAAATTAAGAAAAGAACAATATATATATATATATATATATAAAATATCTTGTATTCAAGTGGTCATCCACAATTCTTTTGATATCAAATATAACTCTTGGATGGGGTGTGTCTCACAAGCTTATTATCACCTCTCTCTCTCTCTCTCTCTCTCTCTCTCTATATATATATATATATATATATATATATATATATATATATATATATATATATATATATATATATATATATATATCACAAGCTAACCTGTTGCATTAAAACAAATTAAAGTCTATTAATTACTTTATTTCTAACACTCGCCCTTGGATGACCACTTCTTAAGAATATGCCTTGTTAAAAATATATACCAAAGAAAAACCCTGTGGGAAAATTTTTGCTAAGAAAAAGAGTGCAATATTCTTGTATAATTTCTAATGCCATAGGATTGCCTCATTAAAACCTTGCAAAGGAAAACCCAGTGGGAAAAAACCTTAGCGCAGGAAAAAGAATTGCAATCAGCACATATCCTTCAGAAAATTTACTCTCCCTCATGAGAACCACTGTTAATGGTAAACATATCCTTAAGTCGACACATGTTAATGTTGTGCACCATCTTCTTAAAAGTCGCAGTTGGTAATGGCTTAGTAAAAATATCAGCCAAATTTTCACAGCCAAATTATCAATATCACCACTCTTATAGATGTAAGACCCCAACTTTTTATGAATAAAATTGAATTTTCTCTAATTATTATTTTGCATAATAAGGTGTTAATTTGATATAATACTTTGGTTATGGGTGAAAATGTGCAAATTTTACAAAATAAGCAAGTGGTTATAAAATATTCATTGTTGTCGAGAAATATTCGTTTGGTCATGAAATATTCTTGTTGTCGGAGAATATTCGTACGATGGCGCAGCTATTTGTGGGTCCTATAACGAAAAACGGTCGGATGAAGAAAACGACAAGTTTGAATTTTTATAAATAGCGACGTAGTTGTTACCGTTAACACTGTTAAAATATCCGATGGTTAAAATACAGTAATACGCGTGGTTGCACAGTAGCACATAGTATTGCACAGTATTTTTGAATTATTGATTCTTACGTAAGAAGGCACTACTCAATTATTATTATAGTAATTACTGTTCAATATTTTATTTTATTGATTCAATAATTGTTACGTTGATATTTTATATTATTGTTGTTTCAATAATTGTCACTGCACAGTATTTCTCATTATCAGATCAATAATATATATTTTTTGAATAATATTATTAGATAGCATTATTGGCAATATCTAAGAAAGTTTTGTCTAGGAAAGGGGTTTGGTCACCTAATTGTGAGCCAATAAGGAGAAAATCTTACCGGAAAGCCCCCTCTTTCTTGCAAACGACCTGGTTGTCATAATTGTGATTCTGTAATATTTTTTGTGAATAATTAATTATTAATTTATATGATAAGAAAATATTTATTTTTATGTGGATATAAATGAAGGAATTAATGCTGAGGTATTTTTTCAGTATATTGTCGGAATGGAGGTATTAAAAATTGTCCGTATGTGAATTTCAGGCATTTTCTGTTTGAAATTTGGAAAACCTTTCTTTTACAAAGTTGTAGAGAATTAAATTTTCAATGGGATAGACATGAGATTCAAATTTTTCTGATAGAAAGGCTATTTTTTTATGAATTATTGAAGTTTCGGAAATAAATACTTTTATTTAAAACATGGTGGGCCCCACTTTTGGTTAGTGAGAAATGTGATTAAATTTTATTTCAAAAGTGGTGGGCGTGAATAGTAGCAGGTAAAGCCATCAGGTAGCAGGTTAGTCTGCTTTGGCGTTCTAAGTATTTTTCTATAAATAGAATGCTTAGTTAGAATTGAAAATCACACCAGAATCATAAGCTTTCTCTCTCTATATTATCGAGCGTATTTTGTGAGTATTTAGATACTTTAAGAGTTGCTATTCAGTACAAGTTTCCTTCGGCATTACATCCGATATTTCAGTCAGAAGTACTATTATTTTGAGGTAAGGGATGTTATTTTTTTCGTAAATGATGTTATTCTTTGAATATAATTAATTATATTGAAATATTGGTATCAATTTTATTGTGAAATTTCTACCTTTTCATGTCGGGGTTACTATTCACGTATACGATACTATTCACGTATACGGCACTATTCACGAATACGACACTATTCACAGAAAAATAAATTTTTCTTTCTTTGTCCAAGTTGTCTATTGTGGTTACTATCTTTGATTGTATCCATGTTTTGATCTTTATTTTTGAATTCTGCTCCACAATTAATTATTATGGAGTATTTTTAAACTTGGATAAACTATAGTACGAATCCCTAATATTTGTCCTTTTGTCTCTTTAGATTCGTTTTCTTTAAGATACTTTTCATCATCCTTAGTCCTAAATGATGATATTACTGAATATCTTTGGCCTGTAGTGCAAAGATGAATGATTAATTGATGAATATCTTTGGCCCGTAGTGCAAAGACGAACAGGTGTTGAGATGAACATGACCAACTGGTGATACAAATGAATATCTTTAGCCTGTAGTGCAAAGATGAATATTTGATTCAAGATATATATTGATTGATGTTACAGGAATAAAATATTGATGATGGACTTTTAAATTCATAGATGATAGTAAATTTCATTCTCTACTTAAATCTTCTAATGAATTGTTATTTTCGCTGCGAATATTGATCTAAAACTTGTTGTCCATTATATTTTATCTGATTTGTAGAAGGCTAACGATAATTTGTTGTTCATTATCTTAGTCATAATATTCTTTACTGGGCTAGTTGAGCTCACCCTTTTCCTTTTTGTTTCATTTTTCTTCTCAGGAGGTGAGAACATAGCAGGAACTAGCCAGGGTATGGAGTGATGGTGCAGGAGTGTTGTTTTAGTAGTCCTCACTATTTTGTAAAATAGTGTATCAATAATTGTAATGAGGACTCCTTTTGAGTTTGAATACTGTCTATTAAATAATATTTGTATTTAAACTCACAGTATATGTGTTACCATATTTTACACGATAATTGTATTAATGAAGTTGTATTTGTTTCTGTACCATGTATTTGGCGACTCAGAATGGGTGATGTATACCTATTTTGGGGGCGTCACAATAGAGCTCATGTGTATAAAAAAATTTTGGTGCAATATGCTTAGTTTTATCACCTTTAATATAGCCTCCCCTAATTTGAGTGATACAAGTGACATTATCTTCATATACTATTGTTGGATTATTTATAAATTGATGATAATCTACAGTTCTCACGAATATGCTGAATTATCGATCTTAACCAAACACACTCACGACTCGCTTCGTGAATTGTGAATCTCTGCATGATTTGAGGAAGTAGCAAAAATTATTTGCTTAACAGATCTCCATGAAATAACAGTATTTTCATAAATAAATAAATATCATGTTTATGATTGGCCTTTGTGTGGATCAGAAGGGTAACCCGCATCAGCATATCCAACTAACTGTGGTTTTGATACATTTGGATAAAAATAATCCAAAATCAGTAGTCCCGCGAAGGTATCGTAAAATATGCTTAATTCCATTCCAATGTCTCTGAGTTGGTGCAGAAAACTATACCTTGCTAGTAAGCTAACTACAAATGGTACATCAGATCGTGAGTGAAATTTACAAGATAAATCAAAGAAGCAATTGCTCTAAGATATGGTACTTTAGGACTAAGAATTTCTTCATTTTCTTGTGATCGAAACGGATCTTTCTTGACATTAAGTGAACGACCCACCATTGGAGTTCTTAAAGGATGAGCTTTATCCATGTAAAATTGTTTCAGAACTTTTTCTGTGTATGTTGATGAAAGTAGTATGCACACAAGCCAATCATATTTGATGATAAAACATATACTTTGTAACAATCTTATTCATTTATTAATAAAAAGTATTAATTTCTTAAAGGATTTTAATTATCTACATGATGCTGCTTTATAATATGTGATAAACCCATAGTTTTAAGCAATGCTTTTAGAATAATGATGATGATCATTCTAATGAGATCTAAATTCTTAGAAAGCTTAAAACTAAAATAGTTCCCAATCGTTGGATTACTAAATTAGGGATTAGTGAGTCCGGATAGATTGGTACATACGTTGCTTGCTTATTGGATGAGAATGATTGATCTCATGATCATTTGCTCGCTAAGGAATACCTAATAGAGTTTAACTTGTCTGTCAATAGAAATTCCTGTAGTGATAGTAGTACAAGTGATCCTTGGACTTGAGATCATCATAGTATCTTGTGTATGATGAGTTATACTTTGACTTATTCCTTAAGACCCTTAGGGTATATCAAAGGGTATGCTTGGGTATAATAAGTTGTACATGGAGACAATGTATGATCAATAAAGAATATATCACTTCTAGTAAAAGATGAGAAATGTCCTATGTGATTCGATAAATGACAACCCAATAGTCCTTGGCAATGAAATTAGAAAGGAGTTTCTAATTTGTATTATTTGGAGTTGTGCATTTAAGAGTCGAAATACATATAATTAAATAAAATAAGGCTTGACAGTAATTCCATGTCTTATATTTAATTGGGACATTGTATGGTGGAAGGATTAAATTGTACGGTAACAATTTACTCAAAGGTTCTTTTATGATTAATGTTAAAATTTATATTATCTAGAAAGTCGTTAATCGCTAGGGAGGCTTATCCCTATTGTAGAATAAATATTATTTATTTAAATAAATTAATAGTTTAATTTATTTATTTAAATAAGATTAGAATTGTTCTAATTGATTTATTCACAACCGGTTTAATATGGAGAACCTAAAGGGTCACACCATAAAAGGAAGAATAATTATTTAAGAAGTTAATGGCATAATCGTAATAATAAGTTAAGTATATTTAATTTAATTTATGGTGATGGAATAAATTAAATAGCTTAATATTTATTATTTAATATTTTAGAAATATTAAATATAAATTAATAAGAGGAGTCTTATTATTATTATTATTATATTATTATTATTATTATTATTATTATTATTATTATTATTATTATTATTTAATTCCTAAAGGAGTTTGGGAATTAATTAATAAAAGTACTCTCATATATCCTAATAATATTAGGAAGCTAATTAATTAAAAGAGTTTAATTAATTATTCCTAATAAGATTAGGAGCCTAATTAATTAAAGGAGTTTAATTAATTAAAATAAAACCTAATTCCTTAATTGTTAAGGAGGGTTGCCTACATCTATAAATAAGATGTGTCTTATTATGGGTGAAGAGTGGTTGTTGCCTTTTTCACAACAGACATGATTCCAATGGTTGGAGAGTATAATTTTTCTATAGAGATAGAAAAACTAGGGCTTCGCCAACCACCCATCTTCTTGAATTTTTCTTTTACCTTGGTGGATCACCTCTAGAGACCAAACATTTGGGTGGCTAACGTTGATCAAAGGAAGGAACCAAACCCAGTGGATTCAAGTTGAACGCGAAAGGATTTGGGGGTGAACTTGTACCTGATGAAGCTCGAATATTCAATGGTATGATTCTTGTTCTTTATCTTTTCGTTTAATTAATAATTATGCATAAAGGATGATCCGGGTATATGGTTTGTAAAATTTTAAAACTCTGATTTTTCACGTTTCTGCTTATTTTATGCAATTTGATTGTGTTCACAAATATTACAAACCTAACAGTGGTATCAAAGCCAAACCTTTATGCGAATTATTAATTGTTCAGATTCGATATGTATATTGATATGTGTTTAGAACAATTTAATTGGGCATAATTTGTTGTATAAAATTTATTTTAAAAAAAATATTTCGCGAATCACGTTAATCTTTGCAAATTGATTTTGTGATTTTTCCGAAAAGCTGATCCTGTCTTAATTTTTATACGGATCTGTATTACAATTAATATTATTATATATATAAGGGACTTCTATACTAATCGTATATGATATGATAATTTATGATCCTGATTCTTGTTGCTTTATGAAAGGTATTTTAGATATCCTAATTCACGAAAGGTATTTAACAAAAGATACTGATTCTTGTTGCTTCAGGAAACATGATTTATATATATATATATATATATATATATATATAATAATATTTATTATATATTACTGATTATTTTATAATTAAAATAAAATATTTATTTTAATCTTAAAATAAAAAAGTTTATTTTAATCTTAAAATAAAAAGTTTATTTTCATTTTAAAATTAAATTTCATGCTAACTAATTAGAGTTGGAATTAAATTTCATGATAACTAATTGGAGTTGAAATTAGATTCCATTTTTCCTTAAATAAAGGAATTTATTCATATATGAAATAAGATTTCATATTATTCAAAATAAAGGAATTTGTTTATGAATAGGAAAGAGAATCCGTATTTCTTTAAATAAATGAGTTTATTTAGAAATGGAATAAGATTTTATATTATTCAAAATAAAGGAGTTTGTTTATGAATAGAAAAGAGAATCCGTATTTTCTTAAATAAAGGAGTTTATTTAGATATGTAATAAGATTTCATATTATCCAAAATAAAAGAGTTTATTTTGACTTGGAATTGGATTCCATAATTAATTAAAATAAATGAGTTTATTTTTATTAAAGATTTTGATTAAAATAAAATAGTTTATTTTATTCAAAATTAGATAAATTAAAATAAAAGAGATTTATTTTGATTTAAATTTGGATTAAAATAAAGGAGTTTATTTTGATTCAAAATTAGATTTTATACTAACTAAATTTGCCCATTAAATGATATCAATATATATATATTGAATGTTTATTATTCATGAGATGAATGTTATTTATTATACATATGAAGATGTGTATGATAATAAATGGGATTGATTATGGACTATTGACCAATGTGATTGGATTTTATTTTAGTTGGATGCATGAATGTATGGATTTTATTAAATGGGGTCTGCGTACCTCGTCTTCTCTAAATTTTTTTCTTAATGTATATTCTAACGCCCTCCTATGTACTTTGTAAGACCCCAACTTTTATAAATAAAGATGAATTTTCTATAAATATCATTTTTGAATATTATGGAGTTAATTTGATATAATGTTATAGTTGTGGGTAATATTTATAAATTTTACAAAGTACGAAAGTTGTTATATAATATTCGATTGGTCGGGAAATATTCGTTTTAACAGGAAATATTCGTACAACGACACAATCATTGGTGGACCTCACAACGGAATTATTATCGGATTGAGAAAACGACAAAAATATTTTATTAAAAATAACGGCGGAAATTTTACCATTGTTACTGTTGAACTACTCGGTAGTAAAAGTACAGTAATACGTGTGGTTGCATAGTAGCACACGGTATTGATTATTAATGCTTATGTGAGAAGTCACTCAGTTTGATTCAATTATTGTCAGTTAATAATATGAATTATTTAGCGATAATGGCGTTTTGTTTTATTCGTATTATTAACGTAATAAAACAGAAACATCTTTTTATATAAAACAGAATACTTTATTAAAGTTATTCTATAAATAGAATATATTATATTTTATTTAAAATATTTTTCTTTAAATATGGACCGTCAGATTAAAGTAATCAATCTGGACCGTTCATGGATTAGTTACTATGCATTCTATTTTTTTATAAATAGCAGCTCATTCCTTCATTATTTCTTACGAATTCACTGAACTCTAGAGAGAGAAACTATAGAGAGAAACTATAGAGAGAGAGAAGAAGAGTATTCTGCTACTTAACTACTTCCTTATTTCAGCTCGTCTTTAAAACGGTAAGGGGTGTTATTCTTTCTTATTCATGAAGAGAACTTTTGTTATTCCATTTCTTATTATTCTGTTGGAATAACCTGTATACGCGGTCTACCCTATACTTGGTGACATTCTTCTATTATTCTGTTGGAACATCATGTCTGTGTGTTTTACACCGGACCTGGTTCCGTTTTTATTATTATTCTGTTAGAACATCCTGTCTGTGTGTTTTACACCGGACCTGGTTCCGTCTTGTTATTATTCTGTTGGAACATCCTGTCTGTGTGTTTTACGCCGGACCTGGTTCCATTATTTATTATTCTGTCGGAATATCCTGTCTGTGCGTTTACGCCGGACCTGGTTCCATTATTTATTATTCTGTCGGAATATCCTGTCTGTGCGTTTACGCCGGACCTGGTTCCATTACTTATTATTCTGTTGGAATAACCTGTCTGTGCGGTCTATCGCATGCATGGTGATTTCTTTTGTTATTTCATTCTTTATTGTACTCAGTTGGTTAAGTTTTGACCTCTATACTCCATGAAATTTGTGGAATATCCTTGATAATTGTGGTTCATCCAGTATCTTTTCATGAAAATATTCTTTTAAGTATTCTTAAATTTTACTCCACAAAACAGTATCATGTTGACAATTTGGACGTTGTTAATTCTTGGATAAATTAATTCTTGAACTTGTTTTATTGAATTCTTATATCATTGTCATCATCCTCATGTTTATAAAATATTGAAAGTCATCTGTGGCCTGTAGTGCATAGATGGACTTGGTATGATTATGACCAGGGATTATTCGGTATAATCATGACCGTAATGTTACAAATGATGTGGTAAAAGTCCTCATTGGCCCGTAGTGCATTGATGGACAGTTGTTGGCATGATCATGACCATTAATGAATACACGAATATCCTTGGCCGTAGTGCAGGGGTGATTCGATGATGTGGATTATTTTATTAAGCTGAGTCCCAGCGATCACAGTGTTGAAAAAACCTTTAAATCATAAAAGATAGTAGAGTTTATTTTCTACTTGACTCTTTTAATGGATTGCTTGTTCCGCTACAGTTAAACTTGATGTCTATTGTATTTTATCAGTTTAACATTGTTGAAGGCTAATGATAATTTTTTCTGCATTATCTTAGTCATAATATTTCTTACTGGGCAAGTTGAGCTCACCCTTTCTTTCACTGTTCTCTTCAGGAAATGAGAACGTAGCTGGGGCAAGTCGGGGAACGGAGTGATGGTCCGAATGATAGTATTAGTTAGTAGTCCTCACTATTCTATGTAATGGTGTGTTAATAAATGTAATGAGGACTCCTTTTGAGTATGAATACTCTCTAGAAGATAATATT
Organism: Panax notoginseng; assembly: GCA_016801055.1. Taxonomy (NCBI): domain Eukaryota; kingdom Viridiplantae; phylum Streptophyta; class Magnoliopsida; order Apiales; family Araliaceae; genus Panax; species Panax notoginseng. Next base: position 137,601,922 of record CM029012.1, on the reverse strand, counting down.
TGTATTCAAACTCACAGTTTATGTTTTGTCGTATTGTACACGACAGTTGTATTAGTAAGTTGTATTTGTATTCTGTACTTTGTATCTGACGACCCAAGATGAGTGATGTATACCTAATTTTGGGGGCGTCACAGTTGGTATCAGAGCTTAGGGATATGATCCCTGGCTAAGATGTGAGAATAAAACTAGGAGGGGAGAGACGGGGAATTCCTTCGCTAGTATGACCTACCTAAGTTTATTTGCATGGTATTTAATTGGTCGGTTATAATATAAGGATAATATATGACATATCAATTAACTTTTATTTTGTGGCAGTATCTGAAAATGACATCTGAGAATGTTGAGAATAACAATGGAGCCCAGGCGATTATTAATTCACCACATATCAATAATCAGGATAATGTTCATTAGGAAGGTGACAATCCTCATGCAAACAACAACACTGACCAGATGATGAATGATGGAATGTTCAGAGGTTTTATGCAATTCATGCAACAACAGGTGAAAGCGGCTCCTGTCCACAACGTAGGTGGAAATACTGGAAACTCTCAGGCGGTCACCGCTAAGCAGTTTAAGGAGCTGGGACCACCGGAGTTTAAGGGAGAACCCAAACCACTTATAGCTGAAACATGGATAAAGCAGATCACCAAGATATTTGATGTCTTGGGTTGCTCCGAGGAGCACAAGGTTCCCTTTGCCGCCTTTATGTTGCGAGGAGAGGCAGATTACTGGTGGGAATCGATAAAGCGTACTCAACCTGCCGCACTGAAGATGTCCTGGGAGAAGTTCCAAGAGCTGTTTAACGACAAATACTTTCCCGAGAGTATTCGTCACATGAAGGAGGTGGAGTTCATCAAATTGGAGCAGAATAATATGACCGTGTCGCAGTACGAGGCAAAATTTGTGGAGTTATCCCGATTTGCGTCCCACCTGGTGGATAATGAAGAAAGAATGACGCGGATATTTTTAAGAGGTTTGAAGTCGGAGATACGTCAACATCTTGTTTCTCATAAACTGTGTTTGTATTCAGATGTTGTAAATAGGGCTCAGTTGGTGGAGCGCGATAACGAGACAACGCAACCAAAAGAAGCAGCCGGCAAAATGATAATACCAGTGAGAGCAGTCATCAAAGCGTGACAACAAGCGTGGAGGGAATCAACAGGCCAGAAATGGTAACCACTTCGGTGGTAATCAGGATCAAAATAATAAGAATGGACATTTCAAGAAGAGGAGATTCAACAATGATGGAAAGACGTCAGCACCAGCACCCGTTGTTAAGGAAGGAGAACGACCACCTATCATATGTTTCAAATGCGGAGGGGAGGGGCACATCAGTCCAAACTGCGCGATGCCGTCCAAAGCATGTTATAATTGTGGAAGAGAAGGTCATTTAGCCCGATTTTGTCGTTTACCGAAGACAAATTCAGCTAGGATGGAGGCACCAAAGGCCGTCCCAGAAAAGTCAAAAACGGTTGTGCAAAGGAGAGCGTTTGTTGTGAACTCCCAGAAAGCAAGGAACCCGAATGAGGTCATCACGGGTAAGCTTATCATAAACTCTAACGAAGTCTATACTTTATTTGATACCGGTTCTACCCATTCTTTTATTTCTCCTACTTGCGCTCATCGATTAAATTTGATTCCGGAGAAATTAGACTTTGACTTAGCAGTTGAAACTCCATTGGGAGAAACCTTCATTACATCCACGGTTTATAAGTCTTGTTTGGTTCAAGTTGGTACCCACACATTACCTGTCGATCTTATTTCATTAAAAATACTTGCATTTGACGTGATTCTAGGGATTGATTGGTTAACTACTCATCATGCAAAAATTGATTATTTTCGTAAGGTTGTTAGCTTTCATATTCCTAATCGACCTATTATGCGAATTCAAGCAACCAAACCATTAAAATCAATCGCTGTCATCTCAAGCCATAAAGCTATTCGTTTATTGAAAAACGGATGTCAAGCTTTCTTAGCTCATGTCACAGATCTAAACAAAAATACGTCAGCTTTGAATGATATTTCTGTTGTTAATAAATTTCCTGACGTATTTCCCGAAGAACTTCCTGGCCTACCCCCAGAGCGTGAAATTGAATTTTGTATCGACCTTGAACCCGGTACAAAACCCATTTCCAAAGCCCCATATCGAATGGCTCCTATTGAACTTCAGGAGTTAAAGACCCAACTGCAGGAATTGTTAGACATTGGGTTTTATTCGTCCTAGTACTTCTCCTTGGGGTGCTCCTGTTCTGTTCGTGAAGAAGAAAGATGGGGAGTATGCGACTTTGTATTGATTATCGGGAGTTGAATCATGTCACCATCAAAAATAGGTACCCATTGCCACGTATTGATGACCTGTTTGACCAGTTGCAAGGAGCACAATTCTTTTCAAAGATCGATCTTCGTTCTGGATATCATCAGCTGAAGGTTAGAACTGAGGATATTCCAAAGACTGCTTCAGAACTCGGTATGGGCATTATGAATTCTTAGTTATGTCTTTTGGATTGACTAATGCTCCTGCTGCCTTCATGGATATGATGAACAGGGTATTCAAGGAATATTTGGATCACTTTGTGGTCGTCTTTATCGATGACATCCTTGTTTATTCCAAAAGCCGTGAAGATCATGAGCAACACTTGAGGCTGGTACTCCAAAAGCTTCGTGAATACAAACTTTATGCCAAGTTGAAGAAATGCGAGTTCTGGCTGGAAGAGGTAGCATTCCTTGGGCACGTAGTATCAAGTCGTGGAATATCTGTTGACCCGGCAAAGATTGAAGCTATTCAAAGCTGGGAGCAACCTAAATCAGTGACCGAAGTACGTAGCTTTCTTGGTTTAGCTGGTTATTATCGGAGATTCGTGGAAGGATTTTCTCGAATCGCTACTCCATTAACTCAGCTGACTCGGAAAGATACAAAGTTCGGTTGGAGCGAAGAATGTGAGAAGAGTTTTCAAGAACTCAAGAGGAGACTCATTTCAGCACCTGTTCTAACAATACCATCTGGCTCGGAGGGATTTGTCATCTACAGTGATGCTTCGAGCAAAGGGTTGGGATGCGTTCTCATGCAACATGGAAAAGTCATAGCCTATGCATCAAGACAACTCAAGGAATATGAGAGGAATTATCCTACTCATGATCTAGAGTTGGCAGCTGTTGTCTTTGCACTTAAAATTTGGAGGCATTACTTGTATGGGGAGAAGGTGGAGATCTTTACGGATCATAAAAGCCTCAAATATTTCTTCACTCAAAAGGAACTCAACATGCGACAACGACGTTGGCTTGAACTGTTGAAAGATTATGATCATACCATTCAATACCATCCTGGAAAAGCGAACGTGGTAGCTGACGCATTGAGTAGAGAAGATCATATGCAAGTACGAGTGCGATATTGTCAACACAAAGCCCATTTTGTGTGATTTGCAAAGGATGGAGATAGAGTTAAAGACTCCAGGGACCCATGTGATGATGGCGAATATACGAGTAGAACCGACTTTAATCGATAAAGTTAAAGCTGCTCAAGCTACAGACCTGGAGCTGATGCGTATGAGGAAGAAAGTGCAAGAAGGTGCTATGCCGGAAGCAAGAATCGATGAAGAAGGAATACTTCGAGTCAACTCAGACTTTGTGTTCCTAACAACCCTGATTTAAAGTATGAAATCATGATGGAGGCGCACAACACACCATTTGCAATCCATCCTGAAAGTACCAAAATGTATCATGATCTTCGTCATACATTTTGGTGGAGCAATATGAAGAGAGAGATAGCGTTGTTTATCTCAAGGTGTCTAACTTGTCAACGAGTCAAAGCGGAGCATCAAGTACCAAAAGGTCCATTGCAACCACTTGAAATTCCAGAATGGAAGTGGGAGCACATTACCATGGATTTCGTTACCGGTCTTCCTAGGGTTTCTCAGGTATTGATGCGATTTGGGTATTGTTGATAGATTGACCAAGTCTGCTCATTTCTTACCGATACGAGAGAAACTTATACACTTGAACGTCTTGCTCGTATGTACATAAACGAGATTGTAAGACTGCATGGTATGCCTAGTATCCATAGTTTCTGACCGAGACCCAAGATTCACTTCACGATTTTGGGTTAGTTTACAAAAAGCTATGGGCACGGATTTACGATTTAGTTCAGCATATCATCCTCAGACGGACGGACAATCAGAGAGGACTATTCAAACTCTTGAAGATCTATTAAGACTCTGTGTCTTTGACTTCAAGGGAAGTTGGGACAAGTTCTTACCATTGGTGGAGTTTTCCTACAACAACAGTTATCAAGCAAGTATTGGCATGGCTCCATTCGAAGCATTGTATGGAAGAAAATGTCGTTCTCCAGTATGCTGGGATGAGGTGGGTGAAGCAACGTTGTTGGGACCGAGTTGGTACGTATATGACTACAGAAAAGATTCAAACGATCCGACAACGTATAAAAACCTCACAAGATCGACAAAAGAGTTATGCTGATCTTCATCGAAAGGACGTGAAATTTGATGTAGGAGATCATGTGTTCTTACGTGTTGCTCCATGGAAAGGAGTTACGAGATTTGGAAAGAGAGGAAAGCTCAATCCTCGATTCATCGGTCCATTTTTAATCCTCGATCGAGTAGGAAATGTGGCTTATAGACTCGCTTTACCGCCAAGTATGTCTCGTGTTCATAACGTTTTTCACATATCCATGTTACGCAAATATGTGGAAGACCCGAACCACATTATTGAGTTAGAACCGGACGAAATAGCGGAGGATTTGACGTATGAAGAAGTTCCTGTTCAAATCTTGGATAAGAAGGAACATATTCTACGCTCCAAGGTTATACCTCAAGTCAAAGTTTTGTGGAGAAACCACGATGTTGAGGAAATGACTTGGGAGTTAGAATCTGAAATGAAATCAAGGTATCCTTACCTCTTCGACATACCAGGTACGTACCCTAATTTCGAGGGCGAAATTTCATAAGAAGGGGAGGTTGTAAGACCCCAACTTTTATAAATAAAGATGAATTTTCTATAAATATCATTTTTGAATATTATGGAGTTAATTTGATATAATGTTATAGTTGTGGGTAATATTTATAAATTTTGCAAAGTACGCAAGTTGTTATATAATATTCGATTGGTCGGGGAATATTCGTTTTAACAGGGAATATTCGTACAACGACACAATCATTGGTGGACCCCACAACGGAATTATTGTCGGATTGAGAAAACGACAAAAATATTTTATTAAAAATAACGGCGGAAATTTTACCATTGTTACTGTTGAACTACTCGGTAGTAAAAGTACAGTAATACGTGTGGTTGCATAGTAGCACACGGTATTGATTATTAATGCTTATGTGAGAAGTCACTCAGTTGATTCAATTATTGTCAGTTAATAATATGAATTATTTAGCGATAATGACGTTTTGTTTTATTCGTATTATTAACGTAATAAAACAGAAACATCTTTTTATATAAAACAGAATACTTTATTAAAGTTATTCTATAAATAGAATATATTATATTTTATTTAAAATATTTTTTCTTTAAATATGGACCGTCAGATTAAAGTAATCAATCTGGACCGTTCATGGATTAGTTACTATGCATTCTATTTTTCTATAAATAGCAGCTCATTCCTTCATTATTTCTTACGAATTCACTGAACTCTAGAGAGAGAAACTATAGAGAGAAACTATAGAGAGAGAGAGAAAGAGTATTCTGCTACTTAACTACTTCCTTATTTCAGCTCGTCTTTAAAACGGTAAGGGGTGTTATTCTTTCTTATTCATGAAGAGAACTTTTGTTATTCCATTTCTTATTATTCTGTTGGAATAACCTGTATACGCGGTCTACCCTATACTTGGTGACATTCTTCTATTATTCTTGTTGGAACATCCTGTCTGTGTGTTTTACACCGGACCTGGTTCCGTTTTTATTATTATTCTGTTGGAACATCCTGTCTGTGTGTTTTACACGGACCTGGTTCGTCTTGTTATTATTCTGTGGAAATCCTGTCTGTGTGTTTTACACCGGACCTGGTTCCATTTATTTATTCTGTCGGAATATCCTGTCTGTGCGTTTACGCCGGACCTGGTTCCATTATTTATTATTCTGTCGGAATATCCTGTCTGTGCGTTTACCGCCGGACCTGGTTCCATTATTTTTATTCTGTTGGAATAACCTGTCTGTGGCGGTCTATCGCATGCATGGGTGATTTCTTTTGTTATTCCATTCTTTATTGTACTCAGTTGGTTAAGTTTTGACTTCTATACTCCATGAAATTTGTGGAATATCCTTGATAATTGCGTTTCATCCAGTATCTTTTCATGAAAATATTCTTCTAAGTATTCTTAAATTTTACTCCACAAAGCAGTATCATGTTGACAATTTGGACGTTGTTAATTCTTGGATAAATTAATTCTTGAACTTGTTTTATTGAATTCTTATATCATTGTCATCATCCTCATGTTTATAAAATGTTGAAAGTCATCTGTGGCCTGTAGTGCATAGATGGACTTGGTATGATTATGACCAGGGATTATTCGGTATAATCATGACCGTAATGTTACAAATGATGTGGTAAAAGTCCTCATTGGCCCGTAGTGCATTGATGGACAGTTGTTGGCATGATCATGACCATTAATGAATACACGAATATCCTTGGCCGTAGTGCAGGGGTGATTCGATGATGTGGATTATTTTATTAAGCTGAGTCCCAGCGATCACAGTGTTGAAAAACTTTTTAAATCATAAAAGATAGTAGAGTTTATTTTCTACTTGACTCTTTTAATGGATTGCTTGTTTCGCTACAGTTAAACTTGATGTCTATTATATTTTATCAGTTTAACATTGTTGAAGGCTAATGATAATTTATTCTGCATTATCTTAGTCATAATATTTCTTACTGGGCTAGTTGAGCTCACCTTTCTTTCACTGTTCTCTTCAGGAAATGAGAACGTAGCTGGGGCAAGTCGGGGAACGGAGTGATGGTCCGAATGATAGTATTAGTTAGTAGTCCTCACTATTCTATGTAATGGTGTGTTAATAAATGTAATGAGGACTCCTTTTGAGTATGAATACTCTCTAGAAGATAATATTTGTATTCAAACTCACAGTTTATGTTTTGTCGTATTGTACACGACAGTTGTATTAGTAAGTTGTATTTGTATTTCTGTACTTTGTATCTGACGACCCAAGATGGGTGATGTATACCTAATTTTGGGGGGGCGTCACATTGGTATCAGAGCTTAGGGATATGATCCTGGCTAAGATGTGAGAATAGAACTAGGAGGGGAGAGACGGGGAAATTCCTTCGCTAGTAAGACCTACTAAGTTTATTTGTAGTAAATTAATTGGATCGGTATAATATTAGGATAATATATGGACATATCAATTAACTTTTATTTTGTGGCAGTATCTGAAAATGACATCTGAGAATGTTGAGAATAGCAATGGAGTCCAGACGATTATTGATTCACACATATCAATAATCGGGCTAATGTTCATCAGGAAGGTGACAATCCTAATGCAAACAATAACACTGACCAGGATGATGAATGATGGAAATTTGTTCAGAGGTTTTATGACAATTCATGCAACAACAGGTGTGAAAGCGGCTCATGTCCACAGCGTAGGTGGAAAATACTGGATAACTCTCAGGCGTCACCGCTAAGCAGTTTAAGGAGCTGGGACCACCGGAGTTTAAGGGAGAACCCAAACCACTTGTAGCTGAAACATGGATAAAGTAGATCACCAAGATATGATGTCTTGGTTGCTCGAGGAGCAAAATGGTTCCCTTTGCCGCTTTATGTTGCGAGAGAGGCAGATTACTGGTGGGAATCGATAAAGTTTTACTCAACCTGCCGCACTGAAGATGTCCTGGGAGAAGTTCCAAGAGCTGTGTAACGACAAATAATTTCCCGAGAGTATTCGTCACATGAAGGAGGTGGAGAGTTCATCAAATTGGAGCAGAATAG